>CM020216.1:162475226-162780564 GCA_009819775.1 Phoenicopterus ruber ruber
TCTCTGCACTGCACTGCACGAAGACGCTGCGCTGTACGAAGACACAGTAGAGAGGGGTGACAGTTAAGATCCCTTCTAGCTCCAAGAAAGGCTTTCCTCCAGCGCACGTTCCACATATGCTTCCCCCCACCTGCCTGCAGGCTTTTCGGCAGCTTCCTTATGTTTTGTATCTCAAGAGGAAAGATGACACAAGGATACCTGGCTTCTCTTGGCTCTGCCACAGATTTACAGCTAACTCCTACTCCAATTCTCCATTTACAGACATGGAAAAACTGTATTTTAAGGACTCCTATCAATCCTGCCTGTTTAAAGATTAAGACCTCCGGGACAAGGATTTTTGGTGTGATTTTACAGCACCGACCACAAGATCAACCTGTGACTAAATTCTGCTCTAGTACAAACTAGTAGTAAAATTAATAGGCCTATATTAACTCCAGAATATGACATAATAATACATTTCCTTTTTATCAAATCTTGCCAGATCTTGTGTTGCACTTTGCTTCCTGCTGTAGCAATTTTTAAGGTGATGGTTAAAAAAACCCCCAAACTCTCAAAATCTAGTAAAATTTGCACATAGTGCATCTTGCTTAGTATAGAATATCAGGAATAGATTTCACCCAGACTCCCTGTTTTAACTATGACTAAATAAATGTTAGGTTTACTCAAAAGTAACATCTTGAATCGTTACACGAAAGTCTAACAGTATTGCCGGCTTCCCTTTTTTTCCTCACTTCAGACGAGGCTCTGGAGTGGCTCTGTAGTTAAATGGATTGCGTGGAAAGCTGGAAGTGCTGGTGCAGCTTTAGGGAAAGTAAAATAAAAATAGTGTTAGACTAATCACTAAAAAGCATAACATAATCACTGTGGCAGTCCCTCTGTTATTTGTTTTCTGCTAAAGTTCATATAAATTTAAATTTTCTGTCAGCTAGTTGGTTTTGGTGGGGTTTTTTTCCGTTCTGACCCAGGAAAATTAAAGCACTGAGCCTGGCTAAAGTACACCATTTACAGCTTTGTCCATGCTTGTTTTTTTGTTTTGGTTTGGTTTTTTAAATCACGCCTTAAGAGAGAGAGAGAACTACAGCGGGTCACATTTCTAATGCAGATGCTATTCTGTTAGCAAAGACCTTTTGCCAGGAAAAAAACATTCTATTCAGGCAAACGGGAAAAGAATTTATTCTAAATAAGAAACACACTCAACAAAACTAAAACATCTTATCATGATATTCCCAGCCTTAGCTACACCAGTGTAAGGAGTTTTACCCTGTCACCACTGCACCCTTTCCCACCGCTAACCACACCGGCTGGTAACAGTTCAGTCCCCGAACACTCAGGACCACCTGCCCAACAGCTCTGTGAGCAGAGGGCTCAGGTCAAACTCGCTAATACGCTTCAAGGGAAGTGTATGGGATTAAGTTAATGCTCCAGTTTCCTTGGAGTAGATCAGAGAGCTCCTACATGACTTTTTCTGCTGGCAAAGCTCTTGAGCAAACGCTGGCAAACGGAAGAGAACGGCGCCTGAGGACACACTGTCTTTAGTGAACACCTCTAGGTTCAAAAGTGGACATCTGTGTAACACTTCAGTGAATAATTTTGGTAATTTCGAGTGTTACTGTCCCCAGCTGTTTTCTGACCTCACAAAACAGCAGCACAGTTATGCCAGAAGAACTTGCACATGCTACAATTTGTAGTAAAAAGTTCGTGTGCCGTGGCAATGCCCAGGAGCCCCAGTCAACACCCAAGGTATCAGAATCACCCAAACAGAAAAGGAAAGGAGCTCCACACTAGCGGGACCGTACTCTAAATAGACAGGGCTTCACTTGCAATTCATTATTTAAAGATTTAAATTGCAACCTGAAGAGCTAAAACTAGACTTTAAAGAGAATGTCGCTGTCTAGGCAAACTTTGTGGCGTGTGAAGGATGGCTGGTTGTGCTGGATAAACTGATTGACCTTTGATCGAGGCGTAAGAGGTATGCACAAAATAACACCAGCGTTAAAGATGGGGGATAAATCATCCAGGCTTCTTTACGCCAGTTAGAGAATTATAATTTACTGGTAAATTCACTGCACATCACTCATGTAGCCTATTTCTGTTGAGCCACAAACAGGCACCTGCTGTGATGAGACAACACAAGCCACAAGGTGAAATCAGTAATGATTTTTTTTTTTTTTTGAAATTTGGGGGTGTATTACAAGTCCTGAGCTTGTCACATGATGAAAACCGGTAAAATGATCACAAAAAAAAAAGTTTCTTAATTTGTCTTCCGTTCTTTTTCTAGTCTGAAGTTCTTACAGTTGCCCTAGGATTATTTACATCCCACTCTGACTCCAGTCCCACTGGTGAAGAGTGCTCTCATCAGCAACATGTTCTCTTTAAATCTTTCTTGGTTCTTATTTTTAAATTCCAATTCTGGCAGCTTGAACTGGTTGGTTCTAAGACGAAGTATCTCTGTAGTGGATGTTAGCTTTCAGATAGCATAATCTAAAAAGCCAACTACCTGACACTCGTACCATCACCAAAACTGTAAATCATAATGTTCAAGGAAGAAAAGGTGTGTCACAGAACCACCATCACAACAGCCACAGAAACTTTCCCACTGATCTACTAATGTGTTTTTCAACTGCTCTGAGGATGACCTAAATTCAGGCTCCACGTGGCTGTTTGAAGTCATGCTGTTTCAGTAAAAACTGCCATGCTACTTCATTCCCAACTACATGGTGATTTTTTTTACTTGGACCTTTTCCATCATATCTTGGATTTGAACTCTTTAAGTCATTCAATTACCATTAACTGAAGGAAATACTTCATTACTACCATTGGAATATGGATTTGAACAAGCTACCTAGAACCAAAAAAGTCTGCACTCTATTTTTAATACCCCAAGCCCATTCAGCTTTCAGCTCCCAGAAAGTATTTTCACTCCTAATGGCAGTAGCAAAATAAATGCTATCAAGGCTAATCAAAAAAGTGGAACCATTTCCAAAACAAATTGTAACAACATTGACTAGCTCTGTAATCCACTGTGATATTTTGCCCTTTATTTCATTGCTAGCCCATAAAGAATATTACAAATGAGGTAGCTCCTATGGTCTCATGTGTTATCATGAGATAACACATCTTATGTGTTCCTGTAAAATACACTTACAGTGTATTTCATTTGGGTGCACGACACAAAATGATCCCTTATTTTCCAGAAGATAACATTCCTTGAACTGAAGAAAAAAACATAACAAAGCTTGTGTTATAAATTCCCACTAATAGTTTGATTTCATTCCAAAACACTGAAGACCTTTTGATCCCTTTTAATTTACCTAGACCGATAAAGCTATTTCCAGCTTTTCAGAAAAATTTACAGCATTTAAAAAAACAGGCAGAGCTCTGTGCATTGACTGTCATTTCTCCTCTTCATCCACTTTCAGCAAACAAAACTGTAAAAAATATTTTTATAGAGAAGAAAAAGGTCATTTATAGCACTGTCAGAGAAGTTTATTTTGTGGTGTTGTATTTTACTGGCAACCACTACTCACTTCAAGTCTTGCACTGGACTTTTCATGAAGAGTAAGCGGCATAAGAACAAGAAAACAGAAGTGACAATTTTGCTCTGATTTAACATCCCATCAGTGCCCATCCCATCAATTCCTTCAGAGTAAGCTCTGACAAGCATCCTTGTTAGGTATGGCTCTGAATATAAAACAGGTCTTATGCCATTTTGTTCTCGTCCGCTGTTATGAAATGCCCAGCAATCTGAGGTGTAAGAGAAACCTTTGAGGTCAGCTGCCCTGTTCTTCCCACCAGGCTCAGCCCTAATGTCTGGCTGTATTTTACTCAGCGCAGTAATAGAGCAACTCAAGAAGAGGAGCTTCTACTATTTCAGGTACTATCTTCCAAGCTAATAGTTCTCCCCAACAGGATGTTAATCCTGTTATTTGGCCTAATATTTCTTTTCCTTGATGAGAATCTCATCATTCCATGGTTTTGCATCACACTAAGCCTTGCTCATTCTCCTCTGGTGAAATCCTTAAATATTGTTGAACAGGGTACACGTGGGCACTTGGCATCAATCACCTGGTCAACTGATGTAAATCTAAGGCAAGAGAGAGGGGGGAAGGGACAAAGAGTATTTTCAGTAATCCTTAGCTCCGACTTCTTCCTCTGTTGGTTTCTGAGGAGTTGTAGGCTGATATGGACCCAGTTCAACTCAACAGAAAAACTACTGAGTTAAAGAAAAAAAGGCCAATCCAGTTTCGCCAGGCTCTACTAAGTACAGCCTTCCCCTGAAGAAACTGTGGCCCGTGGAGAGCCCAGGTGGGAGCAGGTTGTCCCTGAAGGACTGCAGCCCGGGGAGGGCCCCACGCCGCAGCAGGGGATATTTCCTGCAGGAGCTGCAGCCGTGGGGAGCCCGGGCGGGAGCAGGTTGTCCCTGAAGGACTGCAGCCCGGGGAAGGGCCCGCACTGGAGCAGGGAGACGGGGGAGGAGGGAGGAGCGGCCGAGAGGGGCTGTGATGGACTGACCCCAACCCCCATCCCCACCCCTGCGCCCCTCGGGGGGAGAGGAGTCGGGGGTGTGGGAGCAAGAGAAAGATTTTTTTTTTAAACAGGACAACTATTGCCATTCCTTTCCTTCATCCAAAGAGCTTACAAATTTATTTATTAGGCACCTTAAACTAGAGCAGAGAGAGGAAAATAGGTAGCTGCACTAAAACAAGCAAGCAACTCTTGAACTCTTCAGGTGAAGCCCCCTCCTGCACGTAGCGCTATCAGAGCAGGAACATGCTGCCTCGCTCGAGTCAGGTGCCGACCAGATGCTGCTGCAGCTGTAGTAGTCTCTTTCCAGCATTCCTGCGTTGAACTTCAGCTCCACTGTAACCAAGGGCTGAGTCTGTAGCCCTGGACAAATATCCATACTAGCTGATGTTTTTTTATCAATGTGGCAAGTCATTCCCATAAGCATCAACACGTTCTGTACCCTAAAACATTTTGCTGGCTAATCTGAGAGAAGGTGATCAGGTTGGTCGCTGGCAACTCTTTCGGAGAAAGAAAAAGTCATTTTGGGACGGTGAGTTTGCACTGGGATCTGCTTTGTACAGTACCTTTCAGTCCTGTGCAAAGCAGAATTCAAATTCAAGGGTTCAAATCCAAGGAATTATGTTTACGTGTAAGCAGAGCATTTTTACACATTAGTATTTAGCAAGAGAGAAACACATGATGGTTTCCTTACTCTGCCTCAACCATCTTGAAGATTGACGGGGGGAACACAACAGACTTGAACAGAGTATTTTGTTAAGAACATACAACAAGGGCTCTGTAATTTGCACTGTCCTTTGAAATGTGTGGCACCGCTTTTAATCACTTAAAGCCCAATACAGGCAAGTCGAGAACAGGAACACAAGAAAGATCACCTAGCCAATTACCTGTACCTTGTGGAATTACAGCAGAGATGAATATGATACTACATATTTATGTCATAATATCAAGTTTGATACGCTCAGGATGTGCCAAAATACACCTCTGTGACGGAGGGAACATGAAAGTCTTCCAAGATGAAAAGTTGTCCTCATTTCAAGGAAGAAAAAAAGACAAATGGAGTAGTGCTATTGATGGAAATGACGTCCGCTAATGATGGGAAAGCTGGAAATGCAAATTGAGAAGCTGTCAAGGTGTGTGCAGTACAACTCAGTAACCTCACTGTGATCAGATTACAAAAGAGAAAAGAACATCTGTAGTTTATCACTTTACGAGCAAAGACTGTGTTATTAGCATTACCTAAAAAACCATGTTTTTTGCTAATGATGCATTCTGCAAATGAGCTCATGTCTGTCCTTGTTTAAACTTTCAGATACAGCTCAAATATACCTACAAAAAGCAGAAATTGTAATCTGATGTAAAAAAACCCGCAAACAAACCACAAAACAAAGTATAACAATCCATACAGTACAATTTTGTGAACACCATCTGTTTCACTCAGCTCTGGTATGTGCACTCCGATAAGTCATCATTATTTTCAGAACAAAATAATTAAAAAATGAAAATCAATATTCAATTCAATACTAGTTGCACAGTCCTCAGTTGAACCTCACTGTTCTTACAGAAATACAACTCCACATTTAAGCAAAACAAGAAAAGACAGGCTTGCAGTCTTTTAAGGTGTAAGACCGGTTGATAATTCTCCTACCTCCAAAAAAGATTAAGTGCGACTTTGAAAAAAGTTCTCCCAAAGTTGTCACTCTTGAGAATTCAGCGTGCTTTTATCCCAGGAGTTTGGTTTTCAGAAGGGCCTTTTGCCCTGTGGGGTCCAAATTTTCCCTTTCGTGTACAGATGCTTATTTCACTGTGTAAGATGAGGTCTTTCCAGAACCAGTGTTCCGCCTTAATTTCTACGAGACCTTTCTGAAGAAGTCAGCTTCAAGCATCATAATCTTACCTTCCATTAAGTAAGATGCTGCTGCCACTAAAATTGTTTGCAGTTTCCCTTTTCCATTTTTTAAAAAATCTTTGCACGATTCTAAGACCTATCGTCTCCCCTCCGTGCTCAACACATTGCCAGAACCATTTGATGTGTTCCTAGCCATGCAGATCCGTTAGCCCATCAGCTACCCAATTTATGCATCCATAAGCTTTTAAAGAGCAATATCTGCCAAGGGTTAGCCTAAAGCCAGGATACTTCTCAGATATCAAAGAAAGAGGAAAAAACAGAAGGTCATATACTGTAGTAAATGCTAATAAAAATTACTCGTGTGTAGGAAGAATGTATAATCTTCCGAAACAGGAGCTACTTGACTAACTTAAAAATACAACTGCTTGTCTCCCCTGAACTGAAAAGGTCACCTAACCCTCAGAAAAGATTAATTGGATAAAAGGAGTTGAATCTACACTAAAAACAATTTGTGCTGTTTAGGTGATAACAGAAGCAGAGCTTGCCAAGCAAAAGGTTTAATTCTCACCTTTTTGATGGTTCCAAATCCAGAAAAAACACAACTGGAACAGCCGTGGCCTCTCAAAACAAACGCCTGGCATGAACAAAGCTCTCTTTGTTTTCTTCGTGCTTCTGAAAAAAATGCAAATCTTTGGATATTCACTTTGTAAAGTGCAATGGCTCACATTAAAGAGGAAGTACTTATCTTCTCATAGCATTACAGATGTTGCGTATTCTGGAAAGAAGAAAATGTATTAATTATGGAGGCAAGAAATCCATGTGGAGTACTCCACACAGCTGAAGGTCCTTCCTGACTTACACCTCGTACGTTTCCAACCATTGCATTTCCAAGCAAAGTTGGGAAAAACCCTGAAATTTAAGAAGATACCTGAATTGAAAATTATTTTTAAAATGAAAAAAAAAAAAGATTATAGAAAATTCACACAAATGTTTATGCTTTAGTACAAGAAAACGTGATATAACTTGTATATATTCACACCTAATTGCTCTGTTGTAAAATTCATAAAATTTAGTAAAATGAACTGGACTTTCCTCCTTCAAATCAGTGGGAAGTACAGCACTACTGCTGTTTAAAAAAAAAAAAGCAAGTCCAGCCTTAAATTACAGTAGTTATGCATGGCCGTGACATACTGGAATTAAAATAAACAAAAAACCAAACCCAAACCCCTTCCTCCAAATAGATGCACACTTCTCATAGACTCAGTATGTCTATCTGGAAATAATTTACTTAAGAATTCTTGAGTGATGCATAGCAAAATACTTTTCTGTTTTCCTCCCACAGTCAGCAGCACATTGCTGAATTGATTCAGAAAGGTTTTATGTTAAGAACGTAGCTGTTGCTGCACACGATCATGATGCTCTTCCAAATGTAGTTCTAATAGCAAGTGAGTCGAGAATATTTCAATATATTATAAGAAAACTTTCTGAGACTGTTACCTTGTCTTTTAAATAACAGAAAGAGGAAACAGCTACCACCAAAGTCAAATGATTTTCATTCCACAATCACCAACCATATGAAATTTAACAAGAGCAAGTGCAGGATTCTCCACCTGGGACGGGGAATCGGGTTATACATACAAATTGGGGGATGAGAGGCTGGAGAGCAGCCCCGTCAGAAGAGATCTGGAGGTTTGGGTTGATGGCAAGTTGAATATAAGTCAATGACGTGCCCTGGCAGCCAAAAGGGCCAACTGTGTCCTGGGGTGCATCAAGCACAGCACAGCTAGCCGGTCGAGGGAGGTGATTGTCTGGTGGTGCAGCCCCACCTTGAGTCCTGTGTGCAGTCTGGGGCGCCTCAATATGGAGTGTGTCCAGAGGAGGGCGACCAAGATGGTGAAAGGCCTGAAGGGCGAGACTTACAAGGAGCAGCTGAGGTCACTTGGCTTGTTCAGCTTGGAGAAGGCGAGGGGTGACCTCATCGCAGTGTACACCTTCCTCAAGGGGGGCAGCGGAGGGGGAGGTGCTGATCTCCTCTCTGGTGACCAGCGACAGGACACGAGGAAATGGAATGAAGCTGCGTGAGGGGAAGTTCAGATTGGGCATTAGGAAAAGGTTCTTCACTGAGAGGGTGGTTGGTCACTGGAACAGGCTCCCAGGGAAGTGGTCACGGCACCAAGCCTGGCAGAATTCAAGGTGTCTGGATGACGCTCTTAGTCATATGGTTGAGTTTTAGGTAGTCCTGCAAGGAGCAGGGAGTTGAACTCAATGATCCTTATGGGTCTTTTCCAACTTGAGATACTCTATGATTCTAATTTTAAAGTATTTGTTCAGTTCTTTTCCATTAACAAATTTAAATTCCCTATCACCACAGTTAAGGGAGAAGCTACCACTAAATGTCTGCACTCTTGATTTTGTGGAGCATTAATAGAACCCAGCAGACTTAGAAGAGGCAGACGATCAACTCACTACACTACATCAATTAGTCAAAAGCTTTTTTCCACTTTTCTACCCAGAATGCCCATAAATAATTTCAATCACATAAAAAGGTCCACTAGACTTCATTATGCTACTTTCTTGATTAAAGACTACTAACTAGAGGAGTAATTTGTCAGAGTCAATGCAAAACAGCATTTTTTACTTAGCTGTGAAAGGGAAGCCAACACTTAAGAAATTAGAGCATTAGAAGAAAACATGACAATTTTGTTATTAATTAATAACTTTTATAGCTCAAATTTAAAAATATTAAATCAGAAACAATTCAGGATTCATGAAGAAAAATCTGGAACTATATACATGCATAATTAAGAATATCTAGATTCTTGTCAATATTTACTTAAGTTTTTTGTACAAGTTCTTTCACACAATCATATTTACAAGCATGTCTGTTTAAAACATATGAACATACATCTTTTATAGCATTTACAAATCATTTGAATATATTTTTTTTTCTTAAAAACAAAAGAATATTTCATTGATTTGACAGATTTGGTTTCATCATATGGTACTGGACAGGTATTTATCCAGCGGGATGGAAAGAGTTATCATTATTCAGTTATCTAAATAACAGTCATCCTACTGGTACCCAGAATTATCATATATGGCTTTAAGTACCTCCCAAACTCAAAGGATCATCTCACAAATACAAATTACAGTCCATCTGTAGCATGTTTCTAATTAAAGTGTTGAGTCTTTGTTTGGGTTAGATCCACAACTCTGCAAACACATTCTACGTATGTACTCAGAAATAAGAAGCCCTTCTAATTTAAAGAAAAACCCCTACCCTGCTTCCAGTGAAGTCAAGCACATATTAAGTATGTATAAAATAGGATGTAGACGTTTCTAGAAATTCTAGCTACCCCTATCGATGTTTTATTATTGTGGGACAACATGGTTTTTAACAGACAATATTTTGGGGGATTTACAGGAATCAAGTGAGAGATCTTCTTAGAAGGGGAAGAATACTTTTTCCTCAAAATATGAACATTTTTTAGGAAAAAAAAAAAGAACTCAAGGAGGTTTTGTACATAATATGTCTAAGTTACTGATACATTCCAAACAGCCAGATCACTATCTAGTAACAAGGTCTTGCTTCACAAATTAATTGAAAATTTGTCAGCTTGCTTGCCTTTGGCTGTGTTAGGAAAAAAATCCCAAACTTCTGGCTTTGGCAAATGAAGTAGCCATCTCCTTTGAACACTGTTGTCTAGAGCTCCTGCACTGATTGTTCCACAGTTTGTTCTTCCACAGGCTGCACAGCTTCCTGAACATAAACTATGAATTCTGAAGCCTCTCCACCCTGCGTATAGACAGTCACTGTCTCAATTCCCTCCACTTCGTCTGATGAGACTACCAGGTGATGCTGTTCAGACAGCTCCACTGAAGCCTGCTGCAGGGTCTCTTGAATCATCAAAGTGTGATTGGCTGATTGCTCCTCTTCTTTTACCTAAGGAGAAATTGAAGAGGTTACAGAAATTCCATCTTTCCAATAAGTACCTGCTATTGTGATGATTAATGGAAATACAGCACAGAAATTAGAAATCAGATAGTTTTGAAAGAAAATATCAGTTTTACACAAAATTTGTAGTGAGCACTTTTGATTAATAAGTGTATAGCTAGACAGAATACTGAAAGCAGTAACACTGCATCTCAGTTATGCGCAGAGAGCTGCAAAGTTCCAGGAACATAGGTCTTTGGAGACAGCTTTAATCTCTCAGCAGTCATTCATTCAAAACTGCTCTTATTTGAATAAATCTGAAGTCAAACAATTCCTCTAGTAGCACTGAGATGAGAATCCATCAAAAACCACATAAAAAACCATCTACTGTACCCATTTCTTTCTTTTTCTTTTTTTTTTTCCCCCCCTAGCCAACTGATTGCTCATAGAAGTAAGAATTTCATTGTAAACCTTAATGGACTTCTATTAGAAAACTGTGAAATGTAAATATTACTGAAATAGATCCCTAAGACCTACTGGTTTTGAGGCAGCAATTTTTCCATTATTGAAAGGATAGTGACAATTGAAAATAACAGAATTTTTACTGAACATTTTGCTTCTTGTCAAAAATAAAAAAAAAACAACACAATTTGGTATAAAATTTTAAAGAGTTCAAACAGCTGTCTGCCAATTATTAAAATACAGTACTTACTAGAATTCAAGAACAAATCTTAATTCTTTACCAGATCCGTACAAAATGCCTATGCACAGTGCTCCAGGCTAGTAAGAACACATCAGAAAACTGTACGTCATGTGGAGGAAATGCATTCTCTCAAGTGTTAGTGACAAAATAATGTACTTTTGAGGAGAGAATGGAATAGCAAATTTTTTGATATGCAAAGGCATTTGTTAGATGTTTTCTGGACAATACCACTCCCTGTGTTCATTGAAAAGAGCTGTTTTATTTGCTGGATCATAAATGCCGACCCACCTGCAACTGTAACATGTAGTTAATCAAGTCCTCTCTTCCTTCTCTTTTCAGAAAATGGTTTGTTTTTGTTAAGGCCTATTTCTCTTTCATTTAGGCTTAGCAAATGTTTTATGAAGTGAGCTCCCAGAGATAAATCATGTTTATTTCTCACTGTAAGAAAGTAGCTGATTGAATTTGTAGGAGGTCGCATTCTCTACAACAAATACTTTTTTCGTATCATCAAGAGCATTTATAAATTGTCCACTTACACAAACGGGGAAAGAAAACAGAATTGCTGGCCCGCCTACACCTCATGATGGAAAGCAAAACTCCATGGTAATTCCAATAACCAGACGAAGTGTAATAAGAAGAGAACAAAGGATTGACAGATACCAATTTACTGGATCTCAGCGTACCCTTGTATCTCGGAGCAGTATGGGGTGTGCTCTTGGCAGCACTAAACTCGTAAGCGAGTTTGAACAGAATAGGTCAAACATGGTAGACTTCACAAAGTGTGGAATTTAAATTATGCAAATTAGAAAGGGGCTATTTTTTTTAATTAGAAGCTGATTCAAAAGGTGTTCTCTAATTCTCATTTATATGACACTGTTTTGTAAAGAGCAGTATTAGAACAATCAAGTTCAAGAAAATAAAATTAAGATCAGTATTGTAGCTTAAGGGGAGAGTGGGAACAGAAGGGAAGAACTACAGTGAAGCTTCCAAGCACGTGTTTGACTCCTTAGAGAAAAAGAAGTTCTATATGTTTGTTTTCCTGATGCTCTTTTCTAATTTCATTTTTTTCCCTAAGCAACCATTCCCATTCTTGTACACTGACTTTTCTTTTAACTTTATTATTCTGTGTTCAAAATATCTGTCGGATGAAGATTTCAGAGATGCACAAACCCCTCAGGACTTCATATCACTTTGAACTTTCACTCAATTCATCAGGCTATACAAAGCTTTTTCTTGAACAATAACAAGTATGTTCAGGTGTTAAATTATTCAGAGGTCCCGGAGTCAGTATGCCTGTGATATATTGATGAAATATATGCGGATTTTATCTGGTGAAAGATTTAACTTCTAAAGAGAATCTTGCCATTGTCATTGACCTCAATGCAACAGCACAATCGTACCTACTGATGCTGACTCTGGCTTTGTTGCACAGGATTCCGATTATAGGGATAAAACTACAGGAATGAGCTGAAGTCCTTTCCACGTTCTGTTTCTTTTACCAAGCATGTCTGAACATTTTAATTGAAAGTTACTTTAAATAGTTCCTGCTGAAGTTCAAGCTCAACATCCTACAAAAGTGGGTGATGCTGGATGCTTCTCTTGGCACAACCAAAGTTGGAACCACCCTCAGTAATTGATGTTGTCACAAAATATGGGTATCCACAAAGTTACTTCTTACTAACGGAAGCTTGAGTCTCTTTTTGAAAAGTAAGGCGCTAAATCATGAAAAGAAACACAGCACTATTAACTTTCTTCTCCTGTTCTTCCCCACGCACCCCATTTTTATTTTACTTTTTTTTTTTTTTAAAGAAACCCTCAGTCCTGCTGAAAGCGATAGGGATTTTGTGAATTCAGACACAGGACTCCCTTTTCCTAACTGCGTCCTCCTCTTTCCTGAGGCTACCTGCCTCAGGGGCAGCTCCCGTGCAAAATGGAAGGATCCACACAAGATGTAACAAAGATCGTAACAGGTAGGCTGCAATTAAAGATGTTGGATAATTAAAATCTCACAGCTTGTTATGAATCAGCTCACAATTACAGCCCTTGATGCTAGAGATCTTCAAAAATATACACAAATAGGGGTGTCTAAAATGTGACCCTTTAATTATGTAATACACACGAACTTCTCCTGCGTTAGTGTGCTATACATAACCCTCTGACAACACGCCTCAGGCCAGAAAAATTACATGACATTTGCTAAGAGCTGCAAGAATGCACAAAACAGTCTGAGAAGGATCTCGTACAGTCTTGCTTTAGTCACTGTAAATCAAAACCCATACATAATTTTAAATATAGTTTTGTGAGTGTACATAAATAATGAAGAAAGGAAAATAAATAAAGCACAGTTGACACGAAAATTAGATGAAACCAGAATCTCATTCAATTCAACAGCATCAATCTAATACTTATTCAGTTTTATATGCTTTTGAAATGAAAATGGCCAATAAAGAAAGTTAATTTAACCTCCCTACCTGACTTTATCGATGTGGTTTTATTACTCTTGTCATGCAGGGTAAAGAAGACTAATGCCCTTATTTCTGGTGTTTCTAGCTTCCAGTATCTTTTTTGGACAGCTATCTGTAATCCTTTTAGTTTGACAAATCACCACATTATTTTGGATATTTACATTTCAAATCAGTTCAATGTTTACATGCTTCTGCTTGGTTCCTATTAGATTGTTCCACAGGGAATAATCTCAAAACGTTAATTTACATCCCTCAAATTGATGAAACAGTGGGACAGCTGCCACCAGAATGAATGAAGTCACTACGCTCAATTCTTTTTATTGGCATCTGAAATCTTTTGAAGAGTAGCATCCAAGACCTCTTTTCTGTTTGAGAGCCAGCTGAAAAGCATCTGGCTGCTTATCCTTCGTTAAAGAATGACAGCAAGAAGCTGAAACCACACACAGCTGGCGTATTAAATCAA
The DNA here is from genome assembly GCA_009819775.1 of Phoenicopterus ruber ruber. Taxonomy (NCBI): domain Eukaryota; kingdom Metazoa; phylum Chordata; class Aves; order Phoenicopteriformes; family Phoenicopteridae; genus Phoenicopterus; species Phoenicopterus ruber. The sequence goes on from CM020216.1 coordinate 162,489,165, forward strand.
TTCAGTACCTGCATAAATATTCTTTACTAGCTAAATGTGTCTCTCACAAAAGCCAATGGGACTTTCGCCCCCATGTCTTCATCAGAAGCTCAACATTTCTAAATTATAAAAGTTCTTAATTTAAATATCCGAGGATGATCCAATTACATGTAAGTGACATAAAAAAATGGGTATCACATAGAGGAATCTCTTCCTTTCAAACCAAGCAAGTCTTTTTTAATTTGAGAGAAATTAATTCAAGCTATTAAGGAAAATATACTTCTTCCCTTCCCTGAAAAGGAGTAAAAAGAAAATATTTGCAGTAAGACACTAAAGCCGCTTTCTTATTCTAGAGCTCATCCTGAGAAATAGCGAGTATCTTCAATTTTCTTTAAAGTCAGCAGGAGTTGCAGATCCATAGTGTTTAAAATAGTCTTGCTGGGCTTGACCCAAAATCCTCTACAGAATATCTCCCTTGATTTCACATTGAATGCTGCCTTTCAGTTTACCATGCAGAAGAAACATTAATCACAGAGTTCTTGCAGGATTTCAAAACCTTACACTAGGTTACAGATGCTCCTAAATAGGATAAATATATCATAAGACATCACAGTAAGAAAATATACAAAACATCTACACAACGGATGAAAAGGAAAAGTGAGTATAAGCATTCTAGATCACAGAGAGCACCTGGATATGTGATGTGCCAACTTACGTCAGTGCCTACAGGACTGTCTCTACCATTTTGCTCAGTGCCATTTGAATAATTTGAACTCTCTCCCTCTCGGTTCTAGTTTACCGATATATTCTGTGAAAAACACACACAAACACACACAGAACACCACTGTAATTTGATTATATGAACCTCTGTAATGAGCTACAAAACAATCTGGCACACAACAGTTTCAGAATAATGAGAGACTTGAATATGCAAGACTTGCTTTGCATAAAATAAAAAATGCAAGGTGGCAAACAAATCTTCATACTGGTGATACAGGCTTTTAAAAAGTTTTAGCAATTGGCTGGTTGAATATATCCTGACAGAGAGACTGTGACCAGCTACTTCACTCATCTGGCAAAACGCTGTATCATCAGGTTTCCTTCTGAGGAAGTACAGTAACATTCTATCATTTCAAGAGCTCTAACAGAGGACAGTAGTTGTGATATGCGGTTTTATCTATATGTTACACAGGTGACAAGAATTCCACAGAGGCTGAGAAAACAGGGCCATCTGCCCCAATTAAAACTTTCCTTTGCTGGTACCATCAAGTTAAGCACCAAATTGCTCCATGTCCTAAAAGAACCACAATCCTGACAATTAACCTATATGTATTGGCAAATTTTCTAGATGAACGGTGCACTCAGTGTCATGTAGGTACAAATCAGAGCCAGACTGAAATATAAGGTGTGTTTCTGAAGAACAACATGCAGTAGCCTTTGACGTGACAGTCATGCTAATATTATTAGATATTTATTTCTGAAGACGTGTTACACTATAAAATTCTGTTCCATGATCAGCTTCAAGCTGATGTGTAATCTTTGCTGTGCATTGCCATCGCTGTCACTTTGAAGAAAGCTACCATGGTAGGATTTTACTGGAGCCTGAAGAGATCACAGAATAAAAGGATGAAAGGAACTAAAATAAAGGGTGAAATGCATGGAAATTCAGTGTTTTCTTAAGCTTGATAAAGATCTGCTTAGTTAGTGAAACAGTTGATATACTTACTCTTCAGAGCAAATTATGCAGAAGTCTAGGTTCAAAATAGGTTGCTATGCTTTTCAGGAATAAAGTTAACCCTACACTCCAAGCTACAGAGGTAGTAAGAACATCAGTCCTGCCTCTTATTTCTGAATGGGAGAAAAAGAGAAAGAATTCTGCAGCCAATTACTGCTCTTTATTGTTAATAGTAGTGTAGTGTTTTGGACCAGGACCTGGATTGTATCACGTATGCTACGTGCAAAAAGTATTTCATGCCCCAAAGGCCTTATAATTTCAATATAAAATAAGAGACAGTAAGCAGATACAGAAAAAGGGAGGTGGGGGAGTACAACATAAATGAGACAGTGGTAGTTTTGTGTGACATGCATTAGTATCAATATACCAATAGCCTAACCACAGATAATTACTGTCATCATATTTTTGAAGAGTAATTGAGAGAAGACAATGAGGTACATATTGCTCTTCATTAAAAAATCCACATAACTAAGCACAATATGGAAGAAGGCATTAAGGAACTTGTTTGAAAAAAGTAATGAGCAATTAAATCTTCATGGACTGAGCAAAGGTAGGAGTCAAAATCTTTACAGCCAATGAGAAATGGGACACTAAGTCAGAAAGGAGTAAAAAGTCTTGGAAATGAAAACAAGGATTTGGCAAAAAAAGGAACATCAGGTGAAGAGAATAAGAGAGGGTGATGTCAAGAGGGACAGAGAAAAATAATCTTTGAATTTTTCTGAAAGAATACAAAAGGGGCACAACATAATCTGTGAATGTCAGAAAAAGACTATCAGAGTTAACTGTAGCATAAAATAATGATGGCTTGGACAACCATTTTAGCTAAGTGGTTGAAATAAGAGACCATATAAAAGTCGTCATGCAGAACAAGTCAGCACCATTTAGCTTGTCACCTGCATGCAAGGCCCAAGAATCCCACCTGGAGAAGACATCAGCTTTCTGTCTTGAATAACAGGAAAGACTTATAGCCCATAGGGTTGAAAAAGAAAGTGGACTACTGATGAACAGATGTGCAGAAAGACCGACACAATCATCTTAGTGATTAATAATAATGATTAGTGATTAATATAATCTTCTTAGCCATCTTCAGAGTGAGCTTGAAGTGCCAGCTCTAGAGCAACAGGAAAACTTCAGAGCATAGATGCAATCTTTACTTGGGACAGCAGAAGCTTGTCTGGAGTGGCAATGTAATTTCACAAACAACGATCATGCAGGTCAAATGTCTGTATTACTTAGCACGTGAAGCTCTGGATTTTTGACTAAAGCTTTTACATGCTAATGTGCTACAAGTAAGGTGGCGTAAAAGTATCTGTTTGCAGCGCTCACCCAGATATATTGTTCAGAAGAGTTAGAAATTGAGAAAAAGAACAGGGAGTTGACATGGTGAACAAGACCATGGGCATAGGTGAGCTGGTTCTTTTGGGGTGTTGGTTTGGTTTTGTTAGAACAAAGACCACAGCTCTGCTCTCTAGCAGCTCTCTGTATACAAGGCAGTCGGGATTTGCTCTGAATGAAAAGGGATCTCAGTAGCTTGTTCAGACAGGGAAAATAATATTGAGGAAAAGATTTAAAGCTTTACACATCAAGACAATAATCTCTGGTCCAGGATGACGCATAAAACATATTACAGGCCTAAACATGGCAAATTAGCAGCACATTTGTCTATCAGTATCTAAGTGAAAAAAAGTCTGAAAAACAGGTAAGATGCGGCCAAATTGAACTGGTTACTACAGTATACTGATTTAAACTTCAGTGGTGGAGACTAGGAATCCAAAAATCTACAAATTAATTAAACCAGAAAGTATCTTGCCAGCATTACACATTCCTGCTAACAAGCCCTGGAAAGGGAAGAGTAACAACTATAACAAAAACTAGAGCTGATGGACACAGACCAAGAAGGGGCAACTCTTCTGATGTTCTGATCGATGCAGTGAGGGATTCAGGAAATAAGCTTTCAAGGATGTTCATACTGTGAAACCAAGAAAATGCACTTTGAATCTTGTCTTGCTGGAGAATAACTTACAGACACTACACACTGAAAGAGTCCCCTCTGCAAAAATAAGGTAACAGGAGTGCTCATTTCTGAGGGAAACGTTTCTTCACAAGAAACTCAGTATTTAAATCAAACGAATGTTTAACTTGGAACAAACTTCTTCAGGATCAATTAATATCCTTATTTGATGTATATGCTAACTGAAAGAAATAACTATACATCAAGGTAGTTCATAGTTAAATTCTCTCTCTCTCTCTCTCTGTTCTAGACTACATACAGATACATTGTGCGAAAAACAAGTCTTTGAACACAGACCTGCAGACACTGTAAATCAAGGGTGGCTGTGACACTGGCGTGACTGCTCATCTTCCAATCCTGCCTTTATATTCACCACGTGAGCTAGGAAAACATTCCACCCATATAAATAATGGACTGAACAGCCTCTGCTAGCAAAATAAACAAAAAATCAAATGAATCAATCTCCACCCTAAGGCATGAGGGCAAAAGTAGATCTGTAACAGGACACAGTGAGTCAAATGCATGGAAAGTAAAGTGACTTGTTTTACATTTCCAGACCCTCCACCTTGCTATGTGCTCTGTTCCCACAAAACTGCTTTCTCCCCGATTTCTTGTCTTTGTTTACCATCCACTACGAACAATATTTCCTGTCTTTTCTAAGCATTTATTAGCCTCTTTCCTAGTTATTCTTCAAACTTAGCACTCTTCGCTCTCACCTTTTCCCCACCTTGTGACTTTTTTGGTCTTTAAGCAGTGCCGAACAACTCAAACATCATGCCATCAAGAAATATCTTCATTAGCTCTGTCAGAAAGAGATCCAGACTGGATCACTAGTAACTGAAAAGGACTCAAACCAACAAGGATATACTTCTCCTGACATGCTGTGATCAAAGCTTCAGTGTGGATTTTTGCCAATCTCAAATCATACTGGTAAAACTTCACACTATGAACTTGTTTTTCTCTCAGGCAGTTGGTGTGTATTACATTCCTTAGCAGCTGTATGTTTTCATAGCTGTCACGCAATAAGATTTCTCCTAAATTAGATATCAGAAAAAGTTTAACTTTGATAACAGGTTAGTATACGGACTCTCAGGCAAGAATGAGCTAAAGTCATTTCAGGCTCTAGACACAACCTTTGAAAGGCCTCGTACACACGCCACTATCAGAGCCAACAATGATTCCTATTTCCCAATCATAATCTAACCTGAATAGGGCTAACTTTGCATTTTTTGGGTTTAAAATTGTAAGTTGAATCCTGATTCAGGCTGGGGTTGGTTATTGCTATGTTGTCAAAGTGTTCTCTTTTATAAAATCATTCCTATGAACAAAAAATATAAAGTTTCCCAAGTTAGAATTGAAATTTTTTCCTTCTCAACACCCCATTCAGGAGCTGGGAACTTCAAACAGAAATATGATCTTCATTTCCCTTCCATTATAATGTCTATTCATGCTTTAAGATACAAGCAATAAGACTACATACAACACAGGGCAATAATTTAACAGAACACCACCCCAAACATGGTATCCTTTCTGTCTTGTGACTTAGTAGAAAATAATTTTTAAAAGATACCAGTCAGATGTAGCTAACACACTGGATATCTTGCAATATGCTGAGAAGGACTTATGGATGAACAAAAAGTTTGTTTCTGCAGGCAAAAGTCTGGCGTGAACCTGAAACACTACAGGTACGGCACACCGAAGGTGCCCGAGCACACAGGTCAGGGGAAGTGCTCAAGGGTGAAGATGGCAGCATTACCGAGAGATGCATCTGGATTCACACAGAATTTTAAGGATAGTGTAAATGGCACTTTTATGGGTGAAAAGTAAGGAAGAGGACAGCTGTGGGGAAAGTTCCGGGGAGGAAATGGGAGACAAAGATAGCAACAATATAGTGAACCATTTACAGCAGAAAATACTTTTAAAACATTCTAATAATTTAGGATTTAGAAGAAATTTCTTGGTGCAAATGTAGAAAAATGAAGGAAACTTGCAAGGGCTAGCTAAAAATGAGAGATGAAGATAAGAATTGATGAAAAAACTGGATAATATATGTCCTTAGAGAAAAAGAAAAAACCCAGCATAACAGCATAAAAATCAGAACAACTACAATAAATGTTGTTAAGGAAAAAAATGGAACCAAGCTGCTAAGCAAGGACTTGGTGAGGCCATTAAAGAACAAGAGTGGAAATTCAGTGACAGATGATGCTGATATATTGCTGACTCCCTGAATGAATTTTTTGTCTCACAAGCCACAAGAGAAGCTGAAGGTCACAGAAGAAAGTGTGGAATAAATTTTCCAGTAGGAAAGTGAAATATGAACATGTCTTAAGATCACTTCAAGGTTAACAATTAGGAACTCAACATAATTAAAACCTGACACAGTCGTAGGTACAAATGAGTGATATCCTGCAGAAAGCAACTCAAGTATTGAAGAAAAAAGAAAAGCTGACAATTCTGAATAGAAGAGGGTTACAGTCATGTTAATAACATTTAAAGACTTCTTTCCCTCAAATTAAAAATGGGTATGGCTATAATCCTGAAGCAATCTTCTGGTGGGAAAACAAGAACTGGAAACTAACTAAAGCTGTGTAACAGATTAAACAGACTTCAATAAAAAAGTGATTTATATAGAAAACTAAAAGAGAAAAAATTAAAAGACAAAAATGGAAGGAGAAAAAATTAAAAGAGAAATAATAATCATCATCATCATCTACAGACCTCCCTTGGTCCTTGCTCTGCTTCCCTAAAGCCCACTAAAGGTAACTAAGCAATCAGTCAGCTGTCAGTAGGCATGCTTTCCCCTGGGAAATCACAGATCTGCACACTTCTGCAGGCACAAAGTAAAAAGTCTCTGAGGCTACCAGAGAAAGAAAGGAGTAGGCATTCCAGTACATGCAAGAAACATGTTAATAGAGGAACAGTGCTTCGAGCATCAAAGTAAGGCATTAGCAAAATCCAGCGTAAACAGGGGTAGCACAAGATCACTCAGCTTGAGACATACTTAAATTCTTCACTGATTTTGCTTCTATGCAACTTCAAGTTAGGAGAAAAAAGGCATTTTATATTAACAGGACTCTGAAGGGGGATAAAGAAAACAAAAAAGAAAAGCAGCAAAGAGATTTTATGCTCTGAGAATTCAATATTTGATTTGATATAGGAGTGGAGCTTGTAACAGTTTGACATCAGACCAGTGAGAGTCATTGATGTATACAAGGCAAGGGAAAAAGAAGTGATCAGTGCTCAGCAGCTTGTAAACTCAAAGGCTAGAAATACGGATTAAAAAGTGAGGGAGAGAATTAATTTGGAATATAAACATTTACTTATAAAAAGCTGTCAGCAAATTTAGATGGTCTAACAAGGAAGACGATAGGTTTTAAGACGAATCAGACATTGATCAGATTTAATACTTGGAGGAGGAAGAATCACCGAATTTTTAAAATGATGTATTTTTTAAGTTTAACATTCAAATATCAAAATGTAGTTTCTCCTTGGCAGCTGCTACTTCAGCAGTCACTTTTTCCTAGGCTTTTAGTAGAAGGACCTCAAAAAATGCATTTTTAAGGGAAGAACAGGTTTCAGTAATATTGACAGACAGCATAGACAAACACCAATGGCTAATACCGTATTCAATCCTTAAACAGGTCATATGTATTGCACAGCATGCATGTTGGCACTGACTCTACTGTTAAAGTTGTTTTGAAACTTGCACATAAAGGGGACTAAAATGTCTCTTCTCTTTAATGCCTGAATTTAGTTTCCAAATTTGGATCTGTTATTCTTCAACAAACCCAAAAACTCTTATATGGTTTCTAATCAAAATACCTGTTAAGTATTGCAAAGGAACATCTCAAAATGCTTTGTCTTGAAATTCTGCTTATCTCCCTGACATTTGGATGGCAGGTTTAGGAATTATCCAAATACTGCATTCACAGACTACTGACTTCCCACTTCTATGGAACTCTCATGAATTTAACATCCACAACACTACAAAAAATACTGAACTCAAAAGTTAGTTCTAGCTCTCAGAATAATCAGAGTTTTGGTTCATTCAAATAAAAGGAATTACTTAAACTCTTCAGGAATTAAAGACTTCTCATGTACTTTCCCTCCCTCGTCTATCAACCACAATGAGTGCAGAGATCCCAATGAATCAATGAACAGAATGGGAAAAGGGATAAGCAGACAGGTATGATGAAAAGGACGAACAAGTGGAGCTTGGAAAACACTGTGGAGAGAAATGTAAAACGTCAGCAACAAAGTTAGCAGACACCCATGAGGAAGAAATACTAGGCAAAAGTGTTGATAGCCACCTCAAACTGAAAATTATTTCCTTTTACTCTTTGATTTTGTATATCTTATCATTCTTAATTTCTAAAGTGCTTTAGTAATACTGTACATTGCAAATATTTTTAGCAAAAACTGTGCAGTACCAAACTTCAAGAAAAATATACATACATTAATGTTACTTTGACCAATATCTTATAAGGTTTGTCTCATTTTAAGAGGAACTACATTGCCTACCACAAATTATGTCACTTAATTGTCAGTTGAATCCACCATTTTTCTGGAAAGAGAATTTGTGCAAAAGTCTGAAATTAACAATCGATCTTATGCATGCTTTTTTAAATATTGATCTGTATCTTCTGGTCTTGTACAATTCCCCTGGCAACAACAAAATTAACTACAGATCTTCTCAACCAGCTACAACTCAACTGAATTTTTCTGTATTTATCTCAAATGTGGGTGGCCACGCTGACTTTTGTCTCACATAAGCAACTGCTGTAAGGAGCACCTGCGATATTCTTCTCGGAGCTGCAGATCACTTGCGTTGCACCCCTCATGAGAAAGGCAGTGTGAACTCAGACTGAGTAGAAGCCTCATTTGTCCCCAGGGTACATGACTTTAGGACCCTGCAAGTCTTTCTAACTTCAGCCACAGGACAGCACTGCAAAGACTAACGACAATGGTTCGTCTTTGGGTATGGTCCTACAGCACTACGGTTGCAGAGCACGCACAGTTCTGCACAAGCAACACTCTTTCATGTTCTTCTGTATCTGGATGAATGCTGTGCCAAGGACCTCCTGATTCTTTCAGATGAGAATGGGACTAAGTGCCCACACACCATGCAGCTATGTTATTTTTAAAAGCCTGAAAACACCTGCTAGAAAAAAGCTGTATTTTCACACACACACGTACATATATATGTGTATTTGCTCACTCATATTTTATATACATGCAAAAATGTATGCATTTTTATATGTATAAACATATATTTGTATATATGTATAAACATGTATGTGTGTGGGCATGTAAACACACATACACACAACATAATTAGTTTAGGAAAAATTCTATACCTCTTGCACAGTCATTCAAAATTTAGCCCTTGCAAAATAATACTCATTTCACAATAAATATACGCAAATTAAATACAGCTGTTTTAGAGAAGAAAAGAGCTCTTACCTGCTTTACCACTGTCACAGTGCCAGGTGCCATGGTTACTACAGAAGCAACTGCCGTGGCGTCGTGGGTTTCCGAACCCAACTCAATGATTTGCTGCAGGATGTTTACAGCTGTTGGATCAAGTCTTTCACCTTATCAGAAAGACAGTAACCGTTAGATCATTACAGTAAAACGGCTCTAAGGGTATGGGAATCTAAGTGCTACAGGCACCCTTTCCCCTCTTGCCTTAACCCTGACTCGCAGCACTATTTATGAATTTCAAATAGCTCAATAACATGACACTTTAATAATAGATCTATGGTAGGAAAGTATTCGCAAAACAAATTTGCCTGAGGAATGCATGAATCGGCAAGCGAACCCACATTGATCATTTTTGTGCCTATTTGAAAGAGATCTAAAAGAATCCATTGACTAAACAAACAATAGGTACAACTCATAGCAGTAACTGTACATTAGGAAGCTGCAAGACTTTACAAATCCAAATGTATATTTGCCAGACATTCAGCTTAAACAGAACCTGAACGCTATACCTATAACCACAACAGCTATTTGGTATATCACAAACCTGTGTTTACCATCTGTCCGGCCACCTCCAATACCCCTCAACCTAAAAGAAGTACTGTTATGACCAACGTGCTGAAGGGAAAAGTTAATTGCTTGAGAGACCTCATGCTTATCATTTTATAAGCACAGAATCAGAACACGTTTTCCCCTTTTTTAAAAATCCTCTTGATGTGTGTAGCCCTGCCAAAGGGAAGGCAAGTTTAGAAAACAACCCCCATACATAGTTGTACTCTCACTTCTCCTGAATTGTGAAAAGGAAAGATTCGGAGGCTGGAAAATGTTTTTTGTTATGCAGGAGTAAGCGTTCCCCTCCTGTGGCCCACCACTCCCACATGCCCAGTGTCAGCATGGGAGGTATGCCAGAAAGGGAACGAAACTCCCAGGGTCATGTTATAGCTGCCTTATATTTGCTGCAATCACTGTTGGAACTAGGAAAGAGACAGTAAATAGAATAAAGCTCATCTCTTAACCCCAAATCCTTTCAAACTGAGGTTGATACTGTGATGGGGATCTAGGTCAGATAATTTCATTTCAAACAGAAAGTAGTTATATTTTGTTATCTATGTAAGAAACAAGTTTATCTGAGCACTGAAAAATGTTTGCTTGCTTCAGTTTTTTTTTCTGTATAACTGCTTTTAGACAAGATACTACTGTTTTTCATACCTAGAGGGAATATGCTGGAAGAGTATCTGAAGTTGGATGCACAAAAACCCAAATCATTCTACTCTGGAAACTACAGCTTTATGATTAAAATCAAAACTGTTACGTACAGCATATTCCATGATCATGTTTATTTTCATTTAAATATATAAAAGCTTTAGTTAAAGTTCTCAAGAGGTTTTTACTCATTCAGAATTCCCAATCATTAAAATAAAATAATATACAGAAATTGTCAGTAATGTAATTTAATTGCAACATGCTTGGAAAGTCCATTAGGAGTTGGAGGTATTGAAATGTGTCTGTATTATGAACTATAAAGACCACAATGTTAAACAATTGTAAAATGCTCTCTTCTGATAACCAACGCATTTATTTATATATATAAAACCAAAACATATGAACACCTACTCTAGTCTCTGATGTTTTAACACTCTCAGAAACCTGGACATTTTTTCTTTTCTTCCAGTTTTTGTTATTTCCCACTTAGCAATCATTATCTAATCCCACTCTTGTTCTTCCTCTGTCTGATACAGAATAGCTTACTTCGTTTTGTGTACCATCAGAATTAAGTTTGTTAGTACTGTCTTGGGAACGTGGTAAATGAGCTGTTCCACTGTGTCACTTCTGCAGTCTAGCTGACTTAAGCAGGGAGAAAAATAATAGCTAGAGAATTGCCATTAGGTACACACCATCTACTCCACCAAGATAGCTGATTCCACAATATATTTAATAATACAGGCAGGAAATTCCACACATCTAATAATAAAGTGCAAAACAGAGTGTGATAAGTATTAATGACTTAAGGATATATAAATTCAAAAAGAATGGTCATTTCCCATTATTTATCCTCGAAGAAAAACATAACCCCCCAGAAGTAAGTTCTAGATGACAGATTTAATCATTTTTAATAGTTTTACAGGAGATTATACATTACCCAAGATACTCAAAAGAATTAGGTATTTATGAAAAAAGATCTATTTTGTGTTTCAACCTAAAAAAGGTAACTTACCATTCTCAGAAGTATATCTAAGGTTCTGTAATGCAGCTACAGCAGCTTGAGTGCCTTGAACATCTTCTCCAGCCTCCGTGATATGGAGATACTGAGTGGCTGCTTCTTCAGACACTTCAGCAGTTAACTTGAAAACAAAACCCAGCCAAGGCATGAATAATCTCACTCTCATTTTAGCATTTAGAGAACAATGAAAGTTCTGAGGAATGAGTTTTGGACAACAAGTACTCTAACAAGAGTTATAGAAACACTGGGTGAAACAGAATTCAAGAAGAGTATTACATGGCAGTCGGGACATCATCCCATAGTTTTCTTCTAGATTCTACTTCAAAAGTTGTTTTAAGCATGCTAAATTATCTTGACTTCATTTTTGTTGCACAGTTATTTTAGAACTAACAACAGACTTCTATTGTACCAGGGTCTAGTAAAGACCTTTTGGGCAAAATTAGTTTAGAATGCATGTCCTTGCAGATCTGGTAAAATTCCTCTGAAGTTTGAAAATGACATTTTGTTTTAGAAAAATTATCCTTTCTATAACTATGTTTTTTCAAGACAAGCTGTCAATATGTATTCCCGCTCTCATGAGACTTCTTTATTTATAGCTGTTTCAGCAGCAGACATAGAATCATAGAATTATTTCGGTTGGACAGGACCCTTAAGATCATCGAGTCCAACCGCTTGCATCCTGGATGTCCTCTTATTTTTTCAGGTTTGGGCATCTACTGGGAGAGTGTACAGAGAATCGTTTGTGAGATGCATGTGGATACAAGACTTTGAAGGACTACATTTTAAAATGCCTGCCTGGTCTTCTTTGAATAACTGTCCATATAGAACCTACTCCGGTATTTTTCAAGGACTTAACATTCTATCTGTGGATACTCAAAAACTGTTAAACAGAACTGCAGGGCGGCTCTTCCAAATCAGGCATTAAATTTATAACGGGGGCTAGACTGCCTGAAATTTAGCAGAACAGGTCTTAAACTGTGGAGGTCAGCCAACTGCAGTTGACTTCTGGCTTCTTCCTCTCATCGGACATCAACAATAGCCTACTCAGGCAGTGGAAAAAACTCAGCTTGCCAACTGTAATTTTTTAAATAGAAGTGTCTAGATAGTTCTGTGGTTTTCCCATAGCTTCTGCATCTACAGTCAGCTCTGCTCTATGGGAGTAACAGTTTTCATTTTAAACCAAATTGCTACACCTATGATAGCAGAGGAAAGCCTGAAAGGGTAAGTCCTCTCAGGGTAGCTGCCCTACCCCACCCCAAACCGAGGAAATTCAGGTTGTTGGTTTGGTTTTTTTCTAACCTAGCTTCTTAGGTCTAAATCCAATTTTTAAGGCCTGATCTTAGTGATACTGTGATTCCTATGTACTTTGGATTGAGGATGAAAACATAGAACAAATGATAGAAGACTTACTCTGTATAACTGTACCATTCTTTTAGCTGATCAATTTACAAATTCAATTTTCTAGATTCTAACCTTTTCTGGACCAAGACATAGCCTTTTTTCATTACTTCAATATAAGTTTGCAGCTTTGTGCATCTTGCAGTTAACACCAGCGAATATTTGGTGTATAACAAAATGCAGTAATTTTTTCAATTTCACAATTTTTTGCTAAAACTTTCACTCTTTCTGCTGCAAATAGAGGACTACAGCCCTAAAATGCAGAAATAAGCACTTGTTAATCCTACCAGATATTAAAGCAGTCAAGCTCAACAGTCATAGCAATGTATGCATTCAAAATGGAGATGAGATCACATGACCTCCTGATCTTATATAAAGTCAAGAACACATTTTCAAATACTTCTTATTCTTATCTTTGATCTCCTCCCTAGATTTTTTAAAAATCTTAGGGCCAAAGTCATGGCAACTTTGCTTTACCTCCCACTTGGTCTCCCCCTCGTGTTCCACTAGCTTCATTCCATGCTTGTTCTTAAGATGTCTGTTGAACTCCCATTTTGTACCGTAGACAAAACTGCAAACGGGACACTTAATGCCACCTACAAGGAAACACAATAACCTTGAGTTATTTTTATATAAATTCTTTTTCAAGACAGTAAGGATCCATCTGGATGATGGTATTGGAAGAAGTCTGGCACAACTCATATCTGGGAAGGTGCAGCAATCCTGCCTCCCTGCCTGCATGCCTCCCTGCGATGGATGTGAAGTTGCAGGAGTGTTGTTCCCATCTTTCCCACCCTCTACACCTCTCTCCCCAGGGAACCCTTACCACAGACCAACTGGAAACAAAGAGCGGGAAGAGACAACTATCTGCATTATTAGTCTCAGATACTGCCTCATCTCTGCAATTAGGTCCACGTAAGAAGTACTGGTTTCATCTCTCACAGAACCTCGATGTTAGAGCCAAACTGTAACAGAGAGAATATAAATTGCAAAGTAAAAATATCTCTACTGGGTGAGAACTTGTGCTTGCTCTGCTAACAAAAGCCTTTCTAGAAATAGCCCATACATTAGACAGTGAAAAGCCACAAAAAAATACTGCAAACCTAGGGGATGCTTCAGCCTGTGCAGAATCATTCCCACAGTCATGATTCTGGCTGAAATTCAAGTTTAGCAGCACCAATGGAGACAAGTCATAGTTTCCAAGTGAAATTTGGTCAAAGTGAAATTTTTGCCAAAGCCTGGCACGTTTTAAATAATTCTCAACTAATGCTTTTGCCCTGTCATAGAGTTCCTAGGAGACTATTTTAATGCCTACTCCATTACATATCATTGCAGCTTCAAATGTAAATTGTATGTATGGTCCAAAATTCTACAGGACTGACGTGTCTGACAAGATTCAGCTTTAAATATTGGTTCCCCGTTGTCTTACAAAGCCCTGGTGTGCCGGCCTTCAGGACAAAACACGAAATCACAGTGCACTGTACTCTTTCAGCAAGTGTCGGGATTTTTTTGTAAGTGCTTATAAACAACACTGAAATCCCAATATTTAACATGAACAATAGTGGCATATTTTAATAATTTTTAAAAAAATGTATCTTCTCTAAGACAGCTGTTCTGGTTTTATCAAGTTTCAAACAAACATTATTAAGTTTTGTGGCACATTATAAAAGCAAACCAGGGAGAGTTAACAATGTAATGTCCTCTTCACCCAACTATCTTTGCTTTTCAGAGTTTCTACTGTTTATGTTAGCATACAAAACTGTAAAACTAAGTTTTCTGACTATCTATAAAAGGATGCATAGCATGAATTTAGCACAATGTTTACTGTCTGAGTATGCAGCATTACAGGTAAAAAACTGAGCATGACAAAATCATAAGCATCCAACTTTCTACACTAGATTAAACAGCTTTTACTTCTTTCTCTTACGAAAGTCATTTGGTCAAATGTCAGATCTCAGTTGCTTGTAATTATGCAATTAAGTATTTCTCTTTTTCCCCCCACTATTGACTAAAACCGAACAGCAGTAAACTGCAGGCGATAAATTGCTGCGTTAGGTGACCAGAACTCACTCTAACAAATCTAATGGCTAGGGAAGGGTGTTACGCCACTTCAGGAACTATGCCACCAGATGGCTGTCTCCGCATTACCATGGCAAATGATGACACTTACCGCTCATGTCCAAATGCTTCAAATATACTCTCATAAGGTGGTTACAAGCCAAGTTCTCGTTGCATAGAGTCTTTTATGAATAAGGTGATTAGAAAAAGCATACAGTTTTACAGTAATGGAAACCTACCGCATAGTATTCTACCAGGTGAAAAGAAATAAACTTTTTATTTTGATAAAACAGAATGTAACTACACTCAGTTGCTAGGGTCTTTCACTGACACTTATTATTCCCATATAATTTCCCCTCTTTGTTCTCAATCCATTATAAGTCTTCACCAAACTTCACTATTACAGCAGATGCTCAATTCTGCATCTCTATACAAAACTGAAATAGTTTCCCTATTAAGGGAAACTCCAAAGTTCACAAAAGCAAAATACCTTCATTCAGATTAGGACAAAGACATTATCAGTTACAGAAAATGAAATTAAATATTCCTTTCACACTAATCTGTGGTATTAGGAAAAACATGCTGTCGTGAAAGAGAGGACACTTTTCTGCATGACTTAGATATTAAAACTATTATAACAATACACCAGGTAAATTAAACCTGCAACTTTTGTCATTAGAACTTTAACTAAAGAACAACAAATGGAAGCATAGAATTAAACAGGTAACTTAGAACTCCCGGTCAGTGACTTGATATGAAAGCTCAGGAAAATTAATTTCTACATGATTCTTTAAAGTAATGGGCAACGTACAGAGAAAGTCACTGAATTACACACCTTATCTACTTTCAAGATAGAAACTGATGTCTGCAACAAAATAATGTACACAAATATTATACAGATCCACAACTTTCTTCCATCATGGCATCGACAGGTGCTCCTCAAGCAATTTATTTACTTGCCTAACATCTCCATAAGACAACTATTATTTTATGTTAAAGGAAAGTTAAGTGATGATGGAGGTGTAATAGAACACAGAGGCCACAACTGGATCATCACATATGTACTGCACAAGTTTCTGCACAAACACAAACAGAAAATCCATCTCCTTTAATAGAAGTCACAGACTTCTATTAAAAAACAAACAAACAAACAAACAAACATGCAATGAATAAAAAAAAAAACCCAAGCATTTTTCTGGTCCTGGCTGATCCCAGTTTCTACTGTAAGCCCAGAAATTAAATACTGCTTTCTATCCCTGGCAATACAGTTGGTCAAATGAGCATGTTCCCTCTTCTATTCTATGAATCATTCATTTATTTATAAACTCATCCTAGGAATCTTGAGCAGAGTCCAGCAGTCTACATTCATGTAAGTATTTCCAATTAAGATTATTTGCAATGTCTGCAATGCAGTCAAAAACCAGTTGAGAGTAGAGAAGAAAAGATGAGCAAGTATGAGGCAATTAACTCTGGGCTCAGTGGGTAACTTAGAACCAGTAAAATACAAAAAGACAAATAGATATAGACAGCTTTTATTAGATGTTAATCTTTGTTAGTTTCCCTTCTCACTGTTTTTCCAAACCCTTTCGCTTGCTGGTTCTCCTGCCTTCTCCTTTCTGTCTATAGTCCTTTAATTTCAAAGGACTTGTTTAATATCATGTCTGGGTTTGAAGGGACTTCTTCCCTTATATGAATACACGAATAATTTTCCAAAATTGCTTTTCAGATCTATGAATATGGTAAATTGAAACTTGATAGAGGCTAGTCAGGCAGCAAGTTGCAACTGCTGGCCCAAGCAGCTCAGAAACGCATACCTTGTCATACTGCATAATATGTCCACAATGATCTGTTTGTGCTGCGTGACCCAGATATGGAAGATCTTCTGATTCCAAAATCAGGAAAATTTTCATTAAATTCAATAGGACTCATGTTTATCAAATCCAAATGCACATCCTAATTAACTCAAGTCTCCGACAAGGAACATTCCCCCCAACCCCCCTCCAGTGAGATACCAAAACACTGAGGAAAACTGACGTTTCTAAAGTGCGGTAACAAATCTGCAGGTCTCCTGTTTTTATTTTGAGCTACGTGAAAGGTCCACGTGATGCGTCATATAGCAGAAAATGGAGCTGGCAAAGGAGGTTGCATGTGGGAAAAGTGCACCTACTAACATGGCTTTCTTCATGGCACAGTCCTGATAAGAGGCACTGACTTTATAGCTACTACATGGATTTGAAGCTTCTTTACTGCTCTAAAACTCCACACAGCAGGTGAACACATGGAAAGCAGGTACAGTACTAGCGGTAGCACAGGAAATACAAATGCTGTGTAAGGAAGGGAAGAGAAAGAAGGATACAAAGTCAGAGATGGAAAGAATAGCATAGCATAGCATAGAATAGCATAGACTAGACTATTTCAGTTAGAAGGGACCTACAGTGATCATCTAGTCCAACTGCCTGACCAATTCAGGGCTGACTAAAAGTTAAAGCATGTTGTTAAGGGCATTGTCCAAATGCCTCTTAAGCACTGACAGGCTTGGGGCACCGACCACCTCTCTAGGAAGCCTGTTCCAGGGTTTGACCACCCTCTTGGTAAAGAAATGCTTCCTAATGTCCAGTCTGAACCTTCCCTGGCACAGCTTTGAACCACTGTAGATCCCTTCCAACTGAAATACTCTACTTTACTCTACTCTATCTGGATCCCAAAGGGGAATAAAAACCTAACAAGCATATGATTAATTTTATTTGTTCAAAACATTATTTCATATTAACAGAATTCAATCTCAGGTACCTATTCTTAAGAGTGGCTATGAACAAATAATTCCTTGCCATGTGCAGATGTTTGAAAAGTTAAACAAAGCTCCCCATAGCGCACAGTTCTTCCTTCACCAGCACGACTAGAGAATAGAGGCTTTGAGTACTGACCAAGTAAATATTACCTCTTCAAAACAACTGCAGGTTCCCTGACAACTTTCACTGTCTGTGAAAATAATTGCAAAATTCTACTATACGTTTCTGCCCTGAAATTACAGACAAAGATATACTTTTTAAATTATTTCTGCTTTTTTGACAAAAAGGAAACAAAGAAATATCATATAAAAATAATACCGGCTCAAACTGCTTAATGTAGTTATTTCTCCATTATAGTGCCAGTTTAAAGGGAGAGTCTCAGCCTTTAATTTGACTGTCTCTTTGTGTCATGATTTCAGTATTATTTTAACATGGATTAATGCCTTCAATAGATAAGTGTTCTGCGTTAGATGAATAATTTGGAAATACTATTTGGAAATAATGTCACCCTAGAAGAATTATACTTAATTCATTATCTAATACAATAGCATTATTTTGGTCTCTTTTCTTCTTCAATAAAACCAGAAATTTTGAAGATCCTAAAAGATATTATAAAAAGGTTGGTAGTTTCCATTAAAAAAATAGGGAAAACACTTTCTAAAATTATCAGAAACAAAGTCAGAAGCTCAAGTCTACTAAGCTTTAAAATGTTTTCAACACAATTTTATATTTAATTTGGCTTTCTCCTCTTCTTCCCCACTTCCCCCCACACCAGGCACTAGAAGTGAAGGAGCTTTGCGCTTCCTGAATGTCTAAGTACATTTTACACCCAAAAACGGTTATCTGACTGCACAGTCAACTGTTTGCTTTGGTTCACCTGCCCAGTGTGTAACAGCAAAACTGCTTATGGCAATCAACAACTTGTACATGTCTCCTTTGCCAGCACCCAGACACGGCAAAGAATGAATTACAATTTGTGACACCTGCATCAAGCAGAAATAGCAGAAATAAAGCAACTAGTAGCATTGACCATCTTTTCAGAAGGACATAGGACTTCAGCTGGGATGAAATTTATAAACAAAACCAACAACAGCCAGGAATATAATTGTTTATGCTACTATATAAATGTGGTAAAAACTACTACAGCCTGATTTTCTCTCCCCTCTGGCATTCCATTAGCTCTTATACTTAATCTTGAATTTTGGATCCTCCCCAAAATCCTTGTTGCCTTTACTTAGTTTATCTGTGACAGCAATTTCTCTAATTGAGCAGGTGTCTATATCTAATTAGTTTTATTTGTCTTTATCTTTGTGTAATACGACTACAGTTTTACACAGATAGCAGTAACAAGCAGTTGTTCTAGGCAGAATGAGATATTTAGGACTCTAACACAGAGGTGTCAAGGAGAGAAACGCAGGCCTGGTATGACAGCCCTGAGAAGAAGAGAGACAGGACGCAGCACAGAGGAGGGCAGGCATGGCGTGGTAAGAAGTGGGGCACAAGCTTGGCACTGAAGAATCCACAGTTATAAACAACTCAGAAATGATCAGTTAAAAATATGCAAATCCAGAGCTGGATGAAACTGGTTTTAGGGACAACAAAAAATAGTATTTAACATACATGAAGAGCACCAGAAACAGTAAATTTGGATTTAACCTGCAGCTACAGACCAATGAAAAGGAGAAGCATAAATGTGTGTAAGCAAACATGTAACAATGGCCACAACTGGAAGGGAAGATCATAGAATCATGGAATCATTCAGGTTGGAAAAGAACCTTAAGATCATCAAGTCCAACCGTTAACCTAGCACTGCCAAGTCCAGCACTAAACCATGTCCCTAAGCACCACATCTACACGTCTCTTAAATACCTCCAGGGATGGGGACTCCACCACTTCCCTGGGCAGCCTGTTCCAGTGCCTGACAACCCTTTCGGTGAAGAAATTTTTACAAATATCCAATCTAAACCTCCCCTGGCGCAACTTGAGGCTGCTGCTTCTTCTCCTATCGCTTGTTACTTGGGAGAAGAGACCGACCCCAACCTCGCTACAACCTCCTTTCAGGTAGTTGTAGAGAGTGATAAGGTCTCCCCTCAGCCTCCTTTTCTCCAGACTAAACAACCCCAGTTCCCTCAGCTGCTCCTCATAGGACTTGTGCTCTAGACCCTTCACCAGCTTTGTTGCTCTTCTTTGGACATCAAGATGAACATCATACTCCTCCCAGTGAAGAACTCCAGACGCTGACAACTTACTGAAACCCCCATCCCAATGCCAACGCCAGAGGGAAACCACGCATCTTAGGACTCAGAGAAGTAGTGGAACAGTGACCATAACACCAGGAAAAGGAGTAGAAACTAAGAAGTGTGTGTGTTATCATTTTAATTATAGTAATAATACTATTGAGACTTCTTCTGTATATAAGTACTCTAACTACAATATTTTTTTTTTAATAATAATTAGATCTAAACTAATGGTGATTCTTGAACTAGACTGTTAAGATTTCTATTATACTAACAATAAATTCTTGGCTTCTTACATAGATAAGGTGTGCTTCCTTTGCCCACAAACAAGATTCTGAGCATAACAATTTGTAACCTGTTTTACCTGTACTCTCCTCCCCCCCATTTTTCTAGTGGGGGAATAATTTGCTGCCATTTACTTTTCAGTCTCTTTCCTTACATTTGCTCAACCTTACCTTCAGTCCAATGTTGCAAAACTGTCATAGAAATTTATCAGTAGAATGATAGAAATTTGTCATTCATTTCAACAGGTAGGGATACTTTACTTACAAAAGGAGACAAAGAAATGAAAA
Source organism: Phoenicopterus ruber ruber (assembly GCA_009819775.1). Taxonomy (NCBI): domain Eukaryota; kingdom Metazoa; phylum Chordata; class Aves; order Phoenicopteriformes; family Phoenicopteridae; genus Phoenicopterus; species Phoenicopterus ruber. The sequence goes on from CM020216.1 coordinate 162,509,646, forward strand.
TGGTAACTGTATGCAACAATGAATAGCACAGGCAAGGTCAGTCAAAACTTTAGTTCACCCACCCTTAGAAACCAAGAACAAAGGACACTGAATGAAGGGTAAAAGGTGTCCATTTCAGAATCACTACGAGGTAGTAATGATTTATGACATAACACCCAATGAACTGAGGAACGCATATTGCACAAAAATTTACCTTTACACCAAGTTTGCTTCAGCAAAAAAAATAAGAAGTCTTATATGGTGGCGACGTACCTTGTTGGATAAGGGCTTCTGCTGCAGGCTCCCCAGAACCTACATTTACATACTCTTCATTAGGATGCTTTCTGTTGTAATGCCTCTTCAGGGAACCAGATATGTTGCAGGAATAGTGGCAATGTGCACAACGGAACGGCTAGGAGCAAAAAAGAAAATATTAGAACATATTTCCTGACCTCTTCAGGTTACAGGTCTAAGCTGCAATGTTTTGATCCTGAGAAACCATGTTCATTTCTAGTTTAGGCATCTTCCAAGGAGACCTTCCAAAATTCAATATAAACGGAAGTTGTAACTAAACATTACCTAAAATTTGGTACTTTTTATTATGTGCAAGACACCAAGTATTCTCAACATTATAAGATTATTACCTACTTTTCGTAATTCAGTAAACTGTGTGTTTTCATAATTGATGATCACAGGTCTGACCACGTGGAGACTTTCTACTACAAGGGAATGACTCAGCTGCCGTGAGCTTTGGTCTGAAAAGGGGGAGTAAGACAGCTAAAATAACTGAAGGTACAATATGATTGTACAGTCAACCTAATTTAACAGATAACCGTACCTGACAGGGTTGAGCTCTTCCCTTTCCTTTCCTTCTCTCTCCAACATGCTCCCAACTGCTTCCCTTTCACTGGCACTTGCATTCATCTGACCATTTGGTGAGCTAAGTTTTGGGAACTAAATTAATTATTTTTTAAGAACATATGTCTCCCTTCAACTGGCAGGGAGAGACATTTCTAAAGAAAAAAGTTCAGGAAAATAAGCGTTTGTGCCTAAAGTTAGCCTTTGAGAATAACCTTCTGATTGAGATACGTCACAGTTACAGGAAGCTTGACACAACCATTAGGGTTCTGGAAAACAATGCAGACACTGACCAAAGTCCTTGGGGAAAAGTCAAGTACCTCAGAATGGGATGCAAAAAGTTTCATGCACAGCAACCAGGCCCACCTAAAGCTACTCAGCAGAAAATGGTTGGTACAGAAATGTTTATTAAGAAGCTGAATTTAAAGCAGGGAAATGTCTGCAGTCAGGGTCCATTGACCAGAACATTCCCCTAAGCTTGTTGCTCATGACCTTCCTTCAGGCTCCAAACAGCAAAAATATGGAAGAAAAGTGGTGTTCAGATTCCCTTAATGTTACAATTCAGAGGGTACTGTAACATTCAGCTATTCAATTTTTCAGAGAGGCATACTCTCCTTTTCTATTGCTGAAACTGTCTTTCTTTAAAGTAAATAATCCAGACAGACTGCTGTGATCTTGTACCACTCTCTACATACTTCCATGTCCTGTACGTTATCTGCTATCAGACAGCAGGATTGTAAATTCATGGAGCTTGGAAATATGATGGAAAAAATTATCATTAGGTCACGTAACTACTGACATTCCTCTGAGTTTGATACGTGTGCAAACCACTGTCCCAGAAGAGGCAATGCGTTACTAACAGACAGGTTTTGAACTCCTTTTGACAAATACTCCTGACTGACCTACTTCAGTGTTTTGCAGTTCTCTTGCTAATGCACTGAATAGCCACACTCACACGCAGGCTGACAGAGGACTGAAAAGAGGTGTTGAGTCAACAGTTCTAAAGCTGATCCCGAGGTCAGAACCAGCTATATTTTAAGAACTGCATTATGACTACATTCATCCCGTTAGCCATTAAAAAAGGAAAATGATGTATTTTCATTTACAAAAAAATCCTTTTAAAAAGATGAGTCCACAGCAAAACTACATACTTAAAAAATTATTTGTTCAAAACGTGTCATCTCTTTAGATGGCTTGCTTCATTTTCTTACATGTATTGTCTTCCAAAATTTAAACCATGAATCAAAAGACTGTTTTCCTTTCTGCTTTACGGAGGTACGTAGCATTGGTAGTTATTAAGAATGGCTGAAGTGTACTCTCTATAGAAGCAAAACGATTTGTTAGATAATGAAAGATGAAAATAGTATGATGTGTTCAATAAGAAATACGCTCATTGCCGAGATAAAGTGTTACATTAAAATGAACATTTTCATACATACAAGATACTGGATTTTTCTGGAAAAGAAACTAGTATCATTTCTATTTCCTGAATATAACATTTCACAATTCATTACATCAAGACCTATCATGCTGAGAACCAGTGTGAAATGTAGGAATAAAACCATACTACAGTTTATTAAAATAAACCGTTCTCTAATCTAAACACTTCATAGAAACATTAACAATCTTCAAAACTCTTTCCAAGACACGTTTCAGATAAATGGGGTGTTTTAAAATTAATTCTCTTCAATTTTCTTCAAGTATATGAACTCATCTATAGTACATTAGACTGGCAAACTTTCAGAGAAAATTAAGGTGGGCAATGAACAGTGATGTATGAGATTCGCTTTCCTGCTTCCCTAGGACATTTTAAGGTACATATTAGATTAGTTCTCTCAAGGACTGACAGTCCAAAAAAACCAGTAATGTTTGTTTTATATTGCAACATACACATATTTTTGGCAAGTAAAGATACTAATTACAAATTGTCCATGAACAAAACAACCCTATCCCAAAAGTCTGAATATAAAGTCAAAATTCCTGAAATATTAAAATGTTAAGATGCCATAATTGTCACCAAACTGGAAAATGTGCCTGTTTTAAAACTGTTGTCTGAAGTTCCATGTATTTCTAAATGACTTATCCATAAGCATGATTTATATGTTTTCTTACCTTAAAAGAGACATGTTGTTCCATATGACGTAGGAGTTGTGGTTTTTGGGCAGCTGTATAGTCACACACTGTACATTTAAACTGCTTTCCTGAAATGGGAATAGAAAATGGAATAACTTTTTTCTATTTAAGTTCAGAAAACTACTGATTATATTTCCCCTATAAAGATGATTTCCAAAATGCCAAGAATGAACAATGAACAATACTAGAAGTCTGGCAATTGCTCTGCAAAATTTTGGTTAAACAGAGCTAAGAGCAGAGTAAGGAAGAAAAAAGTCTCGAGTGTCATCTTTAAATTATAAGCATTAAATAGTCTAGATGTTCCTGGGATAGTCACTTGGGAAAGAAGAAAAAGAATCGTTATACTGTAGCCTAAATGGAAGAAGGAAATCAATTATTTATAACTGCAGGCACAGTTATGTCACTATTTGTAAAGGAATTTACAAAGGATTTGGAAATCCTTACAACACAGATGTTTGGTCATGTTCACATGTTTTTACCTACTTCTGTCCCAAGCACTGAATTGTTATGATTCAAATACATTTAAATTTTCTTGTTTTTTCCACTGTAAGTTTTCTTGATGTATTTGTGGTAGGGTATGACATAACCTATTATTTTTACCACAAGATACGGTTATGTGTTTAGCACTACTCTTCCAATAATGACTCAAACGATCATAAAAGGGTTTTCTATACTGTCTTAACCCTGGATACAGGGAGAAATAAAATATGCTATAGACAAAAAATAAGATTAGAATGGCAAATAATACAGAGGTTTTGTGTTTTGACCTTTCACTTCTGTTTACACAATTTTAAAACAATTGGCGCAAGTTGCTCTATCAACATCAGATTGGATGATGCCTGCTTGCCTTGTTCATCATGACATTTTGTCCTTTCTCATCCAAACATCTGCAGTAACCCCAAGTCTCACATACAGTCACACAAGGCAAGAGAAAGCACATACTGGGACCAGTTCACACTTTATATGTGGTGACTTACACGCTGGTGGCCTCCAAACACTACGGGTAATGGGGGGGTTCTGGGACCTGTTCTTGGAGAGTGTTGATTCATATTTCTTTATTTTAATTGGGCACAAATTTTCCCAAAATGTAGGGAGTTAAAGTAACTGTTGGACTTCTACTCTTCTACATCAACTGTTTCAAAAATCATACAGTGGACTGGAAGAGGGGTAAAGACAATGGCTGCGTATCTGCATAAACATTGCTCCTTCAGATACCAACCCAAAAAGTCATTGAAACATTTGAGACAGGCTCTCTCTCTCGAGCACTTGGCAGACTGAAAGTCTGCATTGTAAGCAGGTCTTCTACACAACATAATGCAATTAAATAGAGTCAGTGCAATTTATATATATTGCTTTGTGAAAAAAACATTGCTTCAGAAGTGTCATCCAAGGAAAGGTATTACTTTAAGTTCCACAGACAAGACATTATACTTGAAATTTCTTCACATGCCTGTGAGCTTGCTTGTCAGGCATCAATATTGAAGGCACTAACCCTCCAACCTGAAATAGCAACAATAAAATCAAAGAACAAAACCTGGAATTTCAACTAATGAAAGCTGATGCTCAGAACATTCAGTCTAGAAGAAAGTCAATATTTTTAACAGAGGGCATGATTAATGACTATGACAATTTACTTAGAAATCAGATGGATGCCCTGTCATATGAAGTCTTTAAATCAAGTCTGCTTAGCCCTTCCTAAAAAGATATACTACAATCCAGCAGAAATGTGATGTAAAATTATTAGATTAAGTCGTGACCTGTACCCTGCAAGAGATCAAACTTTGTGATAGTAAAAGCCTGCTTTTGGCCCTGAAATCATTAGTCTGAGTTCTTTTTAAGGCAAGATGGTCAGATTTTGTCATGATATATTTTTGGGATTCTCTAACAGGAATGAATTCTCTCTGACATTTTCGAGAAACATCTGTTGCTGTTTGTGGCTTTGCAAAGAGTGAAACTCCCAAACATATTACTATTCTGTAGGTTTCTCTTACTTTCTCTTCAAAGCATTCTCTCTCCCAAATCTTTTTTTTTCTCCTTATTATTTAAAATAACACAACTTCCTTCCTTCTGTTCTCTGGGTTTCATACTCGCTTTCTCAATATTTCTTCTTTAAGATTGTCAGTCCTTCTACCTGCAGCCAAATTACAAGGTGTATTAAATGCAGAAAGACTGCATTCTTGTATTAAATGCCCATGGCTGGCAAACTGTATTTGACTGGCATGGAATAAGTATGTGCTAAAAACTACTCCAAAAGCAAAAGAACCAAAAGGAAGGATGGAGAAGTACAGTACAGAATGTTCTGGATTATCCTGAAGACATCAGGTTTCTTTAGATTCTGGATCTTGCTCAAAAAAGTTACAAGCATTTTATACTGAGTGTGAAAGTTTCCATCAAACATAGCTAAGAAAAACCTTAAGACAATTTCCGATATCCAATTAAAATAATGAAAACCAGGTTTTCTGGTTTATTTATAATCACAAACACTACTAAGCCTGGACTATGGAATTGTTTTCTATCATGGCACTCTTGAGAAGTCTGTCCTCTGGAGAAGAATAAAGCAGACAGAAAACTACTTGATATTCCACCGGTTAAATTGACCTTGCAGGGCTGATATTTGAACAAAAATTGCCTGGACTCATAAGTCAGGAAGACAAGACTCATAAACAGGAAAACATCTTTCAAATTCATTTATTTGTGAAATAACTGAAGAACACTAGATGTGCACTAGTAAGAACTTTTGAAGTGCTGTCACTATAGAAAGGGACACGGGGCAAAGAGAAACTGTCAGCATTTAAGAGGCTGAAAGTCCCTTGACAGATCACACACTACATTCCTGGGGACAAATGTTATCGTATTTTTCACAAGTGTTTGAAATGCATAGCGAGCTTACTGGGGTGGACTTAGTGAGGAAAATTACTTAAGACTCCACAGACAGTGAGATTCTGTTTCCACTAGAGGCAATGGCAAAATGCATTTTCCAAAGGTATGGGGAATTTCCTGGAACACTTTTGGAAGTGTAAAAAGCAAGGCAAAAGAGCATAAGTCTTGGATTTATTTGTATCAGTCAAAAAGGGAGGTGCATCAACAAGGAACATGCAGTCATCTCATTTATTACAGATGATGATGACAGTCTGAAGTCAGATTAAAAAAGGCTCTTGTTAATAATATTGCCTCGAGAGTCAAAGCTTTAGCCCGACCTGGTAGTAAATGGTCAGAGAATATAGTTCCTTGCATGCGATTAAATGTTTAAAACTAACTTCACACCTTTAAACCAAATCCAGACAAGGCTAGCTCCGGCACAACTACAGTGCTATTCTTAGCAGTGCCAAATTTTCAAAGCAGCCTCAGCTGAATTGCAATAATTACTTACACACACATATATTTTGTTCAAGAAACAGAACTAACTCACAGGTAAAAATAAATTCAACTTTCATTGCTGAATTTCACTATTTGGACATGCCAGATGGTGAAAACAAACCAGAAAGGTTTTGAATTTAAACCCCATGCAGGGATTTTTTTACGGCACTGTAGAAAGAGACCTTTTTTTTCTTTATAGTCTTATTGTGTTCCAAATTTCCTTTTAATTCAAATACAATCTCTTTCCTTCTCCCAGCCAGGAATCAGCTGAGCATTGCATTTGGTAAGTAAAATTGTTGATCCTTGCATATGAAGTTTAGATGTATGTGCAGCACCTGCTTGTTATTGACCAAGTTATTTCAAAATATTGGAAAGTACTTTTTGAATAACGAGTGATTTACTGAATCACGGTAATGCTACAGAAACTATATGCTTCCTGTAATATGCATCATATCAATGTAAAAGGGATCATCTCTTTCAATAATGTTATACATACAGATATAAGCATACATAAAAATAAATAAGTATCTCTGACAAAAACTTCACATATACTCTAAAGATGTAACAGAGCATGTGCATGTTCTGTGAAAGGACAATGCTAATGAATATGCAATTTTTAAAAAAAAATTTAAATGAAATGATCAATAAAGAATGGAATGAGGTTTCACAAGGTTGTATGAGTAACAAAGATCAAGCTACTAAGTCATAAAGAAGGTCTGTACAACTTACCCTGCTAAATCATTTACATCACTTTGATAATCACAGGGAAATAAAGTATTCTTGTGTCCCAAATTTTGAAACACAAGATGATTACTTTTCTGGATTTTAATCTCACTTTTTTCTGTTATCATCACAGAAATATTAAAATCATAGAGTAAATGCAAGTGCTGCATGTGTGCCTTCAGGGAATATGTGCTCAGGCTTGCCACCGACTAGACTTGGGGACACAGAGCTGCAGCAGTCTTGCCTCTATCAGGCTACTGGATTTGGCAACTCCTAACAATATTCTCACAAAAGAAAGTAGTAAGGGCCTTAACCTTGAAACTATCTGTATTTTCAAATTTCTATTGAGATCAACAGCTCTCTATAAGAACATAGAGGGGTACAAAGCCAAGCAAAAATTTCAGAAAAATCAAGTATTCCAGAGACAGCTGTCTGTCTTTCACAGAAATTAATTTTGCAAAGTTTTGAATTATTTCTCCTGGAAATAAAATCTGTAAGTAGCACTTGGTGTTCAACTGAAAAATGCTTGTTAATAAGGTCCTATAGTACAGCCAGTATTTATTGCCCTAAAATAAACTTGGATTTAATAAAGATGCACTTACCATCAGCAGTATGAAGGAGTTTATGGCTCTTCAAAGTGCCTTTTGATTTGAACTTTTTCCCACACATATCACAAAGGTGCGTTTTCTCAGTGCTGTGACGATTCATATGGGCTTTCAAGTTACTCTTGCTGCGAGTGGCATACTCACAGAGAGAACACTTGAAGGGTTTGACACCTAAAAATAAAAAAACTACTATGAAACACACAAGATGTACCTTTTGATGAGAGGGTTGACATTTGCTTGAGAGAAACTTCAGATCATGTGAGCAACATAGGCAAGGTCAGCATTTAAAATTTGGCTATCTAGGTTTAAGAAATTTCATCTATAGCTTCTATGTAAATGACAACGAGCTCTTGACAGCAGCATTTAACTTACTAAGAGAATGGAGGGGTTCTTTTACAATTAAATACTTCCCTATTGAACCCAGGTACTGAGTTTAACCAAGCAAGTATTAATATTTTGGTCTTGGTATGTCCATCCTTCATTTAAAGTAGAATCCAGACTGTCTAAGTTAATGCCTAGCTGGTGTACAAACCAAATCTCCCTCAAAGTCTTCAGATAGCTATCGTTCTCTATTTACTACAATAAAGAATGAAGAAACCTGGTTTAGGAGGATTGGTTCATTAGGTACTTAATATGTAAGCACAAGTTAAATGTGCAAAGCTGTATTTTGTTGTTAATTAGCATCAGATTTGCTAATGGCTCATGCAGTAGTACTTCCCCCCCCCTCCCCCCGCCCCCTTGGTAAGATGCAAGCACTTACAATTTCACTTCTCTCAAACTGTCCAAAGCATGTACTAGAGACACACAGTATGTCATCTAGCAGAAGGTCTACCAGAACAAAGTAATCCTTCAAAGAAAAGTTGAATAAATCTGAACTGGCAGAGTAGTTCAACAGTTTCATGGGGCTCTGGCAGTTTTAGATTGATATTCATGACCTTAAAACTAGATTTACAAGCATGAGGAATTATAGCCTACTTTAAGCAGACTTGATTGCACACTTTGATTTTGGAATAAATTTCTATTCACTTCTTTCTCCTGCTAGTTAGACGAGATGAGTTCCAAGCTTTCTTAGCAGAATAAACAAACTGTATCTATGGAATACACAAGTAGATGCTGTAAGCTTACAATTTTGCATTACCTAAACTCCTTAATGGAGTAAAGACTACTGGAGAGGACCACTACTATAGTACACAGGCAGGTAAGCTCATAGTTAAAGCATTCAAACAATATGCAATACTAGTATAAATGTCTGAACTACGTGCATGGGAATAAACACTTTGGAATCAAAATACCAGTTTAAGAGTACCAAATCCCATTATCCCCTTTATGCAGAAGGATGGCTAAAGAATCCAAAGTAATGCTTAAACGCCATAGGCAATCTGTTCCATAAATTATTAACTGACTAAAGAGCATATGAGTGGTCTTCCACCTGTTATAAAAATAGACAGATTAAGTAGACACAAGATTTCACTGGGCATAGATTTTAACTCCAAGGGATTTTTAACCTGTCTGTTGCCATATGACTGGAATTTCTCCCTAAAAAGTGATAGGTATGATCAGCATTATCTTACGGGTTTTTCATCACTATTTATGTCCGTGTCAGCTAGCTGCCACGCTCAGCATGATTTAATTAAAACACACACATACATCAAAGCAACTGGATTTCAATTGTTCTACTAACAGATTTCCAGACCAAGTATTTTTGGACAAATGTGAAAGGAGCGGCAGTTATTCATGAGACGTTATAGAAAATTACTTGTTTTAAGAGACTGAGCATGTATTTAATTCACTCCTCCTCACTCGCATTTATTATAGAATACTTTATGGAAGTTTATGAAAGAGTTCTGGGAAAAAACGGAATCATCAACTTATTAATATTAGTTAACATTTAAGCTGTCCATTCATGTTATGAGCGTGCAGTTCCATATGTGATTCAGAATCTATTAAACTAATTACTTAACCTCTCCTGTAGCCTAAAGTTTTTGATTCAGGTATAGCAATAACTTTGAATTCCTTTTTATGTCAGCAAAGCTTGCGTGGAATATGAGACTGATTATATGCCCAAAAGCTTAAAATCAGAGTTTTACCTTCATGAGCCCATATATGACGCTGAAGGTCTGATCCGTTCTTCATAAAATAAAAATCACAGTAGGGACATTTCACAGCTCGTTTTCCAATAAGTCCTTTCAGCTGAACTCTTCTGCCAAGAATCTCAGAAATAGTAGTCATTGAAACCTCTGAGAGAAAAGGTAAAGGTAATAAAAAACAGAAAAACATGAGGGAATTTGTTCTATGTTATATAACTAATATTGAAGAGTTAGATCCTGATTCACTCCAACTTTTAAAAGCTCTGCTTCCCCTACTGCCACTTAGATAAGACCTGAGCACAGAACATAAGGACTTTTTTTCCTTTAGAGCTCCTAGGATGTTCTGTCCTTCCTCTCCTGATTTGTGTACTCAATGTCCCCACTGCCTGGTTAAAAAAAAAAATAAATGACATATAAAAAAAACTTGGGTGTGCCACTGTCTTAGAAATCATTTTCCAACTATGAACTTTCCCAATATGGTAATTTGGCACTTTTTTCTTCAATATTTTCAAAAGATTTTATTCAAGATTCCACCCCAAGATTTCAGATGTCAAGGATCTCAAGACAATTCACTTCAGCCACAGCTATAATGATCAAAATGCCTGATAAACAGAAACTCTAAAGTTAAAAACAGACTCATGGAATAAATGCAATTGGAAGGGACCTCTAAGGTCACCTGCTCCAAGCAGGGACAGCTTTGGAGTTCCAACTTCAAAGTTACATCAAGTTGCTCAGGGTCATATCCAGTCCTGTTCTGAACATATCCAAGGATGGAGATTCCACAACCTCTCTTGGCCCATGCCAATGTTTGACCACCTTTACAGTCAAAATCATTTTCCTAATTTCTAATAAGAATCTCCTTGCTTCAACTCATGTCCCTTCACTGTACAGTTCCAGGAAGATTCTGGCTCTGTCTTCTTTTTAATCTCCTATTAGATAGCTGAAAACAGGAATTAAGATTCCTCTCCTAGCCTTTGCTTATTCAGGCTAAACACACTCAACTCTCTAAGTTTTTCCTTCATACGATCTAATGTTTTGGTTGTCACAGTGAAAAAGCTCAAAATAATGAAGTTTAAATTAAAATGTCCCAAACGCACATAATGAAAACATTGTCAAATGCTTTTAAAAAATAAATCCAATTACTTGGTGCATTTCAGATGAATAAAATGCTATCACTTGACTCAATGAAAGTACAGCACTCATGCCATCTAAACATTAAGACATGAAAGCTGATGACTTATTATGCCCAAGATCTTATAAAATTTGAAAGTTACAGTCTAAACTTAGATTTTTACCAAATATGAACTGTCATACCTAGTCTCCTGATAATTGGTCCCAGAGTGGAATTAAAAATCCTGCCTGAACTCATATGTACAAGGAAAACAACCTCAAAAGGGAAATATAAAAGCCCATGAACTGAGCAGAGATTATGTCCTAAAGCACCCAAAAAAGAAAAATACAGACACAAGTCTGAACCCTCATCTGCCTTCCATGGCTTAGATCCTTCGTTCATGACTGCAGGCTAGTACGTCTGCTCAGTAGGGATCTACGAAAGCTAATGTCTCATACGTCTCAGGACTATTAACAAATTTCACATTGAACCAGACAGTGGATGGAAAGGTAGATAATTCTGAGAGCTGGGGCCAGAATCTAAGACTCCTCCTTCACTGCTGAGTACTCAAATCATTTGGCAATAAAGCCAAGCTCTCTTATCTCTTTGGTTTGAAATACTGCTCTACCAAACTCTACAGAGATTTTTGTCCCACTGCCTTCCCGGGACCAGAACTCAACTCCTATTCTCTGCAAACCTAGAAGAGGAAGGAGTACTGTTTTATTTCATATTTTCTACTTGATGAAATAGAAGAGACGAGAGAGGGGTCATGCTGAATAATACTAAGAAAGGAAGGAGAGTGGAGCTCCAGAAATAGCATTTTAATGATAAATATGAAAGGGTTTCAGTTTAAATTAATTTTTGATATGTCATTTTAAAATTCAATTCCTTTTAACAGTATCCATTTTTCCTTTCATCTTTATTCTTTTCCATTTACATTTTTAAAAACAATTGCACTCATTCCACTGCAGTACTTGATCGTTTATACCGTCAGACCCCTTACATTTATTTGGCTTGTAATTAAGTATGTTATACAAATAAAGGATTTCCTCCTGATTACAAGGACAGCATGCACAGGAAACAGATTTGTGCATTAATTCTCCTCCATATATTAAAATAGTGTTGTTGCATAACTACTGCATAGGCATATCTTATATGTAGTATTTCTTCAGTACCATGGAGATATATCTAGTAAATCTCATATTTTGCTTCTAAGTTCTATTTGCCTACAATATATGAATTAAAAATGAGGACACAAAATAATAGGCTGTACAGATTTTCTTTTTTAACCTTACTTCTATTATAACCCAGAGTTTAAAAGAATCCACTTTCCCGGATCAAAAAAATTACACTATACTTTTAAAGGGATTCAGATACCGAATGAATTGTTCACAAGTATTTAAATGCATGAGGTTAGCACGATTCTGGACCCCCGACAGAGCATACACTAATAATTCAGCAGTCAATGGACCAGTGCAGACCAATGGCAACCTGTGAGGGCACACAGTACGTAATGTACTACTATTTCATAAATCGTATTATTTAGGTAGGCCTCATATACTCCCTGGCTGAGACAGCATAAAGGCTTTATAGGGACAGCTCTTGAGACTCCATTTCTATTCTTACTGGGTGACATACCTCCTGACTACAGTATAGCACAGAAGCCTTTCCTCATCTCACTTTGTTGCATCAGACACGTCCCCTGATGACAAGCCCTCCACCAACCACACTGTTGTAGAGTGGTCTGCAAATAAAGAGGTTTGGTAACTGAAAAGCTGAAGTAGGAGTCAGTCTGAAATTGAAGTGAAGGAAATTTGTTTAAAACACGGGTCTAGCACTATCTAGTGGCAGGAGGAAGATAAGAAACTACTGCTTTACCTATTATGTTGTATTTCTGACAAAGACAAGAAAAGATACATAATTTTAATTGGATTTTTCCTTCCCCAAACTCATTTTGAGCATGGCCAGTATTTTCTTTCTTAATATCAAATTATGTCAGGTGGTAAGTAACACTGTAGATGAGTTAATTAAAGTATGTCGGCCAATGCAGACAACTCTCCTTCATCCAGAGCAGCAGTGGGCCTTTCTGTCCAACATAATACAGATACTGAGGAGGAAAGTATAGACGCACCAATGTGGCTCTGCCGACTTCACATCAGTCAGATTTAAACCGGTCCCTGCACTAGTTACTTGGGCACTTTGGCACTGAGCTCCCAAGATGTGAGAAAGGATTGTTTACTCAGGCACAGCAGGCTGACTTACTGCATTCATTTTATGTTGTGCCTGCAATGATAAATCAGGGCACTAGAACGCAAGGTACAAACAGAGTCTGAATGGACCGCAGCGGTTAGTTGGATCCACCTAGGCTTGTCAGCTCCAGCTTAACACTGGCCATGCTATATCACAGCTGGTTCGAGTCAGAGCCCTGCTGCAGACTTCAGCTGGCCCTGGAGGTAAAGCTCAGCCACACGAACTGAGCACGCATAGAGTCAGCTCAGGGCCCTCTGCATTCACGTGAATTACCTACAGACAAAACAATGGGCAATAAACGCATTTCTGTCAGTTTATGTATGGCCAATGGGAATTCTATGTCTCATGGGTTGTTACAAGATGTCTATATGCCCAATTCTTAATTTGCCCAATTCTTCCCAATGCTTAATTTGAATTCACCTAGGTCGTCTTTTGGAAATGAGTTCTTTGCCAGATGAAGACAGATTCCTTAGCAAAATTACCTGATATACTCCACAACACACAAGCTGGAACAATAACTTTTTTCACTCTAAATTCTAAACACAGCCTTCCAGTACCTAAAGAGGGCCTACAGAAAAGCTGGAGAGGGACTTTCGACAAGGGCCTGTAGTGATAGGACAAGGGGTAACGGCTTTAAACTGAAAGAGGGTGGATTTAAATTAGATCTAAGGAAGAAATTCTTCACTCTGAGGGTGGTGAGGCACTGGAGCAGGTTGCCCCCAGAAGTTGTGGATGCCCCATCCCTGGAAGTGTTCAAGGCCAGGTTGGATGGGGCTTTGAGCAACCTGATCTGATGGAAGGTGTCCCTGCCCATGGCAGGGGGGTTGGAACTAGATGATCTTTAAGGTCCCTTCCAACCCAAACCATTCTATGATTCTATGATAAACCAGTTAAATTAGACATAGACCCTTCTCTTTCTTCGGAATGTAGTAACATTACACTGCTCACTCTAAACCTTTATCCATTTATTGCTATAGACTGAGAAATTTTCCTTGATTTTTTCTTACCAGGGTGATTTGTCTTTATGTGCGATTTTATAAGTCGATCTTCAGAAAATGACTTCTCACACACAGGACAGGCATAGCTCTTTTTATCCTTAAGAAAGAAAGAAAGTAAGTAAGAAAGAAAGAAAGATTGCATTATGAGTCCACTGATGTAATCACTATAGTCATTATTCAGTAATACATGGTTCTCAACAAAGTGATAACTGAAGGTTCAGTTTTTAAGGAAAAAATGAAGATATTTATAGTGAAATAAGTGAAGGAAAAATATTGAAGTATTCTAAGCACATCATTAATCCTCATGAATGAAGGGCTCCAAGTTACAGCACATGAGAATATGCACAATAAATGTAAGCATTATCTTCTGACTGACTCTTTAGAGAATTAAGAGTCGAAACACCAAGTCACATAACAGAAGAAAACCTATTTGATATAAGCAGTAATATTCAGGGTTTCTTTCAGTTTTTTCACAAATCCACCCTTCTGAAACCTAAAGATCAGATCTCTTTATTCTGAAGACGTCCGCCAGTATGTGTATTTATAATACTACTTCATGGTCTGAAATTGAGCAGAAGAGTTAATAATGACAGATGCCATTACTTATTCAGTGTCTACATTCCTAACTACATTATAAATATTCAGCATTTTATGTAGTACAAATAAAGTATTATTCTACTATTTTGATTTAAAAAGTTACAGAGTACTCAGGCTTTTATCAGTGTCACTGATGTTATAAAAGATTTTACACCGTCAAACAAGTTGAACTGGGGAGTTTTGATGCAATTTCTTCCTATATGCAATTTTAGTGTAATTGTAATTTTAATGTTTTTACAAGTGCATCTAACTCCACATAAAAATGGAGGACTTTTCTCCATTAATTGGTAAGTTATCCAATTTAAAATAATTTTTGCCGCTTATTATATAAATTGAAGATGTTCTTTCCAGGACCTGCTGACACAAGAGACTGGATGCTCAATCAAATGAGTGGGTCATGTAGTCACCTCTGCACTGACCAGATTAACATATGAATGGATTACCAAAACAACAGGTGGAGTGAAGAAAGACTAGTTATTCCTGACAACTAGGCAGACAACCAGATAACATATTACCTGGTGGGAGATGTGTACCTACCAAACTACCAAGAGATCACTGTAAAAGGCAAGCTGAAGCTACAGAAAAGATACTTCACTAGTTATTTCAAGAGGACAGAAAACTTCTTGAAGATTGTGGAAGGAAGATTCCTGTATCAAAGAGAGACAGACCTTCGCGTTATTAAAGAGAAATTTGGAGGTAACGGGAGAATAAGGGTCCTGGACTCTACCAGTTTCTGACCTGAGACCAAACAGCATCTCTGTATAGTGAGGAAAAATGTACAAGGAGGTCATTATTGTCTACATGCCACAGTTATACATCTATAAATCAACATCTCTCTTAAAAGAAAAGCAAAAATTGATGGGTTTTCATGACAAACGGGTTTTGGATTATGATCCAGGTATTTGCATTCAGTATCATGTACCTCTGAGGAAGAAATCCATATGTTGAAGTACCTCGAAGTTAAAAACAGAATTAGCCCTAGAACTCATGGGTTAAAATAGCAATAAATAATTTAATGACAGTAGGATATGGGATACGAAGCTCTTGTCTCTGTTAATGTGGCAATGGCATAAGGCGAATTCTGCCTGCGTTGCTAGAAAGTCATTTGCTCCTGAGAGAAAACCTACAACAGGGACTGGGGGGGTGGGCAGCTTCTAAGGATTAACACCCTGAGTAGAGCAAGGAGAGTATCTTACTATGATGGAGTTGGGGCAGTCACTGTTTTGAGCCCTGAGAATCCCAGGTGAAGAAGGAACAGCAGAGAATACTAGCTAGTTTTTGGAAGAAGAGATTTAAGGAGTCTACAATGCTGACATTCTCAAGAAAGAACTGTTAATTTGCAGAATTAGGGTCTCTCAAATGATATAACCTATTATCCCTAAACCTCCTACTGACTTCTACATGAACACATTACTCAAATGAAAATTGGTAGATTAATTCTAATAAAACCCTATAGCAACATTTGCACCTTTTCAAAGACTGGGTTGCATGATCACATTCATAATTTGGCACATATAAGAAAAACATAAGCACAGTATTATTTAGGGGCTGTTGAGGGGCCAGCTGAAATTCGTTGACAGATCTCAGTCTGTTCCTCAAACTTGCTATATAATTGGTTTCAAAATATAAAATAAATGGGAAAAAAATCAGTATATATTTAATGTACAGTTGGGTGTTGCTGGTCTTTAGTACTCATTCATTGTGTTAAGTATTTCTCAGGGTGCCCAGAACACTAGGACAAATATACCTTGCTGTTTCATAAAGTTACATTTAAAAAAACCCAAACAAACAAACCTCCACTCCACACACACTACTTTAAATAAAATGCTGTAATTGTGACAACTTTACATTCTTGTGATTACTATTCAGGAAGGCAAGGCTATAAGCCTATGCCTGAGAGAAAAAAACCCAAAATCATCAGTAAATGGAACAAGATCTACAGAGCAACATGAAAGTGCGGGCACCAAGAACATATTTTTCCACATGATGATGGTAACAAAATAATACAAGCAATGTTCTTGAAGCAGTTAGAAAGTTATCTATACCAAGTTCTGCAGTAAATTATTTTCAAAAGGGGCATCCTTTGTAGTGTAACAAACAGATTGCGCTTCTCAGCAGAGAGTCCTTCAAAGTGTATCTGTCAAGCTGCAGCCTCACAGAAAGCATCCAGCTGCAGCCAAACCTTTCACGGTTGTTTGTCCCGGTCTGTGCCACAGATTTTTGGAGTTTACGTTATTAGTTTTGAATGTTTAAGTGTCCTTCTTTCGTTGCCCTGCAAGCTCGTGACAGTGCTAGCCCTCCAGTGTAATCCCACCACTCTCAAAACCAGCGTGTAAGAAATCCTCTGTTGCCAACGATGTATTTGGGAGCACCCAGGTCACAACACGGAGCCTCAAAGAAGGTCTCCCCCACCACAGCTTTACCTCTTCAGAGTGCCCTTGTCAGGCGACGACAGAGACACTTTGAAGGACTTAGGCTGAGGGTGCAGTAATACCTTCATCACATTCTCAGTGTGCAAGTTTTCCTCTGGTAGGAATAAAAGTTACTTATCCTATGCCTTATCGGAGCGCCTGCCTTTTAAATGCCTTTGAGGTTTTTTTTGAAGGACACAAACAGAAGCAAAGTATCAAGAGAGCTGGATCTACCTTTGTTAGAGACCAGCTGCAGAGTGCAATCAGCTACTTAAATTTCAAAGTCACATCCACACTTCCTCAGATTTGCTTAATCCCCCTATTAGCCAACTTGAGAAAATATAAGAAACTTAAAATAATTCCAAGATAAAGTTAGCTTTCTGACTCAAAGTACTGTTCACATCCCACAAATCAGGAATTAATTAGGTCCATAAATATTTTTAAATCCAGTGAAAAAATTAGTCTAATGCTATCACAGAATTTTCTTGTTTATGCTACATTTCATTATAAAATAAGGACACTTACATAGGAATCATAATGCCTTTCTCTTCATATAAATTAATTAAAATTGTGCTAAGAAAGCATCAGCTATATTGCATTACCAATTTACAGCGCTCTGAAGAGAATTTTGTTTCTCTAAGGCATGTGTTGCAAGTTAATTCAAGGGGTAGGTGTACTAGTATACAGTCACAAAAAGAAAAATGAAGAGCCTCTGTATATGTAGCATTTAAATCAACAGACCACTATGAAGTTAATTTAATGAATCAAATAGTACTAAATATGACCTACACTGCAAAACATCAGAAACACTAGCAGCTATTCTATTGCACTCGTCAGTAAAGAGACATTCTGATGACACAAACATCTTCTCTTATGAACATACACAGAATACGTATGATCATACATTATATGATCTATATGGCAATTCTGCCAATAATTTCAAAAGAGACTGTGTGAACTCTGGACTGCTTTGTTATCAATTTCATTAATAGTGTAAAATTAAGACCATGGCCATAATAAAAAGTGTTCAGGCCCAAATTAGAAAAATATGTTAGAGAAATCAACAATCCATTCCCCTCCCTTTAGTAGTAGTGACATGATTTACGAGCAGAAAACAAAACAAAGCTCTACTACGTATTGGTACTCTGAGAGCATTTCCAGCAAAAGTTCCCACAATTCAATTAACACAACATTTGATTGTGTCACTTCGTAGAGGAGCAGAGAGCCAAAGCCTGCTCCTGCACCTACTCAGATCAACAGAAATTTAATCTCTGACCCCTATGGGAACAGAATTAGGCCCCTGAGTTACACTTCTGAGGAGTGAAGACGTCGAGAAATCTTCACCACAGTTGTCATGATGTTCAAATCAAAATTTTCACAAAACATTCACCAACTAAGCTGATGCCCTATTAAAATGCAACTTAGCTAAACGAGTCTGATGTACGCAGGAGGCGGGTATGCACGTGTGAAGGAGGCTACAGAAAAATTTGCAAATGGTTAAACATACTTTTATGAAGTCTGTCAAGCAGCAGAAATCAGAGCTCACAAAAGGACAAGCACCTGCCTGCAGTCCTGCTTAAGCATTTTTTCGTGAAATAACCACTAGTAAAATGAATGGCTAGCTGACACTCATTATGCAAGCAAGGACCAAGAACAAAAGCCATTTTCCAGCTGAATGCCCGACCACTGGACCACAGATTTTTTGTTTAATTCCTTCCCTTTCCAGTACCTTGCATTCTTGCCTACATAGTGGCACTGCTCCAGAGGCAAAGGAATCACACCAGACCAGTGACGCTCTGAAGATGAACACTCCTCAGGAAGGGGAAATGAGCAATCACAGCTCAAGCATCTCGCTTCCTACCGAAAGCTCTAACTACGCTATTACACAAAAGGTCAGCAGCATAATGACATTTCTAAGCACCCTTCCAAAGACAAGAATCATTTGCATCCAGAAATACATGTGAAAGCAGATGTAGGCACCTAAGAGCAAGCAGTGGTCCTGGGTCTGAACTCCAGTTTTATAGAGATGCTTATCTTGGAGTATCAATCATGTATATAGATTTAAAATAATTTCAGACACAAATCTCTCTGTCATATCTATCTGCTCAGCATACTGACCATCATAAAACCGACTGGAGGTTGTAAACAAACTCTGGTACCTACATCAGCATTGTTTAGTTCCGCAACTGGTCCTTAATTTTTACCACTACATCATTCTTAACTATATACTATGCTAAAGTCATTATAAACTGCCCACCCCTTTCCTAGGCACTATGACATTGAAGTAATTCACAAATCATGGTTTGAACTTCCAAAGAACTCCATAAATGCCAAGAATGGTCAAAAACCACTGCACAAGCCTTAGAGGTAAAAGACGGGTACTGAAAATCAGAGAATATATGCAAAATTTTGGTTTTAAATCAAGCCGAGCCTCAATTCTCACACTTCTAAAGTAAAAATCTTCCCTGTAACAATGATGTGTAGCAAATACAGAGGCAAAAGGCAGCACATACACATTCCCCATCATCATCCCTCAGGGAATAAACAATCCCAAATTCAGTGCAAGACTTGGATGGTGGATAAGAGAATAAGATGGGTGGCTATACACCAAGTGACAAGGATGAACAGTAAGCTGCTTTTTAATAACCATCGTTTATCCTGTTCACCAGATAATACAGGGATCCTGTTGGAAAGCAGCCAGCAACAAGGTAACGCAAGAGATGCATTCATACAAAGAACTGAACGGAGATTTTGGTATCTTCTATCTGCAGGGAAGCCATAATTTTAGTATTTATTAAGAATTGATTTTGCAAACTAAAATTAACCTTAAAGTAGCTTTCCACATTTAACAGTGCGTAGTTTGGTGAAGTACTGTATTTTGGAATGAGTGGTCCTGTTCAGTGAGGTATGCATTAAGTAAAGATACCAAGTAGTGGGCACAAAGGCCAATATGAGAACTGCCAAGTTTAGTTACAGAGTAAATTCTAATACATGAATTTTTCAATCCATTTAAATACTCAAATGTATTTGACTGTAAGGATCAGTAAGCATACTTCCGAAAGATCTCACTGTCACACTGTTTTTAATTATGAAATGCATTTTCTTGGTTCTATTTGGTGTCATGAAAATGATCCTCCTGGTGAGAGCTGTTGGACATTCATCACACTTGAAAAACAGGTGCTTACATAAGGATGTAAGATAGCTAATTTTAGGCTCTTTTTTCTTAAGTAGTGCCAGACATCATTTACACAGATTTTTGCCATCACATGGACATCATAAACGTAATAAATTCAAAAGCAGCCTAAAAGAATGTCTATTATGTGAGCTTTCTGCACATTTCATAACAAATTCAGATTCTGCTTAAAATATCTCAGAATTGGGAGATGAAAGGGGGGAAAAAAGGTTCCCTTTTGTGTCACCTGTTTTGTTTTGTTTTTTAAAGCTGCCCTGCAGTTACGAAAGACTAGTAGTTAACAAGAGCAGGAGGTGAAGTGTTCTGTTCTGTTCCAAACACCTTTAAGGTAACTTCAGCTGTTGGATATATTGGCCAAGAGCCCACCTGCTGACTGCAGAAGATGACTTAAAACCACTGGGCACAGTATGTTAGCAGCTTTTTTAAGTAGCTGTGCAGAAATTGTCCACATCTGAGGACAAATTAACATGAATCTTCAATTGAAGCATCACATTTCAATAGTAAAAGGAAGTGTGACAACAATATTTACCATAGTACTTTAAGTGAGTTGTGATGTTGCTTTCTCATGTGATTAGAAGGAATGGGTCATACGTGATGCATTCTATCAAGGGTCCCTAGGACTTATTTACAAGATAATGCCAGTGAAAACAATAATGTTGTGTAAAGAATGAAGAAAGGCCCATCTGTGTGAATATTTCCTTGTTCTTAAAGGATAGAAGAGGGAGTGTTGCTACTAAACAACTGGCATTCTATTCTCTGCTGCTGGAGTAAGAATAAAAATAAATTCAGGAGAAGGGTAACTCGCCTTTTGGAAGTATTTTGCTGCATAAATTATTAAAACCCATATTGGAAGGACATAGTTCATGAAAATTTTCTGGCATTATCAGTCAAGAAAATTTTATTACAAATAGCATGCTTGCCAAACATTTTATGGAATCCTAAACTGTATTCCAATACCAGTATCTTCATATAAAATCGTATGAGGTAATATGCTCCACCTAAGCACTCCAGACGGCCTTCAGGAAAGACTGCAGTCAAAAGTGGAATAAATTCATTTTTCCGGGAGAGCAGGCTCTTGCCAAACATACTTTTCAGTCTGGTCAGTTTGGAATGAGAAGGAACTTACCTATATTCATATACTTTGTGACTGTAGGCACTTTGTAACCTCTTTGGGTATACACAAGTCTACAATGTCCCAGATCAATTATACCTCGCAAGCAGAAAGGGTCCTGCCACATGGTAGGAAAAGTAGCCCATGGTATGCAGACCTTTTCTGACAACAGCTTAACCTATTTGGGCCACTCATGCAAAATAATAAAATATGAACAAGAAAAAGGGAGGCAACACTGATGCAAAGGAAATAATTGTTTTTTCTTAATCTTGCAAGAAAAGCATGTGAATAATTTTACTTGTAAAAAACCATTTAAATCAACAATGAAATTCTAATTCCTTCGACAGTTGTAAAATACTTCTTATTCTGAACACCACAACATATTTTTAAAAACATACTTTTGAAAGAAATGCAAGCAGGGTTGATGCAGAAAATGTTTTTTCTCAAAAGATTATTCATGTGAAGATGTTGGATCAGAGTATGCCAAACATACCTTCATTTTACCACAACCATCTATTTATGAAGGAAGGGAATTCAGCTCCAAGGAATGAAGTAAAGTAACAATAGTACCAGACCTCATTTTGTTCTCTCAAGATCCAAAGAATCTGAGAATACTGGGAAAACCGAAGGGAGAAAATGGATACAGACACAGTCAACCGGAAATTACTACGAGAAGGACCAAATATCTAGTTGCTGTAACTCATGTATTTCCTGCACAGAAGTATGCAGAGAGTGCTCGGATAAGAACTCCTACTTATGTCTTCAAATATTGCCACACGATTCCAAACACTATGACGATGACATTGAATTTAGACAAACATACTGTTTTGTTTGTTACTTACCAGTTCCGTGTGAACTTTAAGATGTGCCTGGAGCTTGTATTTATCTGGAGTAGAGTAGTCGCAGTGTTCTGTGGGACATTTCAGCAAAATATTACTGTGTTTCTGAATGACGTGACGCTTAAGGCAGTTTTTGGTGATGGAAGAATAATTGCACTGGGAGCAGTAATATAAATGTTCTCGAGTATGCGTACGAACATGCATGTCA
The DNA here is from genome assembly GCA_009819775.1 of Phoenicopterus ruber ruber. Taxonomy (NCBI): domain Eukaryota; kingdom Metazoa; phylum Chordata; class Aves; order Phoenicopteriformes; family Phoenicopteridae; genus Phoenicopterus; species Phoenicopterus ruber. The sequence continues at coordinate 162,532,106 of CM020216.1, forward strand.
TAATGCACTTGGTACCAAAACAACTTGCCTGAAAATAAAATTAGACATGAAGAAAGTAATTTCTAAACAATTTTTAGTGAAAATTCCAATACATACCCAATTTTCTTTTAGGGCAAAACACACAGTTTGAATCCTGTCCCTTTTGTCTTTAGTGAAAACTTGTCCTAAAGACCCTTCACTACTGAAAAGATGTTTACAAAAAACATTTTTATCTAAAAAGATTGTGTCATATGTCCTCAAACAGCCTAACAAGGGCAACTTTAATACATATCAATGATCTTTTTCCTAACAAGAAAGTCCTTTAAATCTGTTCTCCTACACAAAGAATCTGAATACAACCGTACACCAAAAGAGATTGTCAAAACCTTTTTTGTTGCTTCCTTTCGTCTGATTCCTTCTTAAAAGCTTTTCAGACATAATAGCAGCAAAAAGTGCATAGCAATTCATCTAACATACAATGTTATGATGTTTCAAAACTTTTTTTTTTTCCCCAAACTTTGATTCCTTTCCCTTCTCAAGAATGAAGGCTACAAGATAAATTCTAAATTGTTTCCTTTCCAGTTATGTAAACATAATTTTTTTCAGTTAGAATAAATGGGAATGGTGTATTTGTCCCACTTTCATGAATTCAAAAACACAATTACAATCAGAACAGTCTTGATCTGATACTATGTAATGAAAATTTTCATCTCAGAAATATTGGTTCAAAGCAAGTCACAAAAATCTGCCTGTATACGTATCTATTGTACAGAATGTATATTATCATACACCCTCCCATACTATATGAAAAAGACTCTGAATTTCATACTAAGCTGATAATGAAGCTTAAGCATTAAAGCATGGACTGACTAATGCTCATCACATGCCTAAATGTGCTGTGCTTGGCCCCAGTGAAAGTTATGAGGTGGGGAGAGGCACATGAACAGAAATAATCTAATTCTATCAAATTTCCCATCAACAGAAAATTGAGCCTAGCAAATAGAATCATAGAATCGTTCCGGTTGGAAGAGACCTCCAAGATCATCGGGTCCAACTGTTAACCTATCACTACCAAGTCCACCACTAAATCATATCCCTTAGGGCCTCGACTAAACGTCTTTTGAACACCTCCAGAGATGGGGACTCCACCACCTCCCTGGGCAGCCTGTTCCAATGCCCGACAACCCTTTCAGTGAAGAAATTTTTACAAATATCCAATCTAAACCTCCCCTGGTGCAACCTGAGGCCATTTCCTCTCGTGCTGTCATCTGTTACTTGGGAGAAGAGACCGACACCCATCTCTCTACAACCTCCTTTCAGGGAGTTGTAGAGGGCAACAAGGTCTCCCCTCAGCCTCCTTTTCTCCAGACTAAACACCTCCAGTTCCCTCAGCCGCTCCTCACAGGACTTGTGCTCTAGACCCTTCCCCAGCTTCATTGCCCTTCTCTGGACACGCTCCAGCACCTCAAGGTCTTTCTTGTAGTGAGGGGCCCAAAACTGAACACAGTACTCGAGGTGCGGCCTCACCAGGGCCGAGTACAGGGGGACGATCACTTCCCTAGTCCTGCTGGCCACACTATTTCTGATACAGGCCAGGATGCTGCTGGCCTTCTTGGCCACCTGGGCACACTGCTGGCTCATCTTCAGCCGGCTGTCGACCAACACCCCCAGGTCCTTTTCCGCCGGGCAGCTTTCCAGCCACTCCTCCCCAACCTGTAGCGTTGCCTGGGGTTGTTGTGATCCAAGCATTGCTTTGCTATATTCCACCAGTGTTTTTTTGAGGAGATTTGAGTCATTTCACACTATTTATACAGCCCAAATTAAATCTCACTGGACCCCAGAATCCATACTGAACTACAAAATTAATACTGCTACAAAGATACACAAATATATCAAACACTATAAACCAGAGGAGCAGGAAAAAGATGGCCCACTATATGACATTTAAAACAAACAAACAAACAAATATAATTCTACTGCTCCTTACCACAATATTCACATTCTAAGTCTCCATAAACCTTCCTTATCCTCTCACACAACTCTGTGTTCATCTGTCTCTTCTGCAAGCTATCCAAGATCTGCATAAAGGCAACAGCTCCACTCCCACTGTCTGATGTAACTGCGTTAGAAGAGGCTGCCTGTGGACCAACGGCTGCATTGGCTTCTGGTGCTGGCAAAGGGTTTGTGGTTTCTGTTGAATTTTGAATTGGTGGATTGCTTGTTTCTGATTCACTAGAAGGAACAGATTGATTCCTCTCTTCAGAGACAGAAAGGTTCTCAGTCATTGCATTGTTCTGACTCAGATTTAAACTTTTGTCTTCGGATAGCAAAAGCTGAATTTCTTCACCCTGCTCATTTACAGAACTGCAGTGATTAACTTCCTCTTCATTTGCAGGAGAAACTTTTAACACATCAGGACCAGAAGTACCATTTTTCAGCAGAAAACAATCTGATGCTACACAGGATTGAATGTTCGGGACTGCTATGTCTGTTGTCTCACACAGTGTCTCTGTTACATTCTCCACCAGAGGATTTTCAAATTCTAAGGCAGGGACCGCATCGATTTTTAAGTCACCGTTATGCTGACCATTATGGTTTACATCTGCAGCTGTTGATTCACCTTTACAAGCAGATGGTTGTGGTGCGTTAACAGCATCAGTACTCATGATAGTCAATTCATCTGCACTTTGGGCTAGCTGTTCACCAAGGGCTTCTGGCTGGATATCACCTCCCGGCTCAAGCAGGCAGAAACTTTGATTGATGGAACTATTAAAAACAGAAGTCTCCTGCAAATCTGCGTGCACATCTTTGATGTGCGCACGGAGTCTTACAGAACTGACAAATTTCTTCAGGCACACAGAACACACGTAAACAAATGGGTGTTTTCGCACATGAAGCTCAAGGGCTTGGTATTTAGTGGCTCCATGACCACAGAGCTCACAAGCAAAGGGTCTTTCATCACCATGTACAAGCATGTGACGGTCTCGATCGAGTTCATTTTTGAACTTGCGTTCACAAATATGGCAGTCATAAAGAAGTTGTCTTTTGCCCTCTCGTGTCATCAAGCGAAGCTCATCAAAAACATCCTTCACCTTTTTATCCTCAAGGTCGTGTGTTTCCTTGATATGCTTGATCAAATTTTTAACATCTGAGTATTTCTTTTTGCAGAAGCGACAATGCTGCTTAATTTTCTTATGAACTCTTTCAATATGGACTTTGAGATGGCCTTTGCTGAGACAAGTGAACGTACAATAATCGCAGCTAAACTTCTCCCCTGTATGTTTTCGCATGTGAACATTAAGGTTGGCTTTGATTGCACTGGCATAACTGCAGTATGAACACTTGTAAGGTTTTTCATTTGTATGAATCCTCAAATGTGCTTGGAGGGAGTGTTTAAATTTGAACACCTTGTTACAGTATTCGCATGTAAAAATCTTCAGCTGAGTTGGACCCAACCTAAAAAGAAAAAAAAAACAGTTATATTTACAATATTGAAACTTGGTGACATAACATGTCAAAATTTCCCTAGATATTCATAATGGACAGAAATGTTTATTTTAAAAAGGTATTCTCCATAGGCTTTTTAAACTCTACAACTTATGCACAGATTATTTTCAGCTGTTCCTTCCTTTAAAAGGCTCAGAAAAGATTTCAGTTTCATGAAAATGGATAGGGAGCATTTCATTCATATTTTGCGTGAACACAAATATAAGTACTTCAGAATTACCTGCTTGATTTCATTGCCTGTTCATATGGGGTTTGCTGAATGGCATATTCTTGATATCCTCTTCGCTGTGATGGGTCTTGAACTGTTGCCTCTGGAGTTGTGGGTTCGCTTTCTTGGGGAGCAGCTTCAACGGGAACAATTTTTGTGGCTCCTAAAAGCAAGAACAAAAAATGCTCATTAAAAATGTCATATTAAAACATACATTGTCTATAATATACAAGTGTAAACAAAACATTAAACTCTGTAATCATTAGTTCAACTATTTTAGTTTCTGTTGTTAAATTCATGTGTATAAAATGATGGATACACTTCCAGAAGACATCAGTACTTACACCACAGATCTGCCTAAATAACACGGCAGGACTGCTGGTTCTGAGGGCTTTTCATAGTGCTTGATGCCCACTATTATGAGATCCTATTTCCAAATACTTCCATGTTTAAAAACTGTTAACTTTTCAAAATTAAATCTTATTTTTTCTGTTTCTGCCTCATACTACATCCTTTGAAAACTTCAGCAAAGCTGTTTAATCAGTTCCACAAATAAGGCTGGGGAAAAGACACTGTTTAGTCTATATTTAGAAGTCCGCACATCTTTTCCTTCAACAAATCTTTTACTGCCTTTATTTTGGGGCATGCTGCCATCCCCTCAGAATAAAAGAATATGTTCCACGTGCTCTTCTCAATCTCCATTAGAAGCAGGAGTAAAGGGGCTCTACCAAACACAATAAGATCAGATTCTATCCCTCAGAGCTTTACAGTTACTTGAGGCAAAAATAAGCATATTTTGAGATGTGATTGAGTTGAGAATATTTAGCTGGGTGTTCTTTATTTTCTGAACAGTGGCAGGAAAAACTTAATGCTGGGCATCCATAGTTATCATTGAAGGTAATGAAAATCCATATAAATATTAACTTACACTGTAAAAAACCCCCAAAACCTCAGGTACATCAAACCAAGGAGGATTGATCCCCTCCTTTTTAACTTCTTCGTCTGTCTGCAACTCATTTACTCACGTGTTCAATGGGAATGCTATGATCTTCAAAAGTTGACATTATATATATTTGTATATTTACGTATTTATTCACGTATATTATTACAATTATATATATATATTTGTGAAATCTTCATATTCTACTAACAAGTACTACAGAAAAATCTTTGAAAAAAATAAATTTTGCTTTCTGGTCTGATAATGAAAAATGAATAGTAAATGAGGGACCATATATTGAATAACAAAAAGAAAACAAGACATTGAATATGTAGTAATAGATGAATACCCATCCATCCTAGGAAAAAAATATTACAGGACCTGTAATTAAACACCATTCTATCATATACTGGGGACAAGGAAGCAAGAGAGGTCGCACATGAAAATATCTTTGAATTAAATAACAAAGTTAACAACTTCAGGTAAAACTGAAATTTGGTGAGTTTCCCTTTATTTTCTTGTTCTTGGATATTACATTAGTATCTGATCTCATTTCAATTCACCTGATTAGAAGCTAAGGGGAAAAAAAAGTACAGTACACCTTTGTGACAGAGGAAAGAATTTACAGTAAGAATCAAAGAAATCCGAGACACGAGAGCCTAGAAAGAGCCTAGAAAGCAAAAGACAGTGTCAACATACTCAACATATTTTTAATAGATTCTCACTGTTATTCATATATAAGTATATATAAAATAAAACACCTGAATAGAAAGAAGAAAGTTCAAAGAATGATGCATGAACATCCTTTAAAAAAAGGATGAAATTAATTCTTGTTGCACTCAAAGAGCACGTTCCTGAAGATATTATTTACAAAATGTATGCAGTATTAACATAAAGTCTCTGAAACAACAATTATAAGAGCAACAAAACTAAACCACAGAGAGTACACAGCCCAAGGAAAACTAGCTGGTTAGCAAATTACTAAATCTAGTTTCCCTAAAAAAACTTTTAACCTGCAGACTAGCAAAAACATCAGGAAAAAGGCAGGTAAATGGGAAAAATCAGTAGTAAGTGGGGTTGCCCAACAACATGGGTGAAAGACTTAGGGACATTAAGTTGAGAAAGCAGTGCGAGGGAGAAAGGGAGAAAGATGGAGACCCTGTGGGGCCTTCAGAGTGATTTAAAGTGGGAAATGGAAATATTTTGAGAAGAGGCCATTTGGGAGCACGTAAGGCTATTGAAGCTTTTCGTATCAGATGGGACATCAGCCAACTCTGTAAATAAACAGACTGTAATAGCTCTGTTGCTCACTGAACTGGCCAGACCTAAAAATGGCTTTTTTTGACTACTGTTTTTTAATAATGCTTTTAGTTCTGTACTGAAGATTCAGCCAGTTGATCAGAACCAATCTTCCGAGTTTTCAACCTAAATGTTACCAGAACATCATAACGTCTGTTCTTCCTGCCACTCCCGCTCCCACAAACGCCAGGTTGTCCAGCACAACTCCATCTCCCAAATTGCTCTGTAGTAGCGCCGTGAGACAAGAGCTTGTCATTACAGAACAGGGGATGTGGTTCAATCAGTGGGTTCAGTATAAAGATGGTAAAATAGACATCAGACACCAGACCAGTGTTCTTATACTTCAATATTTTAAAAATAGAAGCAAATTCTTATATATTTAGAATGACTAAAAGAAAATTCAAGAGAAAAAAAAAACAGAAAAATTAAGTTAAAAGAAAATAGATCTTGAACTGCTCTATATGCATGGCTACCTCTTTCAGGCCTTCCATTTCCTGAACATGAGACAAAGATCCTCATTAAATGCTCTGCACTAAACCTCCTCTGTGCCCTTCTGCCTTTCAGGATGCTTAAGCATTTCCTGAAAAGACTGTTGAACTGTTTAATAGACTTCTGTGTAACCAGTATAAAATTTTAATCACCTAAATTAGGTGGACTGGATAAGTACTAACTCACCCGTATTCTGCACACTTGGAGTGGACAGAATGCTCCAGGTCATCCTAACACTACCGCCTACATTCCCCATGCAGTTAATAGAGAGGCAGATGCCTCTAAAAACCTAAAGAGGGAGATCTAATTCTTCAAACGTACTGACAGAGTACTTGCTCACAGTAGGCAATCACATCCCCTCATGTTAGGTAGTTACTTCCTACCCTTAGAAGATATGGAAGCATTAAGAAACATTAGATGCCTCTGTCCGCTTGGGATGCTGCCTAAGTATGGGCTACTAACGGACCAGTAGCCACAGCAATCACCGCTAAATCATAAACTAATGACTAAAGCGTATGTCCAGAAAGTGAGAAACTTGGTTTCTAGGCTCTACCCAGCCTAGTAGGTTGTGGTGGGTTAACCTTGGCTGGATGCCAGGTGCCCACCAAAGCTGCTCTATCACTCCCCTCCTCAGCTGGGCAGAGAGAAAATAAAAGGCTCATGGGTCGAGATAAGGACATGTCCCACATACCAAGAGAATGCCCTCAATATTTGTGCCTCTAAAAGCAGCCACAGGTTAGGGAAAAGTGTAAGATCAAGGCAAACAGATACAAGGTCTGGTTTTCCATTAAAAATACCGTATGTCAGTAAGAAAGATAGAAGTTTTCCTAACTGTTTCCCTGGACAATCATTTCAAGAATTCAGAGTTTACAAATAAAAGGGGAAAAAGGAGAGATTAACTGCACTGATCATTTCTTTCAAAAAATCCTTCCTCCAGCACTATTATATCTCTATTTAAAATGCAGAACGGACTTTAGTTTACTAGACTTTATTTACGCCTTTTGCTTTCCTCTTTTCAGTTAATATTATCTGTTCGAAGTAAATCTGCTTTAAGAATAGTACGATTTGAGTTCCTTATGACATTCTGACAGCAACTTCTACAGATAAGCATTGCCCAGAACGCCTTACCTCTGGCTCAAACTCAGTGATGGCCTCTAATCTCTTACAGTCTGTCCCTTAGAAAAGTAGCTTGCCCTTCACTATAGAATTCTCCAATACTTATCAACAGTCTAAAAGGTAATCACGATGGAACGGAGTTATTAGGAATGGATCAGAAATAAAACAGGAGACATCATCAACCAAATTCCTACCAAAATCCAACTAAATTTCGTGAACCTCCTACAACTTCAAGTACAGACAACAAAAAGGATATAGGAGAACCAGAAAACAGTAATAAAGACAAAATCAGAAGTATTTTGTTCAGAAAATGTATACATATCTTGGAGACCTTCAGCTTGGAAGAGAGACAAATGAAAGAGGAATATCAGAATCACAGAACGGTGGGGGTTGGAAGGGACCTCTGGAGATCATCTAGTCCAACGCCCCTGCCAGAGAAGGGTCACCCAGCGCAGGCTGCACAGGGCCGCGTCCAGGCGGGTTTTGAATCTCTCCAGAGAAGGAGACTCCACACCCTCCCTGGGCAGCCTGTGCCAGGGCTCTGGCACCTCACAGCGAAGAAGTTCAGGCGGAACTTCCCGTGTTCCAGTTTGTGCCCGTTGCCCCTTGTCCTGTCGCTGGGCACCACTGAGAAGAAGAGTCTGGCCCCATCCTCTTGACACCCGCCCTTGAGATATCCATAAGCGTTGATGAGGTCCCCTCTCAGTCTTCTCTTCCTCAGGCTGAACAGACTCTCTCCAGTAGTTCCTCGTCCCTCTTGAACTGGGGAGCCCAGAACTGGACACAGGACTCCAGATGGGGCCTCACTAGGGCAGAGTAGAGGGCGAGGAGAACCTCCCGCGACCTGCTGGCCACACTCTGCTTAATGCACCCCAGGATGCCGTTGGCCTTCCTGGCCGCAAGGGCACGTTGCTGGCTCATGGGGAATTTGTCATCTACCAGGACTCCCAGGTCCCTCTCCGCAGAGCTGCTTTCCAGGAGGTCAAGCCCCAACCTGTACCGGTGCATGGGGTTGTTCCTCCCCAGGTGCGGGACCCTGCACTTGCCCACGTTGAACCTCATGAGGTTCCTCTCCGCCCAACGCTCCAGCCTGTCCAGGTCTCGCTGAATGGCAGCACAGCCTTCTGGTGTATCGGCCAGTCCTCCCAGTTTTGTGTCATCAGCGAACTTGCTGAGGGTGCACTCTGTCCCTTCACCCAGGTCACTGATGGATAAATTGAACAAGACTAGGCCCCGTACCGACCCCTGGGGGACACCACTGGCTACCGGCCTCCAAATAGACTCTGTGCCGCTGATCACAACCCTCTGAGCTCTGCCATTCAGAAAGACCTCTAAAATTAGCAATAGTGTGAAAAAAGTATGAATAATCATTCTCTATCTCATAAACCATGAACAAAGAGCAGTTCGAAGAAATAAGCAGTCAGCAAGCTTAAAACAAAACAAAGGAATGTACACTTTCACCCTGCGTGTAATTAAATTATGGAACAATTACAGCACAATGTTACAGATACTGTAACATTCTCCATCATTTATCAGCAGTCCTGGCTAACCGGGGAGGTCCCAATTGACTGGAGGCTGGCAAATGTGACACCCATCTACAAGAAGGGCCGGAAGGAGGATCCTGCCAGTCTGACCTCAGTGCTGGGGAAGTTCATGGAGCAAGTCATCTTGAGGGCCATCACACAGCATGTACAGGACAAGCAGGTGATCAGGCCCAGTCAGCATGGGCTTATGAAAGGCAGGTCCTGCTTGACCAACCAGATCTCCTTCTAAGACACGGTGACCCACCTAGTGGATGAAGGAAAGGCTGTAGACATTGTGTACCTGGACTTTAGTAAAGCCTTTGACACCGTCTCCCACAGCATCCTCCTGGAGAAACTGGCTGCTCATGGCTTGGATGGGGGTACTCTGCGTTGGGTAGGAAACTGGCTGGATGGCCGCGCCCAAAGAGTTGTGGTGAATGGAGTTAAATCCGGTTGGTGGCCGGTCACAAGTGGTGTTCCCCAGGGCTCAGTATTGGGGCCAGTTCTGTTTAACATCTTTATCAATGATCTGGACGAGGGGATTGAGTGCACCCTCAGCAAGTTTGCAGACAACACCAAGTTGGGTGGGAGTGCTGATCTGCTGGAGGGTAGAAAGGAGCTACAGAGGGATCTGGACAGGCTGGATCAACGGGCCAAGGCCAATTGTGTGAGGTTCAACAAGGCCAAGTGCCGAGTCCTGCACTTGGGTCACAACAACCCCAGGCAACGCGACAGGCTTGGGGGGAGTGGCTGGAAAGCTGCTTGGCAGAAAAGGACCTGGGGGTGTTGGTCAACAGCCAGCTGAAGATGAGCCAGCAGTGTGCCCAGGTGGCCAAGAAGGCCAACGGCATCCTGGCTTGTATCAGAAATAGTGTGGCCAGCAGGAGTAGGGAAGGGATCGTCCCCCTGTACTCGGCCCTGGTGAGGCCGCACCTCGAATACTGTGTTCAGTTTTGGGCCCCTCACTCCAAGAAAGACCTTGAGGTGCTGGAGTGTGTCCAGAGAAGGGCAACAAAGCTGGTGAAGGGTCTAGAGCACAAGTCCTATGAGGAGCAGCTGAGGGAACTGGGGTTGTTTAGTGTTGAGAAAAGACGGCTGAGGGGAGACATTCAGAGGGCAAAGCTTTAACTTTCCTAACCTTGCCAAATTCCACATTTGCTTTAAAACAACATAAGGTTAGCTCCCTTTCTCTAGCCCTCCACTCAACTATATGTTCATGATGCCTTAAAAGTGTCAGCACAAGAGTTCATGAAGATGAAGAGGATCTGAGAAGGGATCTGGCTACAATCTACACCATGTCTTTCCTGCAAATATAAAATTAGTTTCTGGTGTGTTTTACCACACAACTGCATGAACAGGCACGATGATCTAAAGGACAGGAATTTGTGGCCAGGGGCTGGGGCATGAGGACAGCACCGCCCCTGCGACAGCAGTCTATATGTACTGGGCTTAATGACTTAAGCCACTGACCCAGCTACTTTAAAAAGGGTAGTCCCAATCCTCCTCCTTTCCCCTGAAAGACCCATTTTGTCACCACCTCCCCTCTTTCCACTTTTGAAACTTGTGTGGCCCCACTGTGAGACATTTCAGTAAGCAAAACTGGTAGAAAAAAAATTCTCTGACAGAGAAAATGAGTATGCGTATGTCTGTGTGTATGTCCATGTGCCCAGGCACGTGTATTTATTTGCCATTTTTTTGAATCAGTTTACCACAGGCTGACACAAGCACTAGTGCCAGTGCAAGAAAAGGGAAGTGAACTGGGAAATAAGAGACGAGCAGGAAAGCTTCCTTGGCAACAGTCTGAGATTAAACCCATTCATACTTGTCATAAACCCACAACCACTGTTCCACAAGCTACAAAAAAGAAGTCATCTTCAACAGAAAAGACTGTTATCAGTTTAATGGAAAAAGACTGTCATCAGTTAAACTAAGTCAGTCCCAAAATAGTAAGCAAAACGACATTCTTCCACTTCTTCCTCAGTTCCCAAAATCTTGATGGGAGAAGGAACCAAGTATTCATAAATTACAGCACAGGGTGTAGCAGCAGGAGAACACAGCTGGCCTTCTACGGATAGTGGTTCCTCAGTGGCAACTGAGGAGAGAAAAACCTGCACAGCATTGTATTAAGAATTTGTAGGAGGAAAAAGATCCAACTCCTTTAGAAATCAAAAAATAATTAGCATCAAGAATTTAAATACTTTATGCTATTTTTGTGTATCTTGAGCTCTACCAAAAAAACCCAAGAATTCTACCATTGACCATCTGTACAGAAACGTAAAACTTTCCTAGTAACAAGTTGAGTCTTTAAAATATTACAAGACTCACATAAAACAACAATTTAAATGCTCAAAGTAGGATCTCTCCTGAATCAAAGTAATTGAGCATGAATAATAAATTGGTTTTAGAAGCTTTAATAATATTACAGAATTGAAACATGGGAAATAAAATACATTAAAAAAAACAGAAGATTGAATATTTGGCAGAGTCTACTCACTGGTTCTTAAAAATAGACTATGAACAAAAGTATCTGCCATTCAAAACAAAGTATTTTTAGATGTGCATATAATTGTAGTTATTCATTCTCGTTCTTAATTGGAGTACAGTTGTTCATAAGCACCACATTTAATCTGATACAAGGTGTGCATGTTCATGAACACAGCGCTCCTTCTCTTCAAGGTCTTTGGGTCCCTCCAGTTATAGAATCATAGAACGGTTTGGGTTGAAAGGGACATTAAAGATCATCTAGTTCCAACCCCCCTGCCATGGGCAGGGACACCTTCCATTAGAGCAAGTTGCTCAAAGCCCCATCCAGCCTGGCCTTGAACACTGCCAGGGATGGGGCATCCACAGCTTCTCTGGGCAACCTGTGCCAGGGCCTCACCACCCTCAGAATGAAGAATTTCTTCCTTAAGATCTAATCTAAATCCACCCTCTTTCAGTTTAAAACTGTTACCCCTCGTCTTATCACTACACTCCCTGATAAAGAGTCCCTCCCCATCTTTCCTGCAGGCTGCCTTTAGGTACTAGAAGGCTGCTATAAAAGGTCTCCCTGGAGCCTTCTCTTCTCCAGGCTGAACAACCCCAACTCTCTCGCCTGTCTTCATAGGAGAGGTGCTCTGGACCAGCTCCAACAGGTCCATGTCTTTCCTGTGCTGAGGGCCCCAGAGCTGGACGCAATACTCCAGGTGGGGTCTCACCGGAGCGAAGTAGAGGGGCAGAATCACCTCCCTCAACCTGTTGGCCATGCTTCTTTTGATGCAGCCCAGGACATGATTGGCTTTCTGGGCTGCAAGTGCACATTGCCAGCTCATATTCAGTTTTTCACCCACCAGTACCCCCAAGCCCTTCTTGGCAGGGCTGCTCTCAATCCACTCATCACCCAGTCTGTATCCATGTCTGGGATTGCCCCAATGCAGGTGCAGGACCTTGCACTTGGCCTTGTTGAACTTCACGAGGTTCGCACGGGCTCACCTCTCTAGCCTGTCAAGGTACTTCAACGCCTGCACAGAAAAAAAATCTACCACTTTCATTCACACTGTATTTACTCTGTGGGTCAATGCAAGATTTCAGATTTCTGAAGCTGTAAATCTATTACCTTTCATATGCCTCCCAAGTAAACATTACAGAAAAGGAACACAGGGAAAAAAATCAATGTTGTCCAACTGTCCTTTCTGGGAAGTTAGAAACTAACTGATCTGTTTGTTCAAAGGCATTTTGAAGAGATCAATTTAGTCATAATCTACTGAACACATGATGTAAAGCAGTGTCCCCAACCAAAACAGTGTATAGCAAAATTACAGCAAACTGTTAATGTAATACTCCTAAAAGCGTCTTTCAGTTAAGAAGGGAGACATACAGTCTGAATATTTCCTCTATACTGTGGATAAAATACAACTAATTCTTATAGCCTTCTCTATTTTTCTAATTGATAGAATGCTTATCTGACATCTTCAACAGTACTTTACTGCACGGGACACAAAAAGGGCTATTTCTGTGCATCTTTAAAGGCAGATAACACGTGGCTACAGAATGCTAATGCTTGCAGAAAGATGACTAAGTTTTGACAGTGCTTGAGCACTCCTAAACTTCATTTTCAATTTAGCTTTACAGATGATCTAGCACACAGAAAGCAGGGGAGAGAGGAGAAATGTTTTATCTATTTATATTCTTCAACAGCAGTCTATAGCAATAACCCACCTCTTCAGTGCATAAATCTCCAAAAAAATGAAATAAAAGACTATGAAAGATCTTTATAAAAACTCCAGACATGAAAGTATTACTGAGGAAGGGGAAAAGCCTAAGAATTGCTAGTGACACTAAAATAGAGTTAGTCAATGGAGATTAATGAAAAAAATAGACGGAAAAGCACGGAAAAATAAATTAAAACAGAATTGCATTAAATGAAATATTTTTCCTTTGAATCTTCAGAGAGTTAACCACTGCTATAATATCTTCTAGAATTCCCAAATTCTGAAAAGTAGGATGATAATTCATAACTGTCTTAATAGCAATGACTTTTTCATTACATATATTCTAGCTGGGAACTTAAACGTAGTAAGATTACTAATTGTCAACTAAATAAATGAGAGGACCTTCAAAACCAGCGCAGGTTCACATTTGACTGTAAATCCTTTTGGTTCATTAAAGCCTTTTGAATGCAGCATGTACTATGCACAAACAGCTCCAAAGTTGAAGTTGTTTTAATATTTTGAGTCACTCAAAAAATGATCTGTAAAGAAAACTCAAACTTTTTGTTGTCCGAAGACAAATTTTACTGGGGAGTAATTAAGGCAAAAATCTCCTCTAGATTTTCATTTCCTCTCTTGCATCACATGCTTACTACATGTTCTTCACTATCTGTATGTACTATTATTTTGTTTGCTTCTGGGCCAGTTTCCTAAGAAAATGGGTCTTTGATTGCATTGGTGTCTACCATGTCTTTTCCTTCCCCTCTTGATAATTGTTCTAGTCCTTGCCAGAAATTTAAAGATGTCAAAGATAAAAATTCTTACAAGATTCATAAAATTTAGCACCTGGAGAGAGGAGACTCCAATTACAGCTCTTTCCAAAAGCCCTGAGGAAGGGAGGATGTGTATATAAATCCATAAACTCACACCTATATGAACCCATTCACTAACAGCTACATAAGTCCCTTAACCAGCCATTGCGTGTTCCCCTTTGCCCAGACGAAGGAGTAGAGGACACGAGGGAAGCCTCACGCGTGGCAGTGAGGGGAAGGGGCACCAGGGTTGGGGAGAAGCTACATACACTGGGAAAGAGGCAGAAGAGGTGGGAGACACAGTGGGAGCGTTTAGCAACAGGTAGGAAAGAGCCCAGGGTTGTATCACACGAGAGAAAGGGGCCTGCCGTTAATGAAGCGGAACAGCGCAGACCTCAAACCACTCTGAAGCCAGATTTCCCCACTTCAGTGCTCACTGGTCCTCCTCCAACTTCCCCTATTTACAATATTGCAAGACCAAATGTTTAACAGCTCAGTGTAAGTCCAAAACCCCGTGTGCTGTTTCTCAAACAATGAATCTGAAGGGGTTTTCTACTTCTCTTCTAAGCACCCAGGCTATCTGTGGGTGAGCTCATCCAACTTCCTCTACCATCGCAATTAGAAATGCATTTTAGCAAACAAAGTCCAAGCGTATCACAGATCTCATCATCAAAAGGTATTAAAGAAGAACACAGAAAATCCAGCTGGCTTCCAACCCACAACAATAAAATAAATAAATACTTTCTAGTTGTTCTGAGAGCTATAAGGAAAACAAACATTCAGAAATGTTAGCAATAATGAAAAGGAGAACAATAAAGCTACAAAGCTGAAAATAATGCACAAAACTATAGAAAGGGATTCTGTTGATCAGGTGAGTGACTGGTTTATATAAAGAGGCAAATACAAGTCTAGTTTTAAAATGAACAGTCTGAAATTATTCCAAAATCCTTCGATGAAAAGACACTATAGAAATTTATGGATGAAGAATCCTTTAATCATTATATAGGAACTTTACTTGATTTTCAAATATATATACATATTTTCTGTCAAATTAGCTGTATGCATAAATATTAAGTTATATACATACCAAGCTGCTTGTGTTTTCATAATCAAATTTACATTTATCATAAATATACACACAAATCAAGAGCTGAAATAAAGATATTCCAGGGGCAAAATACTTTCCTTTTCTCTGGTCACTGATTTTTTTCAGTTTCTTCTTTAAAAACTATTCACAGACTAAACATAACTGATGTTAATGCAGACAACTACACCCAGGTCCAGCATTTGTCCTACCTATGAAGAAATGTGACAGTAGTTCTAAAATGATGTAGCTGCCAGACGCAGAGATTCTGTATCAAGATAACCAAATACTACTAAATATTTTTCAGATAATAAACACCCTAAGCACTTCATTCTTAGACCAATGACTATTTTATACAGTGTCAGCATGGACAAAAACTAATTTGATTATATAATCAGTGATTCTCATTACCTGGAATAGCTTCATGGGCTGTCAAAACCACACTTATAATAGGATTTTTAGCTCCTGAAACCTGTTCAGTCTCCTTAGTTGATGGAGTTTTCTCTGTTTTCTGAACTCTGGGCCTCTTTGGAGTTTTTTCTCGCTCATCTTCCTTCCTGTCAAGGTCAACGTCAGAATCATTACCTAAAGAGCAAACATCAAAAAGAACGTAACTATGTACAAAAGAAATGCAGGTAACACAGTCACTAACACTACAAGAAAGAATTAGGAGAAAATTAATGCTACTGTAGAAAGAAATACATGTTATCAAAACAAGACATGTTGCATGAGTCTCTAAAGGGGAACCTTTTTCCCTCTATTTAATAAAACTAGTGTAATAATACAACCACAGAAAATAGGCAAAATAAAGAAAAAATAAAAATGTTTAAAATGGACTCTCAAACATTTGTGTTTCTAAAGTATCTTGACATTATTGTGGATTTTTGTGAAAATTTTACAAACTTTGTAGAATTTCTTATGATTTCATCATTAATGAACAAGTTATTTTTCTCCTTTCCATATGTAGTTGTTCTGATGACTTTAGGATTATTTCTCCTAGTACCGGATTCATCATCTGTCTTACTTAATGAAACGTCTTCCAATGGTCTCTCTGGATTAGGCTTTTTTTCCCCACTGTTATTCTGAATCAATAGCCAGAAACATACTTTTCTCTTTCAGTGTTGATTCAAGAAGAATTAAGGTTCAAAACAGTTCTTTGGTTCAATCTAACTCCTAACATGTAACTCTTCATTTTGAAGGTCTGCACTTCTAAATCACCCCAACTGTTGCTCTTCAGAATGTCTTCAGCCTCTTAAATTGGGTAACTTTTGGACCTGTTAACTAGAAAGCAACGCAAGTTGTATTCAAAACACTCATCTGAAATAAAAATGAATAATCAATAATTAGACAAGTTGTTCCTTGAAGCTATTTCTTCCTTAAAGCAAATGAGGAATTCCTTACTAGATTCTAAAAAAAAAAAAAAAAAAAAAAAAACACCAAAAAACAAAAAAACCCCAGAAGTGCTTATATATAAAGAATTAGCAGCATAAAGAATAAAAACAGAGGGTTGCAAGTTTATACCAACAAAATTTCTTTATATTAGATGAAGTGGTAGAAAACGCAGGCTAGAGAAAACACTCTTGGCAAATTAAGGCATTATGCAAACGTTCCAGAGGTAACAAGTAAGGAAAGTAGAAACTGATGGAAGAAAGAAAATTATAAATTAACTCAGTGAATTTCAGAATTTTTTTTTTCCCCTGAATCTAAAGCAGCTGACACAATCTCCAGAATAAGTCATTCAATGTATATTCATAATGTGCTCTAGCTGCTCTACTGCGACAGGGAAACAATATACAAATAAAAACCAGTAACAGCAAAGCTGTAGTGTGTCTAGAGCTGTTTATGACACACAAATAGCAAAAACAGTGGGAAGATATGCCACATGGAAATGGCTGTGTTTTAATTTCAGTACTATTTTGTTAATACTCAGCTGAGATTCAAACAAGTCTGTCTCCCATGGTCTTACCTTAATGGAACGAGGGGTTAAAAAGTGCTGGCTGTTCCTTAAAGAAATGAAGGGCACAAGCACAAACTAAAGTATCATAGTCAGGACTGATCATGTAACTACCACCTGAACTGCAAGCTCTTTGCTAGATACAAAACCAGAAGGAAACAAGGTATGTCAGAATTAGTTTAGATTTCTCAGGCATACTGAGGCAGAAACGTGTATCCTGACAACTGTTAATGACTTGATGCTAATCTGTAAATCTGAAATTCATATTTGTAATACCTAGAATGAGCAACAACCACATAGCAAACAATTCAAACACAGTTCACAAGCCATCTTTCCATGGAGTCACATTAGCAATGGTTTTGCCCCAGCTTCCAGTTTCTAGATTATAGAAAATCATGCTCTGCCTTGAGAGCCCCCTGCTCTTCAGTGCCTGCTAAGGATTTCTTCCATTTTGTTAGATAAATTCCTTTATATATGCCTCTTTTCAACTACCTTTTTCTCTGTAGATTTCTATGATTTTGGAAAATACTACTCCTTTATAGGTGTAAAGGGTCTCATTATGTTCCCATTTAACTCCTTAATATAGTTTCAAATTATTAATTGATATTGAAACCATGTAATTCTAGCACCGACATTTCTCTGCAGTACTTTAAAGGAATATTTGAATGTAAAGAAATATCCCCGTCAACGAGAATCTGTTTATGCAGTGTTTTCTTTTGGTGGGATGAACAGGGGTGGGAGGAAACAAACACATTTTTCTACATTTCCTTCACAAAACAGCCTCTGTTAGTTTATTATCAACAATAAAATGAATCGTCACAAATTTTACAGCAGGACCAGGCCACCAAGAGAAGAAAGTCTTCTCATAAAGAATTAGAATACACAAAGAATGTAATCTGCTTATTAATTTGTGTTTCCCTGAGGCTACTTCACATACTCTTTAACACTAAATACAAAAATTAATTGGTTTAATTACTCTGCTTTTGTTCAGTGGACAGTAGGAGTCAGTGATAGTATTGGGCGGGGGGTAAGATTTGATATACCTGTGGACAAAACTCTAAGGAATTTTTTTCACGTTTTAACTAACAGAAATCCAGAACTATAGATTGAAAGGAAAGCTGTGATGAGGACAACAGTTTTCTCCATTTTGCTTGGGATCACATAATGAATTCCTAGTAGGCGTATGAATAGAATCCAAGCACCCTACTCCTAAATCCTCCTTTCTAACCATTACAAAGTAAGAGTTAGTCAGTTTAATGAGGAAATAAAGTGGTTGAAACCAAAAGACAAAACCATTTTATTGTCTTTTCATGTTAATCTGTAACTCTATTAACTTTTGAATATTGGAATTCTACTAAAAAACAGAAAAGGAAGAAAAGGACAAACCACAGGCTTGAGTTCGTTAGTGATCCACACTAATGAATAACTAACTACTATTACCACAGTAACAAGCTAACAAACATTTAATGTTGTTTTTCTTTTCTAATGTGCCTCTATCACAAAGATCAGTTTGCTAGTTCCTTCAGTTAGACCAAGGGTAAAAGCTGTGGAAAAGAACAGATGTGTTACGATAAATATAGTTGACTACGACTCCCTGCTTTCAAAACAGAAGTCAAAAATGCTATTTAAAAAGATTTTAAAATAACATACAGAATTGCAATATAAAAATATTTATTAAAATGTTGCTATTCCATATGCATAGAAACCTTGTACATGGATGCTGAGCACTAAATATGAAGATTATGGCCATCTGAAGGTATTTTCTTAAGAAACCCAAAGCTGGTAAGTACTTCAAACAAAGGACTGAATCTCAACTTCCACCTTCTCAATATGAGCTGAGAACATACAGCAACTAACAGAAGAACTACATTCAGTAGCTGCCAAGACATGAGGAAGGTACTGAGCGCTATGCAAATTCCATTAACACAAAAAAAAAGCCCTCACATACATTGGCCAAAAACAGGCAAGTGAGAAAATTCAACTGATTTGCCGGTCATACACCTTCAATTAGTGCTGAGTATTTGTATGAACATTTTCAACACTCACATGATACATGAAAAAAAAAGTCTTCTCTCTACAGAGTGGTCAAGTCAAGTTCTGATACTTAAACATTAAAATTTTTTCACTCATCTGACGCATGTTGATGGCAGCAGCCCCATTCTTCCCCCTTCTGAGAGGAAGAAGAATCTTCCAGCAGTGATTCGTTGATAAGGACCTGGGGCTTGCCAATACTTTTTGCTACAAACACAACTATTTCATAGTCTGTGTGTAACCTGAAAGAGACTTAAAACAAACCCAAACCAACACTCTCCATCAAATCACCAAACAAAAAAACCCACCTTAACTCTCAGTGACACTTGCTGTCTTCCTGAACTCTCTCTATACCCAAAAAAACTGAACTAGGTGGTGTGCTTTAGGAAAGGATAAGAGGGAGACAAAAGTATGTTTTAACGAAAAATAAGAGCTTCAACTTTGACCACAGGGCTCAAACTGCCTTTCCATAACATGGAACTATCTCCAGTAATTTAGTTATCTTCCTGGAAAAAATAACTTAAGTGTTACCATTGTGGATTAGAGAGTCAAAGTGAGTGCTGTGTCTCTCACAAGTAGGACAATTCACCTGTATAATACAACAATTCTTGTTGTATTCTAAAAGAACACCCATAAGTGATTTTAGGATGATTTATGAAAAAATTGAGTATATGCAACTTAGAATAGCTAAGCAATGCTTCCCCAAGCGGTAAGGGTCTTTCCTTGCTCCTGAACAGATTTATTTAGACAAACTGCCTCACTCTGCATCTCCCTTGCTAAGCAGTCAGCTTAGCACTTTGTCAGCTGGCACTTCGATTCAGCAGACAAATAAACTGACCTCCCCTATCTAGCGACAGGCATTTTAAATGCCTGCTTCTGTTTGTGCAAGAAATACAACGCCGTGCCTGTGCCTTGTAACGTGTTTAATAAACGGTCATGTCTGTGTTGACGAGTAAAGCTGCTGTCAACTCTGAATGAATCACTGCTTTCAGAGTTCCAGCGAACTAGATTGTTCATCTGTCCCATGATTCTGTTTGAGTCATTAATTGAAGGTACTGCTCTCTGCGCTCGTAATTGGATGTACGACATTTTGCAGGCACAGCTACACATCCCTAATTGGCATGCTCTTAAACTACTCTTCACTCAAATTAGTATTTTTTACCCCCTAAAAGATGCTGGTATTTCATAGTAGCAAGAGAGTAGCTTGGGAAAAAAAGTAAATGGGCCATTCAAAATGAACACATGCAATTGCTTCTCCTGCAGAGATTGACATAATACTTGCAGAAAGAATTCATTTAAATTAGATCCCAGTTGATGGCAAAAACATTTTAAACTAAGGTCAGAAGTGCCATCTTTAAGAATTATGCAGGCTCCTAATTCACTAGGAATGAATGGTTCACTCCAGAGAAGAGAATCAGGGCTGTCCACTGCTGTAATCCGTCTTCCACCCAAATCCCATTCCCCAGCCATCAAACGTCCTCTCTTGTATCTGCCAGAGATTCAGGTATGCTGCAGTGTAGCAGAGGGATGCTGGTTAAAATAATTACCTGTTGTCTGTCTCTCAAGCGAGTTTAGAGGCAGCTGCTGAGGAACTGATCCAATTCAGCAACAGCCAAAATCCCCAAACCCATCCCATCTCAGCAGTGGGGCTGAAGCAGCTCCACTTTCTGGCTGGGAGAAGACACAGTGAAGACACTTGGCTCTTCAGGAAGATTTTCAGCTCTTCTAGTTTTGTGTTAGGACAAAAAGAACGGATGGTAGTACCTCCAGCCAGCCAGATTCAATCCATTCACCAAAACCTTCAATTTGGTTTAAACAAATAAAAACAGAAATAGGTGTACGCTCAGCTCTGCTACAATCACAGCAACTTTATTAGGCAAACAAGCCCTCTATTAAAAAAAAAAAACACCTTATTAAGCATGTACATGGGTGATTTGTAAGCACAATGGACATTTTTTAATTCTGTGCAAAAAAATAAACATGCTTTTTTCTTGCTCTTTTAGTGAACGGGCCCACAAGCGGAAGGCAATCATTATGCATCAAAGGATTCAACTAGATGCACAGAGGATGCCAGTAACCAGTTAAGGCCTGGTGACACCTGAAAGAGTGGGAGAACTATCAGAGAGACACTGATCTCTGAGGTCAACGTGGATCACTAATCACAGAAGCAAAGAACAGCAGAAGCCTATTGCATCCACCAATTATTCCTCCGAGTAATACACACTGCAGTTTCAATACAGTTTTACAGTGGTTTATTCATTGTCATTTTAAACGTCCACTATGATAAGGATTTCAACACTTCCCTCATCGATCTATAAAAGACAGCAAAACATTTTATTACTTGGAAACCTTGCCTAATATTTCAACTTCAGCTCAATGTATATATTATGTTTCTCTCAATAAAGAATATCAATAAATACCTTTTCAATATTTATTGGTTCATCTCTCTCTCTCTCTCTCTCCACACACCCCCCCCTTTTCAATATTTAAATAGTGTACCCCAGGGCTCAGTATTGGGGCCAGTTCTGTTTAATATCTTTATCGATGATCTGGATGAGGGGATCGAGTGCACCCTCAGGAAGTTTGCAGACAACACCAAGTTGGGTGGGAGTGTTGATCTGCTGGAGGGTAGGAAGGTGCTACAGAGGGATCTGGACAGGCTGGATCAATGGGCTGAGGCCAATTGTATGAGGTTCAACAAGGCCAAGTGCCGGGTCCTACACTTGGGTCACAACAACCCCAGGCAATGCTACAGGCTTGGTGGGGAGTGGCTGGAAAGCTGCCTGGTGGGAAAGGACCTGGGGGTGTTGGTCAACAGCCGGTGGAAGATGAGCCAGCAGTGTGCCCAGGTGGCCAAGGCGGCCAATGGCATCCTGGCCTGTATCAGAAATAGTGTGGCCAGCAGGAGTAGGGAGGTGATTGTCCCCCTGTACTCGGCCCTGGTGAGGCCGCACCTCGAGTGCTGGGTTCAGTTTTGGGCCCCTCACTCCAAGAAAGACACTGAGGTGCTGGAGCGTGTCCAGAGAAGGGCAACGAAGCTGGTGAAGGGTCTGGAGCACAAGTCCTGTGAGGAGCGGCTGAGGGAACTGGGGTTGTTTAGCCTGGAGAAAAGGAGGCTGAGGGGAGACCTTATCACTGTCTACAACTACCTGAAAGGGGGTTGGAGCGAGGTGGGTGTCGGTCTCTTCTCCCAAGTAACAGATGACAGGACAAGAGGAAATAGCCCCAAATTGTGCCAGGGGAGGTTTACATTGGATATTGGGAAACATTTCTTCAAGGAAAGGGTAATCAAGCCCTGTAACAGGCTGCCCAGGGAAGTGTTTGAGTCCTCATCCCTGGAGGTTATTTAAAAGACGCGTAGACGTGGCACTTCGGGACATGGTTTAGTGGTGGACTTGGCAATGTTAGGTTAACTGTTGGACTCAATGATCTTAAAGGTCCCTTCCAACCTAAACGATTCTATGACTCTATATGTTCAGCATATTTTAGCAATAGCTAAAACATTAGTGTGTTATCAGTATTATTTTGGTCACAAATCTAAAACACTGCATCATATGAAGTGCTACGACGAAAATTAACTCCATCCCAGCCAGACCCAGTGCAAAGGGAAAACATACCTGGTTAATACAGTGCTAAATTTTGCAAGAAATCAAAAACATGAGAAAGTAGTAAAAAAAAAAAAATACTACAGAAAAATCACAGAAGCATTAGAAAAACAGATAAAAGTAATTTCAAGTTGGAAAGACATGGATTAAAAGAGGGAAAAAAACACCCCGTATGTATTGGGTAAGAGGTCAAATATTAAGGGAGAAGCAGTCAGAGCTCCTTATGATTTTTAGCCATCTACTCTGAATACTTTGTCTGAAATGAGAAAGAAGATATTGTAACTCTGCAAGGTTCCAAGACCCTCAATAAAATTCTCCATCTAGCTCTAAGAACTTCAGCAACAGAGAAATCTCATCAAATTGGAAGTTTCAGTACTCCTTTTCTCATATACACCATAATAAGTGTGATTTCAAGAAGTTTTTCTCTCAGGGATAGTTTACTCTAGAAACTGTTGGTACCAACCACATCTGCTCAGGTAACTGAAATATTTGTTGAACATACACACACAAAATAAATGTCTGGTGGAATAGTTGCAGTACTGTGTGCTGAGACAGCTCCACCACTCTGCATATGATACATTTAGATTCAACAGCATTTGATGACAATGAAGCTACAGAAGGATCGCTCAATAATCAGTAACTGGTAACAGAATACTCTGGAATTAAATGAGATTAAGGCACCCACAAGCTAAATTTCTAAATTGCCATCCTAGACAGAGTTCTAGTTAATATAGTCAATGGAGCCTACAAACAACTTAGCTAACCCTATGTCACTCCACAGGCTCCCCTAAAGTACTGACCTGATCTTTGCTGCGTATAATTAAAGCTTATAAAAACTTGTGTATACACACATATATTGCAGACAGGTGCTAGTTTGGAACTGACTCCCACCTACAGTGACCATAAATGCAAGTAAAGTACATAAAGAAAAAAACTTTACTGATAAATTGACTCTTACGACACAGGAAAGATGTGGTTGTCTTTTTAAACAGTTCCCTGAAAACATAAGCTCCATACTCAGCAGTAGTCAGAAAAGCAAACATAATCTGAGGAATCATTAAGAAAAGAGTAGACCAGAAAAAAAAAATATTTATGCCAAGGTGTAAACCAGGGATGCTCTTCTGTCTTGAACGCCACTTGTACTTCTGGTCCTCCATCTCAAAGCAGTTACAGCAGAGCTGCTGAGAAGAGTAAGACTGACAAGATGCATAAGCAATTTCCATATAGTCTGGTTAGTCTGTTACTTGGGACTCAGACAGGATAAGAATAATCTAAATGCAAATATGAAGATTTCTAAATTATGAACCTTACGCAAGAGGTTATACAGAATTATTATTCCCAATTTCCCAGAGTTACAGGGTAAGATGGCACCCAATGAAATGAGCAGCATCGGGTTTCAGAAACAAGCAGAAGTACCAGTATTTCACAGACTATGTAATAATGCTCTTAAACTCATTAACACAGAACATACTGAAAACTAGAAAACCAGACAGCTTTGTAACCCACTTAGATAAATTAATGAGTTTAACAGCTTTCAGTTGCCAACGATATGGGTGAAACCTCTAGTTCAGGGACTCTGTCAGCAACTTTGACAACTGAGAATCTTGGTGCATTTGGGTAAGTATTTTTTTATGAAAAGGTCCTCATGAAGTTACATGAACAGATAAAAATACATTTGTAATTTCATTATTTGCTTGCCTTTTCAATTTTGGACTTTTTTGTTCACATTTAGAAGGTTCACCGATCATCCTCAAAACTTTCCTCATAATGAAAATTGAGTCTGATAACAATTAAACTCCAAGAGCTCAAATTTTAAAGAACACATTTTCTGAGCTGGTAAAACGATGCAAGTATGACAAACAATCCTAGATATAGACCATATTGTTCTTGTCCACTCCTCAGAAAGTTTTGAGCTACTCAACGTGATCACACTTTCTTAAAGGATAACAATAATACGCATGTTCCTTTCATCTATGTATTCAGAAATTGAAGTTGTCCCAAAGCAGTTCATATGGTAAAGCCAGAAGTGAAAAGTTTTGTATGATGGGACAGTAATCAGTAGATGGCTGAAGACTGAATTTCCCAGATGTATTCCAAGGAAGAATTATCCCTTCAGGATAAAAACAGCCCTCGATACCTTCACAGTTTGCAGTCAAGGTAGGAAGCTTTGGGCTGGAGACATTCTAGGTGCACTAGTTACCAACAACTGGAAGGCCTCACTATTTGTTCCTCAAGAATGACTTATTTCACTTGATTGCTTTGCTTTTGCCAGACAATAAGCAAAAACTGTTTCATCTGTCCAAAATTGAAGTTATTTTCTTTTTAAAGAAGGAAAAGGATGAGCAACTTACTTCGAAAAATATGCCAGTGTGTTTTGTAGCAAAACAGATCAAGATAAGATTTAGGAGCTCTAATGAGCTAACAGGACAAGAACAGTTTATTTGAGTTTATACTCTGATCTGAGATTTTATTTTAAAAGGGCAGTAGGAAAGGCAACATCGATGAAATAATGCAAATGTTAACATCGTACCTAGCACATACAAACAGCAAAGGGCACTGACACTTGTGATGTCAGAGGTGAGACAGCTGGAGTGAAGGTCGCTATACTTCATTGAAAAATCCTACCACTGATGATAGTAAAAAAAAAAAAAAAAAAATCAGGTACTTTACCAAAGCAAGAGTTTCTGTGCTCTGTCAACATATTCTAAGCCCATTTTAAATATTCTTTGCCACAGAAGTTAAACTTTACATCTCACTGAAAGTAAAATAGAGTCATACTAGTTGTGTATCATAATGACAGAGTGGACGCAAAAGGGTAATAGAAAACTGAATAAAAATCAATGGCAAATTTTGTTTTTAAGTAGAACCAGCAGGATATCATGCAAAGCAATTATAGCAAAAGCAAAACCCTAATTTTAACGCAAATGTAAAATTTGCATAAAGTTAGGTAACTTGGACCGAGGTATTACTTATATGCACGTGACATTCACCTTTGAGCAAGGTTAAACGAATATTCCCTGTTGTCTTTTTAAAACTTTTGAGAGGTTGAATATATTCAAATCAATCTTAAAGCTAAATTTAAAACGAAGAACTCTCATACTCCGAAGACAGTCATTCACATAAAGTTTTGTAAAATAGAAGAGGTGAGCTTGGTATTAATTTTTATACAGTAAAGCAAGCCATCCAGAAAAGTGATCTTTAAATCTATAAAAAGAACAGGACAGAATTCAGGTTTCTCAAATCACATGATAGAAACATCTCTACAGGATCATCCTTCCTCACCTATGTAGCCCATACCACTTCTCACTGGGAAACTGTGATGCTCTTTGTGAGAAACAGAACAGCTGCTTATGCAAAACAAGCATTTCGGGGAGTTTAAGACAATCATTGGTGCAATAAACATTTTGACCTTTTTGAAAAAAAATTGAAATACCTTGTCTAACTTTATTCTCAGTTGTGCTTCAACATGCTTTTTATGTTAAACAGACAATTTCATTCCATTTACAATTAACACTGGGGATTACGAGTTGTTATATATCAGGTCACAGGATGGAAACGCTGTTTCACAACATGCTTCAGATATTTTTGTTGGATATTTTCTTACCTCCATCTCCTTCTTCCTCTCCTTCATTTAAAACAATAATGCAGATATGTTTCCTCAGCTGACGTGTGTTGGAGAACTTCCGATTGCATTTCCTACATTCCAAGCTGCCTGGTGAGACTTCTGACAGTTCTGGTCCTTCTTCTGTCCCAGGCAGAGTTTCTTCGCTTGGAACAGGATTATTTTCTGCCACATCTTCATCCACACAAAACTTCTTAGTAGAACCTTTTGGTCTGCCCCTTTTCCTCTTCACTACAAGCTCTAGAAAAAGAATGTTAAAGTTAAAAGGAAGCTATAATTAAATTCCACAGTTAATTAGCTAATATTCATCTGATCTTTGAAAAAGAGGAATAATAAATGAACTTTGAGAGTCTCTATCCCTAAAGCTTAAAAAAAGATTAGCTTCACATGAACTTACTTTCAAGCAATGGTATTTATTGGCATTTCTGCTAGCTGCAAAGCAGTAACATTTGTGTTCCTGAGATTGGCAGATGTCGAAGTGCCACAGTTTTACAGAAATTACACTGCAAGTTCTCTTTTACACTGTTGTAGAACTGTATCAGCATGCATATTCTACAAAGTTGCTCTGCTGTGTTCTGACACTCTACAAAAAAAAACCCTTTTAATTTAAGTAATTCTCAAAGAAATTGCTTAAGCATTGAAATGTATTCCGAGAAAAAACATCCATCTTTTAAAACCAAAAGCTCTTTTTCCTTTTAATAAATTGAACAATTATTCCCTAGTAATTCCAGTGGTTCTTTATTGTTAGCATTTTCAAGCCAAAAGTTAGTATAAAAAAATTGTTGGCAACAAAAAAAATCTGGAAGTCATGCAAAAAATATCTCCTATTTGAAATAATGAGCATCTCAAATAATTAAAATCAGAAGTCCTTCACAAACCTTAACAAATACAACATAACTTTACATTTCCATATTTCTGTAGAGGAAGCATTGATAAAATCAATGACATGTAGCGAACACAGAAATACATAACACCAGAAAAAACTTCACACTCGTATTTCCTGCTTAAGATTTCTCTCATCACTGCTGTAGTTACTTCAAAAGCCAACTTGCTATCATCCACTCACAGATATAACTGTTGACTTCACTGACCAAACCAACTAGATCCCAAGAAAATCCAACTAGATCCAGCGGGACCTGGACAGGCTGGATCGATGGGCTGAGGCCAATGGCATGAGATTCAACAAGGCCAAGTGCCGGGTCCTGCACTTGGGTCACAACAACCCCAGGCAATGCTACAGGCTTGGGGAGGAGTGGCTGGAAAGCTGCCCGGCGGAAAAGGACCTGGGGGTGTTGGTCAACAGCCAGCTGAATACGAGCCAGCAGTGTGCCCAGGTGGCCAAGAAGGCCAACGGCATCCTGGCCTTTATCAGAAATAGTGTGGCCAGCAGGAGTAGGGAAGGGATCGTCCCCCTGTACTCGGCCCTGGTGAGGCCGCACCTCGAGTACTGGGTTCAGTTTTGGGCCCCTCACTCCAAGAAAGGCATTGAGGTGCTGGAGCGTGTCCAGAGAAGGGCAACGAAGCTGGTGAAGGGTCTAGAGCACAAGTCCTGTGAGGAGCAGCTGAGGGAACTGGGGATGTTTAGTCTGGAGGAAAGGAGGCTGAGGGGAGACCTTATTGCTCTCTACAACTACCTGAAAGGAGGTTGTAGAGAGATGGGGGTCGGTCTCTTCTCCCAAGTAACAGATGACAGCACAAGAGGAAATGGCCTCAGGTTGCACCAGGGGAGGTTTAGATTGGACATTCGTAAAAACTTCTTCACTGAAAGGGTTGTCGGGCATTGGAACAGGCTGCCCAGGGAGGTGGTGGAGTCCCCATCCCTGGAGGTGTTCAAAAGACGTTTAGACGAGGCCCTAAGGGATATGATTTAGTGGGGGACTTGGTAGTGATAGGTTAATGGTTGGACCTGATGATCTCGGAGGTCTCTTCCAACCAGAACAATTCTATGATTCTATAAAACTTTTAGTCAACAAAAGCAGATACTCAGAGGGAAGGGGGGAATTTTCCAGATAGTGATCAAGTTACTTTAGGGGATTTCACCCTAGCTATAAGTTACTTCTATCTAATAGTTTAATACAATGAAAAGAATCAGTCTCTGTCAGTCTCTACCTTTCTTGTTCATCTCGGGGGTTGCTTGCTTGTTTTTTTACTTCTTTATATGGTGTTTCTTAAGGAATTATCCGATTGCTATTTTATACATTTTAGTTCTTTACTTTGAACTTGCTCTTCTGCAAGAAACTGTCAGTTCACAAACAACAAAGCACAGTAGCATTTAAATGATCTTTTAAACTCTGAGCAGACATCTGGTGAAGTATTGGATCTACATACATAAAGATACATCGTTCTGAGAAGGAAAAATTAGGGTGCATCTAGAAGAGCTTGCCTGACGGTATATGGAGAAACAGGACACGGCCAGGCTTCCTCCAGGCTTTTAGGATTCATTTTATCTAATGTTAAACACTTGAGCTCTCAAATTAGTTAATAGTTGTCTTCTATATTGAACGAACAGAGAAACTGCTCTCCAGAGTACAGTTCAGATCGCATAAGGCCTGAATCGTCTCTGCATCCCAGGGTGACCAAGCTCCCAGTTTAAGAACCTTCAGTTAGGTGCAGTGAATCCCAGCTCTGAGAATTAAAAGGTAAAAGGGCTTAATATGGTCATCATAATTGCAAAAAAACCCCAGAGTATAATGCGCATTAAAATGTGCTAACTGAAATAGAACAGGTATGAAGCATCTGTCAGCCACCATCTTTATGATATCATAGAGAAAGACAACGGACTGGCACATACTACAATTTTGCCAAGAACTCTGTTTTTAGTGCTCAGAAAAAAACAAGCAAATTTAAATCTCGTGCATGTTTCAGCTTATGGTAGTCACAGCAAAGAGTTCCCTTAAAGTTTTCTTACACTAAAATATTTCCAAATCTTGAGACTTGTGCAGAAATAAAAATAAAATTATTCTCCTCAGAATTTCATACTTTTACTGTTGGTTTGGGGATTTTTGCACAGCACAGATGGGAGAAGTATGAAATATGTCTTCTGGGTTAAAAGAAAGAAATGCCCAGTAATTAAGCAACTGCTGCAGTTCCAAAGGCTTGAAAATATCTTGAGATTATTCAAGCTAAAACAGACTGGCAGTACTACACATACATTGTGCCTCCTATGAGAAACTTAAAATTCTTCTGCTCTTATTCCAGAAACTTTCACCAAAACCAGTGTATATCGAGAACAAAGATTAAGAACTGTCTAAAGCTTCTTATCGAGTATTCATCAAGCCAATAGCCTACCTTCTGACTCATAAATCGAGAATGACAATGTAAAACTCTGAAAAATAATGAAAGGAGAGAATATTAAAAAAAAAAAATCCAAACCCTGAATAATTTTCAAGTACATGTGCCAAAAAGACCTTACTAAATTGGTTGACTTACAGTACATGGAAAAATAAATGACCTCAAGGAATCTTAAGGGAAGATGAAGCAAGAGAACAGAAGGTGGTGGCAGCATCTTATTCAAAATCTGTTCAACACTTCCCTTAAGTATTCCAGACAAACAAAACCCCACATATAGAGACCATAGCTTTGAGTTAATAATGTAATTGATATCAAGTGAAAAAGAAAGCATTCTGTCTTCTTACAGGAGTGATTGAGTATCTGTCTGCTTAAATATAATGTAATAAGAACACTAAAAGCCTCTTTATGAATAGGGAAAAAGCAACCATTTCACGTAAGTTTTTGCAACCCTCCATCAGCAGCGTTCTGAATTTCTGTGCTCCAGTGGAAGTAGCTTTGTCAATTATCAGCCACAAAGAAAGGGATGACACCAATGCTCTCAAAACTTCTCTTTGCTACAGTTTATATTATTTTGATACCCAACAATCGCAGCAATCAGTATTTGGTGCCTTGAGTTAAAGAAATTAACATGCGATTAAAACAAGCAACCAACCAACACCATTTATCTTTATGTCAACCTGTAAAAAGGTCACAATTTGCCAATGTGTCAAACATAATATGAGGAATACAGATGTGGATACTGCTCACGTTACTATAAAATAATTAAATCCCAGAATTTGAAGAGTCAATGCAACCACCATATTCTCTGTGTATAATATTCTTCTCATTCTTTTACAATGCAATCATCAGATTACCCAACGTTATCCAAAAAGAAATGAAGCAGAATCAGGTAAAAGAGGTATGCTGCTTCTTGACTGTTTTAATGTAAACTTAATGAGAAACAGAGCAGCACTTTCACAGTAAGACAGAAATGGAAACAAAATCTTGTATGCCAGTGGAAATGTGAAAACTGCTCCTTTAGAAGTCTGGGGGTAGATCCTCTTCTATGGCCTACAAAATTGTAGTTCTTATCACACTAATGGTGTGGCAAACATAAGAAGAACGTGTAAATTTTACATCTGTTTGTAAATGCGCCTACCAGTAGGAGAATTTACAGCAGTTCTCAGACATTCAAAAAGGCCTGGTGGCAAGTGCTGGGTTGCAACATACACAGGAACCAGAGGACACTCGTGGACAACTGATGTATCACCAGAACTTCTGAGGCTTATGCCAGTTATTTCATTTCCTTGCTCCTTGTCTTCCTCTTTCCAGGACCAAACATATTGCAAGCTACTTTGAATTAGCAATGCCAGAATTAAGTTTTTAACAATGCATATGACCACAAAATTCCAGCTGTCTCTCTCTACCCAGCTTGCCACCAGCTAGCCATGCACGCTGCACTGTACTAATCACAGTTCAAAGCACCACCTAAGATTAAGAAAACACAGTAATTGAATAGTATTATGTTGTCATTCCTCTGTTAGCACTTAACCAAGTCAATCAGAAACATCATCACTTGCTAGAAAAAAAGAATCCGCTTAACTGGTAAAAATAAAGTAGTATATTAAATAAATAAATAACCCCACACTTATTTTAAGGATGCTTAGTCAGAAGTAGAAGTTTTAAATTGGTCATTAAAAAGACTTTAAAAGTAAGATCCTGTTTGCCCGAGAACATCTTAGTTGTTGCTGGGGATTTCACACTCATCACAGGTTCACTGAAACCAATCTTTACGTTGACTGGTACTGGATGTGCAATGGCAATATTCAGGGAAGACATTCTGTGCTATGCTATATAATTATGTACTCAAAGACATAAAAAGGCTCTTCAAAAAGAGAATAATGAAATAAACTATATGTCTATTTTTATACTGTTCCTTCATAGGAATTATTCACATAATTTTCTCCAAATCAGTTCGTTTAATAATCAATTGTCTCAAAAATACTCAGAACATGACTAACACAGAACATTTATGTGGCCTTCATGTTATTGTACAGCAGGATTATATTTCATTAATCTCTTGAAGTTTAGCTAAGCAATCTATATAATATGCATCTCAATCAGATTCTACTGAGGTCTGTGATCGTTCCCATTAATTACATTTTATTTCATCAATTACAACAGCATATGGCTGAATCTTCTGCACAAGGTATCATGCAACTATATGCAAGTAAATCTCATCTACAGCCCTATATTCTTACTGTTGTGTGTATATATCACAGCACCTGGGAACACCTCTTCTTCCCCAAGACTAAATGCATGCTCTAGCTGCATCCTGTGTTCAAGTAAGGATGAGGCTGATTGCATCCCCAGGAGTAAGAAATCGGGTAAGGGTGGCAGGACACCTGCATGGATGAGCAAGGAACTACTGGCTAAACTCAAATGGAAGAAGTCTACGGAATGTGGAAAAAGGGACAAGCCACTTGGGAGGAATACAGGAACGCTGTCAGGGTATGCAGGGATGCAACAAGGAAAGCTAAGGTTCACCTGGAATTTAATCTGGCGAGGGTCATGAAGGGCAATAAGAAGGGCTTCTTCAAATACATCAGTAGCAAACGGAAGACGAGGGAAAACGTGGGCCCTCTGCTGAATAAGGTGGGTGCCCTGGTCACGAAGGATGCAGAGAAGGCAGAGTTACTGAATGCCTTCTTTGCTTCAGTCTTTGCTGCCAAGGCTGGGCCCCAGGAATCCCAGACCCTGGAGGTAAGAGAGGCAGCCTGGAGAAAGGATGGCCTTCCTTTGGTCGAGGAGGATTGGGTTAGAGATCAATTGGGCAAACTGGACACCCACAAATCCATGAGCCCCGATGGAATGCACCCACGAGTGCTGAGGGACCTGGCAGAGGTCATTGCCAAGCCACTCTCCATCATCTTTGAAAAATCATGGAGAACGGGAGAGGTGCCTGAGGACTGGAGGAAAGCCAATGTCACTCCAGTCTTCAAGAAGGACAAGAAGAAGGACCTGGGAAACTACAGGCCAGTCAACCTCACCTCCATCCCTGGAAAGGTGATGGAGCAGCTCATTCTGGAAGCCATCTCCAAGCATGCAGAAGAGAAGGTCATCAGCAGTAGCCAGCATTGATTCACCAAGAGGAAATCACGCTTGACCAATCTGATAGCCTTCTACGATGGCATGACTGGCTGGGTGGATGAGGGGAGAGCAGTGGATGTTGTCTACCTTGACTGCAGCAAGGCTTTTGACACTGTCTCCCATAACATCCTCATAGGTAAGCTCAGGAAGTGTGGGGCAGACAAGTGGATGGTGAGGTGGATTGAGAACTGGCTGAATGGCAGCGCTCAGAGGGTTGTGATCAATGGTTCAGAGTCTCGTTGGAGGCCTGTGGCTAGTGGTGTTCCCCAGGGGTCAGTACTGGGCCCAGTCTTGTTCGATTTGTTTATCAATGACCTGGGTGAAGGGACAGAGTGCACCCTCAGCAAGTTTGCTGATGACATGAAACTGGGAGGACTGGCTGAGACACCAGAAGCTGTGCTGCCATTCAGCGAGACCTGGACAGGCTGGAGCGTTGGGCGGAGAGGAACCTCATGAGGTTCAACACGGGCAAGTGCAGGGTCCTGCACCTGGGGAGGAACAACCCCATGCACCGGTACAGGTTGGGAGTTGACCTCCTGGAAAGCAGCTCTGCGGAGAAGGACCTGGGAGTCCTGGTAGACGACAAATTCACCATGAGCCAGCAGTGTGCCCTTGCAGCCAGGAAGGCCAACGGCATCCTGGGGTGCATTAAGCAGAGTGTGGCCAGCAGGTCGCGGGAGGTTCTCCTCCCCCTCTACTCTGCCCTAGTGAGGCCCCATCTGGAGTCCTGTGTCCAGTTCTGGGCTCCCCAGTTCAAGAAAGACGAGGAACTACTGGAGAGAGTCCAGCAGAGGGCTACAAAGACGATTAAGGGACTGAAGCGTCTCTCCTGTGGGGAAAGGCTGAGGGAGCTGGGGCTGTTCAGCCTGAGGAAGAGAAGACTGAGAGGGGACCTCATCAACGCTTATCAATATCTCAAGGGCGGGTGTCAAGAGGATGGGGCCAGACTCTTTTCAGTGGTGCCCAGCGACAGGACAAGGGGCAACGGGCACAAACTGGAACACGGGAAGTTCCACCTGAACATGAGGAAAAACTTCTTCCCTGTGAGGGTGCCAGAGCCCTGGCACAGGTGGCCCAGGGAGGGTGTGGAGTCTCCTCCTCTGGAGAGATTCAAACCCACCTGGACGCGGCCCTGTGCAGCCTGCGCTGGGTGACCCTGCTGTGGCAGGGGTTGGGCTGGATGATCTCCAGAGGTCCCTTCCAACCCCTACCAGTCTGTGATATGCCTCATATGCATATGCAGTTTTAAGTGACCTTAATCAGTTAAACTCCTTGGAGAAAACTGTGATACCCAGATATTAACTTTCTTGCAGGTTTCAGAATCAATAGATCAGGCCTGCAGACTGTGCAGAGAGCATGTATCCCATAATGCAAATATAGGCTAAAACAAACAATGATCCATCAGGGAATAATATTATGCATAGATGCAGCTAGGGCCATCCATGCTGTGCCTCAAACCATTGCCATTCTACTAAGTAGAAACAAAAAAACCCCACAGTTTTGACAAGCACTTTGAAGGAGACAGGATCATTATGAAAAGTTATAAAAGGAAACCCTATGCAAAAGTGGAGTATGAGTGACTATAGTTAACCATACAGTAAAAAACTGTCATTTCCCAAACAAAGATGTCACACTCCAGCACTGGACAAAATGTGACCTATGCATAGTTTGTGTAACAGCAACATCTGCCCGGTACCCTCGGTTCCACTTGATAAAAAAATTCTAAAATCATTCTACCAAAATGGTTAGGACAAACAAATTCTAAATATATCACGACCTAACTATGGGAAAGTGGCGTGACTAAATAAAATTCAGCAGAGGGCATTGCCAATAAAATACCATCAGAGTAATAAACACATATTATTTGCCTAGCATTTTACTTGCTCACAGTACTTACAAAATCATTAATGTATTATTCAGGCAGAACACAGAGCTCCATTAACTCAGCATTCACTCGTCTCTACCAACTCTGGAATAGCTACAGTGTTTACCAGGACTTGGAAGAAAAACTATGCTTTCAAAGGACAAAAAGATGTTCATCTATCAGACACTGTGTACTAAAAGGAAGCTCTAATTTCTAAGACTGTCATTCATCAGTCACTTCTCCGTTTAGTGACAATATCGAATTACTACAAAGAAGGGTCTGCTGAGAAAAAATTGTATATTATAAACTTTTAAAGTTTTATCTGCTGCAGATTCCATAACAGGAGGGGAAAAAAATGATGCCTTGAAAGAAGAACGCTTCAAATTCCTATATTCAACTGTGAAATACCTTTTATTTTTTTTTTAAACAGAACACAGGCAATAATTGAATAGGACTTCAGAACAGACTACCCTCTTCTCCAATCAATCTGTGTGATGGGAAAGAAGAAATATTAAAGTATGTCTATAATATGAGTTGAAATCTATGTGAAAGTAATTTACCTTGACATTCTTACTGACAGCAGATGGCAAAGAGTTGGGCTACGTAATCTGAGAAAGGTGGCACCATATGATCCTATCAGATGATGAAAAGTATGCACCAAGAAAAATGAAAAAGGTAACTTATGAACATGTAACTTAACGTTATATTTTAGATAATGAGATTTGCAAAGTTGTTTTCTTAAAAGCTGCGTATGTCTAATCTCTGCTGCTTCAGATCATAACGGTAATTACGTGTTATTCTCATAAATGTACAACGTATGCTTAACAACATACAATACAGAAAGTGCAGACAGTCCCTGACACAAATGCAAAAAGCAGCTTATAGAAGAGCCTTTTTACTAACAGGAATAAGAATATTACAAGTACCAGTCTCACTGTGCTCAGAAATACAGTTTAGTGAAGGGATAACAGGAAACAAAGATTTAAGAAAGGAAGATGCATTCTGTATGCATGAAAAATTAATTCTGTACAATTAAAATAAAATTAGAATGGCATTTTGAAACTTGATGTAGATCTGATATTTATTCGTCTTCTTCTGATGCACTGTTTATTTTAGGCATTGTGTGAAATAATAATCTGGTGCAATTTTTCCTCACCAACCATCTGAGGAGATAGCAGCTATAGTTGAATACTATATGACCGTAATTAGAAATATCTTCTTAAGTTGATGAAGTTAATGTAACTACTGAATTACTGCTGGTAAATAAATGAAGAAATACCACATGCATATGATAATGATAAAAAAATCTTTTAAGTATGATATTAGAGTGTTTTTTATTCATAAGCACATACGTGTTAAAATCCAGAAATCAAAATGATTGGAAAATCCTAGTAGTTGTGTTAAGTAAGAGGTTTGCCAACAATATAAATCCATTGCTTAATAAGGGTC
This sequence comes from Phoenicopterus ruber ruber, assembly GCA_009819775.1. Classification (NCBI taxonomy): domain Eukaryota; kingdom Metazoa; phylum Chordata; class Aves; order Phoenicopteriformes; family Phoenicopteridae; genus Phoenicopterus; species Phoenicopterus ruber. Next base: position 162,568,195 of record CM020216.1, read on the forward strand.
TAAAAGAAGATATAATTATGAATTATTTTGAACCCATTGCTAACATTACAAAGAATTGCAATTATAATCAGTTAAAAATGGAATGAATGTAACTTCTTCCACTGCACAGTAAAATTGTTTTGTGTAACTAATTCAACCTTTGACTACCAGATTGCTTTATTTACTCGTGCCAATATCAAAGCACAGTTATAAATTATGAATCACGCCATTTCCTTTTCAGAATAGGACTATTAATACTATCTGAAACACAACAAGCAACAAGTTAGACAACTCAAAGCTCACCACCATTCCTAAGCATCAAGACCCCCATCCATGGTGTCCTGGTTGCTTTCCACCGCTATTACACAATCTTCCCTCTGCTGTTACACAGCTCAAATTAAAGCTGTAGGAAGCAGACTTCGCTACACTTGACATTTAAAATTAATGGACCAATGTCATCATCCCCTACCACATGCCGCGTTTATCCACATCTGTCCTCCAATCTATTCTGTACTGAATGAAACTCAGGCTGGCAGGTGTACAGTGACCATTATAAAAACAAGCTATGTAAATCGTTCTATATGCAATGCAGAATCATCACACCACAGGTTTTACTAAAAAACTAAATGACTTTGAAAATTACATTCCTGTGAATTGATGAATGTACCTTCTCCGTCTTTGTTTATGTTTGTGGGTACTGTTAGAGGTTGGAGCGGAATAATGATGTCATCCACGCTGGTCCCTTCTTCTGTGTGCTTCTCAGAGACATGAGACAATAGCTCGGACTGATTTGGTGAAAATAAGTTACAAAGCTTACACATGAAGATGGAATTGATCCCTGAAAAACAAGTTTAAAAAGAGGAGTTAGTATTTCCAAATTTAAGTTGTTTATTTCTATTACCACTAGTTATTGAGATTTCAGTTCAGCTAACACAGTAACTATCAGTTCACTTAATACACTGAACTGATAGTAACAAGCTGAAATGAAGAATATTACACCATTAAAGGAAGACATTCATAATAAATCACAAAATGAATTAATTTAAGAAATGGTTAAACTTCTATCCAGATGCTCACAGGGCAAAAAATTTCTTCTGGCTCAAATCTTAGAAATAAGAAGACCCAAAAGGAAGCAGGGTAGATGAAGACCTTTTTCTACCCTCCAGCCTCAGACAACGTTACAATTTCATATTTTGTCAAACACCTGATAAAATTATTTAACACATTAAGTCATTGTCCAGGTTTGAGGTGTATCACATTGGCATAAATGCAAAACATTTTATCCTTTACAAAGTAGCTCTGAAATACAGAGAAGCTGGGCCCCAAATCCTAATTTACGTTCATGGACCTCACTGTTCTTTCCTACATGTACTTAACCTTTCTACTTACTTCACCTAAGCAAGCCTAATTCTCTAATTACCTGTGTAAGTGTTGGAAACAAAAGACGGTTAGAAAGAATTAAATACCATAAAAGATAAAAGGAAACTTTTCCTTCACTACAGCAACATTTGTTAGAAAAAAAAAAATGTATTTTATAATAAATGTATGCTTTGATGTGTCATTTTTGCCTTAGCACATTACCACAAGCATACACTGTGAGTTAAAAATGTTAAGTTCTTGGTTTCAGGGGTAATTATCCTTAGACGTGGCTCTGCCGCTAATGAAAGAGTGGGGAGGAAGGTCAAAACATCTGCAGCGCTGTAGACCACAAAATGTTGCATCATATGACAGTCACAGCTATGCAATCACATCATCTTCCCTTCTCCTTCTGGCCATTCACTTCAGAGCTGTACAAACACAAACCTTTTTCTTCTTTTATCCCAATATTTGAAATAAATATCAGGCCTCACTTGACCCATCTACGTGGAGAAAAATGGGCAGGAATAGAAGTAAAATTTAAGAAGGGGGAAAAAAAGTTTTGCTCTCAAAACGAAACGCATCAGATCACCCTCAGAGGCAATATGAACATTCGACATCAACAAAAACATCTAGTATTTCATATGCTTTGACATACAACTTCTATGAAAAATTCCTGTTGATTCAAAAAAATCCCAACAAACTGAAAACCATAGAAGAAGCAGCAAATCAAGAATTTCATTAAAACTTTCCTTGGTCAATGCTTTAAACAGAAATTTTACAGAACTTGTTAGACAAAACTTCATGTGGGTTTTTTTAATTCACAGGTACTAGAGGTGTGGCAAAACCACAAGAGAGTAAATAACAATAAAAAAGGGTTAATATGAAGTTAATAATTCAGAAAAATCCAGTTTAAAAAAAAGCTCACAAACCTTTGGCAGAGAGCTAATGCTTTCTAAAACTGCTGTCATTTGGTTTAATGGTTTGATTTTTCAACAGGCCCTGCTCCCTTCAGTGTCCAATGAAACCTAACAACAACCAGGAACCAATTTCAACAGCACACTTGCTCTTCAGCTACGTATATAAACTCCTGGCCCAGAGATTAGTTTCAATTGTTCCTCTCCCCTACGCCTCTGTAAGCAAAATTAGGGACATACGCTCACTGAAATCAAACTGGAACAACCAATGCTATTTGGGGTACAAACCAAACCACAGATTAGCTGGGTAAGTACAGAAATAAAGTAGTATTTTGTGAACTTTGGGATGAATCTGGGGGGAAAAGAACAGGGAAGCTGTATTTTGGGACCTGTTTTCAAAACAATCCCAAGCAAAGATCACTACCCCTATTCAACATTATTCCCCTCCCTTCATGACACACTAATTATATGGTTCATCCCACTCGAGAAAAATCCCTCTTTAAGGTGTTCTGAATGTTAAGAACAGCAGAGCTGGCTCTCTTTTACACTTACTTGCACCTGAAACTATAACAAAAGCATCCTCATCTTCAGAAATAATACAACTATCTTAAAACTAGAAGGCAGAGTACGCCTTCATCTCTTTTAAAACATCTCTGAAAAACAACTCAAATACTGTTCCTGTCGTTTGAAATACACTCTGTATTACACACACAAGCAGCTATGTAAAACATGTAATACATTCAACGTGTTCTTAGGAGCTCGGTAGGGTTCCTTCTCAGGCATTCTGCTGTCTTGAGCACACACACATTTCTATTTTGATTGCAGTGTGTTTATAACGGAAACGTTCCTTTGAACTAGTTCTGCTCTAGTTAGTATTATTCTTTTTTTTTTTTTTTTTAAAAAGTGAACGAAGCCTGTTATTGACCCAGCAGATGACAACTGTTCTCTCTAAATGTAAATGCACGTTTAAGATTCACACTACAAAACCTGTGAGCATTTACCCAAAGGTTTAACTAACAGCGAACATTGCAACTCCAGGATTTAGCTGACACTTCTATTTTGAGGTTTTATTTGTCATTGTTTCTGCTTCCTGACCTGCTAGCTGTTTTCCCTGAAAGTTCAGACTCACTGCTTTGTGTCTCCCGTCTCCTCCTTCAACAGCCGCAGCCAGCACGCACAGGCCACCTTCTCTCTCCCTCCTCCCAGCGAGGACTTGGAGAGGGGCAGAAGAGCAAGAAGAATCCCCAGAACTCTGTTTGGTTGTTTAAAGTGCCTGATTACACAAACTCTTGTTTAAGGTTTTTCCGAGAAGCTTTCAAGGATTTACACAGAGTAATAAAACCATGTGAAAGCATCAAAGAGAAGTAAAGCTGGAACTAAACCAGAAAGTGAACAGACCAGGTGGCGGAGAACAGTGTGAGTGTTAGTGAAGGCACAGAAAGCATCAGGAGAACAGGCAGAAGACACATGTGCTTTGCTCACAGGGGACATGGAAATAAAACTGAGTAAAGACATTATCTTAGGAAGAATGACTGGAAAAGGAGGTCACAAAGCAGAGGGTAAATAGTGCTGATCATGGGCCTAAACAACTAGGAGTAAGTAAACGATAATTCATTAACCAGTTGTTAATTAGGTGGTGTAGCAATAGAGCAATGAATTATAGTCAATTAAGTGTAAAAATCAAATAAGCAATAAGTTAATTAACTATGCAGGGAATCAATGATTAATTAGTGAATAATTAATTATGTAGGAAATCAACAGAGCAATTAATTAGACAGCAATTAAATATGCAGAGAAAGAAAGGAACAGTAATCAAGTATGCAGGTAAACAAACAACAGGAATTTCAGCCAAAACCAATTTGGAACATTCTGCTCACTAAACATGCCTTGTGTTAATTCATTATCTTCAGCCTGCCCGTATCAACCGTGCTAACTGTACACGGAAATAAATAATACCAGTTATTTTCTTCTTAAATGGAAAAGTGGAAAATTAAGCTATAATGTAAGTGAAGCCATTTCATTTTTTTTTTGTTAATTCTTCCAAAGATCTCAGCATATTTCTTCATTAGTCAATTTTTTTTTTTCTTTATACTGAGCATGTACACAGCAAAGGGAGATTAACAAATGGATTACTAGCAAATTGCAGACTAGGAAGCAGGTTCCTGTATTCCCAATCCCCTTCACAAAGGATAAAACAGTACCTGTGCTGTTTCACTTTAAAGTTGGAGTGGGGAGGAGAGAAAGGGGGAGAAAGAAGCACTCATCTTAGAAAAATCACTGAAATTAAGAGTATTTAAGGGAATCGGGTAAAATATTATTGTCATATATACTTTCAGTCATTGTATGACAAAACCTAGTCCAGAGTTAATTTTAACTAATCAAAAACTTTCATTTTGCATAAAAGGTAGGCTAGGGGTTTGGTATTGTTTTGTTTTGTTTTTAAGTAACTATTTTCAAAAGAAACACAGAGGAAGGAAACAAATCTGTATTTATATGCCATTAATCATTCTAATCTATCCAAAACATTTCACCACTCTTTTCAATGCAGGCAATAATTAAAAACTTCTGTAATAGCCATTGAAGTTCTGCCACTGTTAAAAGGAACTAGAACTCCGTAGTTAAATACAAAAATAAAAATTCATCGGATATCTATTGGCCTGGGGAATAACAAAGTTGATAGTACACATGCTTATGCACCTGGTCACCCTTCCTACAATACACAGCAATAAAGTTCAGAATATGAATAACTACTAATTTCCTTTTAAACTTACAACAGAGCTGAAACAAACCTTGCTGCCTCATCACCATCGAGTCTTTAACAAGAACTTTCTGCAATTAAAAATCTTGCATGTCGTTCTTAGACTAGGACTTTGTCTTGTTGGGTTTTCTCCTTAGTTTTTTTTTTTTTTAATGACACTTAGGTATTTGCGATTGTATTACAGACAATTAGTAATGCTAATGGTGAAAGGGAAAAAAAGAATAAGTATATGAAATCCAAAAGATTTCCTCCCATCTTCAGCATATCTAACACAATCTTTATTCTCAGTTTAGTAACTCCTTTATCTCTCAAGTTATACTAATGTTTGTTTCCAATTTTTTTCTCACTTCCTAGCATGCATTTTTAACCCTTCTCTTTCTGTCTCCTGCATCTCTTATGCCATGCCCTCTACCAGACTCTCTCTTCTCTCTCCCTGTTCCTTACTACGCACTTCCAAGCTTTCAACATGACTACTCATGTTAACTTGTACTTCTGTTTCCGAACTCCCTGTTTCTTGCAGCTACAAGAACTTTGCCCCTCTCTGTTGAGGCCTGGTTGGAATCCAACAGTACTCATTCTTAGCTTGAAATCTTCAAGGTAAACACAGCTTCCAGGTTTCACAAGGCTTAGATAGGTCAGACCTAAAGCTACCACAGTCTTTGCTGGGCATATTATACCGTACGGCTACCAGACACTGTCTTAACTGAATCCTGCCAGAAGATTCAGGTATTCTTAACTCAGATTAAGTAAGAAACTATATTTCCAGGGTTAACACCCAGTTACACCACAGAGAAAACCACCACATCTCTTCTCCAGCAGTACTTCTTCCTGTAAAGACATAATTTAAACCACTGATTTGCCATTTTCTACCCTAGCAAAACAGCTTGAGGATCTCTATGTACTCAGCCACAGACGTGGTTCCTCACACACTTGATCCTAAACTCCCTTTGCTTCTATCTTCCTATGTACAAGCACATCAAGGTTTGCCAAGAAAGGCCTTGTGGTGGTGGTAGTCTCTTTACAGAACCTGCTAGAATAATCAGAAACACAAACACACACCTTCAGCTCAGCATCACGTCCTCAGGTCTATTCTCCTTCTCCCCGATCCACACCACCAGCTCCCTCTCCAGTGTCTGGCTGCATTTCCAACCAGTTGCAGGTCACTTAACTCCCTGCTCCAGTTCACCGGGCAGCTCGGGAAGAGCTACCAGGGAGCGGTGTGGCAGGAGCACACAGCAGCCCGGACGCTCAGTCGCTTCACCTGATGTGCAAGTCCACAGGACTGCTTACTCATCACCACTAAGGTTTCCAGCTCTGGAATAGGTCGTGCCATAGCATGCAGCACTTGTCGCAAATTCAATTATTAGGTGAAAAGTTTGTTTTGGTTTTTTAACATTCTCTGTATGAAAGCTCTTAAAACCAACTGTATTGAAGTCCTTCTTCTGTTGTGCATCCAAGGGTACAGCCAGGAAACAGAATGTAGCGAGCCAAGAATGAGATGGGAAACATCAACTTCTTAAACAGGATTTTAGTCTTTATGTGGAAGGTGAGAGTCTGCTTTATTAAGGCTATCTGATTAAGGGTATTTTCAATGCAAAGGAGGTCAATAAGTTAATGGCATAAATGATGAACAAGAATACACAGAGGCACAAACCTGGCAGACAAGAGATAACAGACCATGCCAAGGACCAAAAGTCTCCAGTTACTAATTGATGGGACACCAAGACACTGCAGGCACAGCTTTGGAGAAGGCCCCCTGGTCTTTGTAACTGGTAAGAAAAGGGTAACAAGAGGAACAGGAAAATGTGGGATACTTTAGGAGCATATGTGGGACTATGTGTATTTGGTTTACATGACAAGGTTTCAATAGTGAAGGGGAGGCTGCAGGGGTGGCTTCTGTGAGAAGACACCAGGAGCTGCCCCCATGTCAGACAGAGCCAGGTTCAGCTGGCTCCAAGACGGACCCGCTGCTGGCCAAAGCTGGGTCCATCAGTGATACTGGTGGTGTCTCTGTGATAACATCTTTAAGGGTAAAAATGTTGTGCAGCAGATGGGAGAGAGGAGTGAGAAAATGTGAGAGAAACAGCCCTGCAGACACCAAGGTCAGTGGAGAAGGAGGAGGAAGAGGTGCTCCAGGCGCCAGAGCAGAGATTCCCCTGCAGTCCATGGTGAAGACCATGGTGAGGCAGGCTGTCCCCCTGCAGCCCATGGAGGTCCACAATGGAGCAGATATCTACCTGCAGCCATGGAGGACCCCATGCCGGAGCAGGTGGATGTGCCCTGAAGGAAGCTGCAGCCTGTGGAGAGGAGCCCACACAGGAGAAGGCTCCTGGCAGGAACAGGTTTTCTGGCAGGACCTGTGGCCCCGTGGGGGACCCACACTGGAGCAGTCCATTCCTGAAGGACTGTACCCTGTGGAAAGGGCTCACACTGGAGCAGTTCTTGAACTGTCTTCCATGGGAGGGACCCATGCTGGAACAGGGAAAGAGCATGAGGAGGAAGGAGCGGCAGAGACAGTGTGTTATGAGCTGACCACAATCCCCATTCACCGTCCCCACCTCCAGCCACTGGGATGGGACCACTGCATGTCCAGGCGCAGCTACTGGGGGGACTGGGGTGAGTGAAGTGAGCAAGGGGCTCAGCACCAGCAGCCGGAGCGGGATCATGTATTGAAGCCTGTGTGCCTGGTGCCAGCTGCTGGGCAGGAGGGGGACAAGTGTCCGCATCTTCCCCAAACCTGGTGTGTGAGGGTGGTACCAGGCAGACAGAGGGGCCGTGCCGGTACCTGGGACATGTGCAAACATGCCTGTGAATTTAGAGAGTGCTCTGTGTGTGCTTTCACTAGTGAACTTCAATCTCTACCAACCAAAGAGGAGGACTTGGCTGTCTCTACTTATATTTTATATGAGTCTTATACGTAGGTCCTGTTGAAGGCAGCGCCTGCCGTGTTGGAGTCTCGTGTGCGTGGTGAGCGCAGAGGGTGTCTCTGGGATACGGACTCAGCTTTGCCGCGGGCCGAATCCACCAGTGGGAAAGCTGCAGCCACGTCCATCAGCCTGCGACAGGGACTCCCCAGCATACCCCCACAATGCTGTTTCTGATCTTCCTCCAACAAGTTTTACTTCCTTAAAGTGCGCTACTCTCACATCTCCAAGTCCATACCTATAAAAGAAGCTATGCTTGTGGACCAAGGAAGAGCAAACCCTATGGTCCCACATAAATATATCTCAGCACTGGGCTATATTCAGAGATAACTGCCTAAAATCCAGCACTAATTTCAAAATATTCCTAAAACAATTACTTATTCTTATAAAAACTCCGAATATCTAACATCTTAGCAATGTCTACAACTAGCTAACACAAATGTTACAATACAATCAGAAAGAAATTGTAGTTTCATCTACCGACAAAGCATAGCACTGCACTGCTGTCCAACAAGCTTATTAAAAAAAAAAAGATTTATGTTACTTCAGTACCCGACTTCCTCATTGTCTCGCCACTGCTCTCCTCTAGCACTGCATTATCTTGAAATCTTCAAGTATTAGACCAGAGCTCTATTAACTACAAGCTGTCTTTATTCAATGGAGTTAAATTTTCCATTATAATGCTAAACAATGTAATAATACACTAACATGAGAATTACGGAGAAAATACAAGGGTTTCTGTTCAAATCTCAAGTGCAATAAAAAGTGGGCACATTCTTCCAATAAAACTATTGTTTTTTATTAAAGAACTCTTCATGCACAAATGCTGAGCATGTTGAGATATTGAAGTGTCTAAGAACAATAAACAAGACTTTTCCTTGATAGCTTCTTTAGGTAGAAGTATTGAAATAATGAGATATGAGAGCAACATGTAAAAAGCCAATAATTTGTGTTTAATACAAGTAACATTATTTCTCAGTAAAAAAATGGTTTGAACTGAACATAAAAGAATTGGCACATACAGTACACTGAATTATGATATCCTATACTAATGTCAAATACATTAAAAACATTTTTCTTAGGCATCAGATCTTATTCCTCTGTGCATATTAGAGACTTCTCTCATTATCAATGCTATTTCAAATATATGAAATTTTCAAAAACATGTTATAATGTATCTCTGATTTTTATTGCTTCACTGGAGGGATACTTTTTTTGTTGTCGGGTTTTTTACTTAAAATCTACTTTGATCTGTTTAAAAAAGAACTCAAAATATTTTTTTAAATACTGTGAAATGTATGATTACGTGGGTTTAATATCTTCAAGTAATCAGTACTATTTCATAATGTCAGTAAAATGTAAATAACTGTCAGCTCTTTTTTTCTATCTTACAAAAAAGGATCTTTAAATGAATCTAAGTTTCAATTACATACACCTTAACGTCAGAAGGCCATATTCAGCCATAGATTTATTCCTTAGACCTCTTCCTCGACCTTGTAACATTTAGTTATCATTTTAATAAAGACACTGGTATAAACCAATTTTATTTCTCTTCATTTGATAAGGTAAAAAAATTAAATCACTACTATTTTTATTCATCAACACATTAATATGCAGGATTATGGCATATCTCCAAATCAAAAGCATTATCCTAGGTAAGCATTAAAAAAAAAGTATATAAAACCTGCCACTATTAGCTACCATTAGAACAGCAGCACCACAAGTATCCCACGTTCAAAACTAACAAATTAACTGTACTCAAAGCAGCAGGCCAAAGAAAATAGAAAGCTATTTTAGGGCTTCCTTCATCTGAACTATTCTGAATAGTAAGCAACTACGTTTTGTTTAATTCACCAGCATGGGATGACACTGAGACAAAACCCACAATACAAAATACATTCCATCAAGGACAAGGAGCACCTGACCGTGTCTGTTCTCAATTTTAGCTGCTAACTAAAATCAGGGCAATTTAATTATCATTAGTTAAATGCCACAAACATTTTTTATTTTAACATCAAGAAAGTAAGTTACGGCAATGTTGATACAGAATGCATCCCTGCAAAAACTAAAATATGATACTAAAATTAATACTGCTTAATACGATTTTATGGAAAACCTAACCATATACATTCAACATTTTTTCTAACAAGGCCACAAGTTTAGTTTACAAGGTAAACTACATCTATAGAGGCTCTCAGGCATTACAGAGAGGTACAGAGCATATAAACCCAAATTACACTGAAGTTTGTGAATGTTTCTGATTAAGAAATAAACTGCATTTAAAAATCTATACAATACAAATATACCAGGACAGAGAAAAAAAGCAGGAAAAAAAAAGCGCACTAGTTAAAGTGCTTGGGACATGAACGCATGACAGTGCTGTTTTGAGCAGAATTAAGTTGATAGTTTTGTATATACCTAAGGGAACATTACAAGTTGAGAAAAAATAGAGAGGAGCAACGGGCTTCATCCAACCCAAAATTTAGGAGATGATGAAAATGTTTTTAAATTAAAGACTGAAGGGTAGGTGACAAGTGCAAAAGACCACAAAGATCAAGGTGATTCACCTTGCAGTGGTAAAATCATGAAGACTATTTTCAAATGAAGGATGACACAGGAGTTAGTAAAATTTTAACAGGAAACAATAAAGAACTGTTGAAACAAATTATTGGGTTTGTTTTCCCTTTCTTTGTAGTTGCTTTTAAAAAGATAAATCTACATACTACTATAATAAGGTGTCAAAACCAGAATGCCTAGCTGTAGATCAGGATTATTGACAGACATGCATTCAAACAAGTTTCTGAAAAATACTGTTGTTAATGCCAGTGGGACACTACCATCTCAAAATATTGAGGACAGAAAGTAGGATGTATTGTTTGTGAAGCAATGCCATCTGTTAGAGGCAGCTTAGGGTCAAATCTGATTAACAGGCTATTTTAACAAGTAACAGAATCCCTGAGGACCGAAATACTCACTTTGTACAGAAAAGCACAGTTAGGACTACATTAGCAACAGCCTGACCACAAAGGTAAGAACGGCTGCGACACACTGAAGGGGATAAAAGAGGTTACAAGGACAGAAACAGCAATATACTGTGGGCTTCAATTACCCTTATGCAGATTGCTTAAATGTCAGGTTAGGACAGGATGCCAAGATCAAATGTTCAGACACCATTAATGACTGCTTCACCCAGCAAGCAGTCAGGGAAACCACATGAGGAGAAACAGTTCTTGACTTTATGGGAAGTAAACCAGAGGAGAGCATTCAAAGTGACACTACTTGAGAGTTACTCTGTTAACCGTGATTAAAGTGCTACTCAAAAATCGTTTAAAAGACTGATAAAGAGCCAAATGTGTGTGTAACTTCAGCAATGTGAATGGTATAAAGACAAAAAGCATCCTTAACAAAACAAAAACAAACCACAAAAAGGACTAAACAGGTTCCAAGAAGAGTTAAATCCTTGAAAGCAGCATGAAGACTATTTAAAAGCATCATATTTGATGCTAATCATCAAAGATTTTAGAAAGGCGAAGAAAAAAATCTAGCACAGCTAAAAAGCAGTGAAAGGAAGCTTTAGAAGAAGAAAACATCTTTATAAAAGTTAAAGTTTTGTCAAATGAGGAAAGCAAAAGAAGATTGGAAATTGTGACAAATTAAATGTAAAAACATAGCAAGGCAGGTCAATAAGGATAATTTTAGCAACCTGAAAAATAAAAAGCAGAATGCAGCAATTTTTTTAAAACACATCAACAGTAACAGGCCTGCCTGAGAGCCTGTGTAGTAAAAAGTAATCTGTGTATGAAAAGACCCTTCAGAGTAGGTGAGCCCATAGCAAAACAAGCTTTTCAATTTGCTGTCACTCTGCAAGGGTTTGGAGAGGTTTTCTATGAAAGATCTCTCAATTCTGGCACACACTTTAAAGACAGCCTCAAAACAAAGCCAAGAACTGCACTACTCAAAAACAAAACCGTGCAGTTATAACAGACAGCCCTATAAAACAGATGGTCCTATAACACGTAGACTTACAAAAAACAGAAAAGAAGATTACTGCTGCAAAAGTCCATACTGAGCCTACATCTCTGGATATTGTTCCTCTAACTTGAAAAACTAAAAACTTAAAATCATGATAATTAAAAAATAATCCTTAAAAGGTACAAAAATAAGGACGATCAACAACACATCACAGTTCCATACGAGAAGCAGCTAAATAAATTATAATTTTTCTGCCTGGAAAGGATGGAGCTGAGGGGTGGAGAAAAGGCAAAGCGTAAAATGAAGAACTGTGAAATCACATGGAGGAGATGACCAGCAAATGATCCCCCTGAAACTACTGTCTGCTCTTTTCAGTTGCTCTCTGCCTGCTGCTGCACTGGGAGAAGCAGAGAACATGAAAGGAGGCAGTTCTTCATGTAACTGTAAAATGGGTGCACGTCCACTTGGTGTTAAAAATTCTTGGAAAGAAAGTCCATCAAGAACTAGTACACGGGAAGACACTACTTGGGGCTCAGCAAGGCCATACAGAAGCCTAAGAGAGTGTTCTGGACAAACATCAGTGTGTGCTTGCCCTGTTCTCACACTTGTCTATTTGGACATCCATCATGAGCACCATTAGAGACACAATGCCACAAAATTAAGATCCAGATTATTTATGCTTTCTTAGATTTCTTCTAAGTCACAACAGCAGTACACAACGTAGACTTTAACACAGATCAGTTACTACAGCATTCAAATATTACAGTATTTCACCAATATAACACAGTACCTCTGAAAATCTCCAAATACTTGACATAAAGATATCATTAACTCCACTACAAAAGTAGAAAAACAGACTAGCAACAGGCTAGAGTTCTGCCTTTTCGCAGACCAATTTTAGATGGTTAACCTGACTTAGTGGAAGACTAAGTATCCAGGTTACATTGACTTGCTTCACAGTTGTCCAAGATATCGCCAGAAACCAGAGCCGGCCTCATGCCACACGATGAAACAGCTGCCCCAACAGGAAAAGGGCACAAGGCTCTTCTCTCTCTTCTTTGTCTGACGCGTGCCCTCACACTCTCACCATAACCAAGCATACTGTATTTAACTGCTCTGTTACTAGATGTGTCAAAAGAAACTTGAGTTTAAAACTGAAATTTAGCTAATGAAAGCAAATAAAAGCACATGTATTTTTTTTCTTTTACACACATCAGCTTTAGAAACATTCCTGGAAAAAGTTACATACAGTTCTTCAAAAGAAGACACTGACAATATACACTTACCTTGGCTAGAATATACAAAATTGAGAATTGGATTAAAAAGGATGTTCTAATAACTAGGAAATTAATTTATCTGCAGCAGTTTAGAATAATCATTTTATCAAACATAGAAACAAAGCATCTTTCCATCATAAAAAAAGCACCTCAATATATATAAAAAAACGCTTTGGGGCTTTTTTTATGTTCTAAGCTCGCCCTCAAGTGGCTAAATGCAACACTGCAGGAGTTACCCCTAAAACACACCATCAGACAGTACCCTGCCGTAAGCCACACCACCAGAGATACCGAAAACACTTAGAACCTCTCAAAGAATAAGCACGAACTGTGTGATCAGCCATCGGCATCAGGATGCCCTGGCTGAAATGCTCTGAACCTGATTTTTGGAAGCAGGCATAATGGAAACGCATCTGAAGTCACACAAAGTTCAGCAGTTACGATATCAAACATACCAGACACTTGTGACAGTTTGGGGTTTAACTACCCTCAGAACACTTTTTATTAAGACAAACGTGCTTGAATAAACACGGATTTAGTAGTAGTAGTTGTAGTAAGAGAATTAATTTATCATCTAATGTTGGATCAGAGAATATAAAGCAATCCTGAAACACTTTTACAACAGTACTTAAATAACACAACACCTGTTAGATATTCGGCTATTTAGATACAAGTTATTCTCCTGATAGTGCTGCTCTCTTTGGCATAAAATCCCATTAGAGTTGTAAACTAATTGTCTGTAAATACTCCATAGGAGAGAGAGAAATAACTTTGGATTCTAGGTATCAATTAAAACATCATCTCAGGGAATGACAACTGAAAGCCAAATTTGAGTATACAGGGTAATTAACTGGCGCTGAATTATTGCAACATCGCTCCACAAACTTGTACTGCAACGAACATACAGGGATTGTGAAATGCAGAAAGCACATACACAATATTACTACGGCTATCATGTCTGCGTAATCTTACTTACACTTGTAATCCCCATGAAAGTCAGGCCACTATAAGGCACATCAAGGACTGAGATGTGTGAGATGCAGTGGAGGCATCTAACTTTAACTTGTTACCTCCCTTCTGCAGCTGAACTCTTAGGCTCTTGAGCTAAAACTATTTACACAAGCTGCCAAAGGAAAGCGTGAGTGTTTTAAATCCAGATGTGCTGCAGTTCAGTACAAACAGTAGGCAGCCAGGCAGCTGCTCTCTTCCAGGTGTTCCCCAACACGCTCCTGAATAGGGGCAACGGGACAGGCAGCCCGGGGACCCCGGGGCTGCCGAGCTCGGGCCGCCCCAGCCCTCTGGCACCCTCCCAGGCACCATCCGGAGCCCGCTGATCGCGGAGGGGCCTGCGTGGCCGCCTCCTCCACACGGAGACCGCGCTGGAGCAGCCCCGGCGCCGCCCCACATGCCCACGGCGGCCCGCGGCCCTCCCTCACCCCGCCGTGGGGCGCCCCCCGGCCTAGGCCCCGGCCCCCCGGGTGAGGCGGCTCCCCAAGCTCGCAGGGCGCCCGGCAGCCGCTGCCCCCCACCCGCCTTTTGCCGCCAGCGGAGGGGCGCTGACAGGCGGGGCGGGGGGAGCAGCCGCCAGCCCGCCTGTGAGGGAACTACTTCTCGTGCGGATGGAGCGTCACCACAGACGTCCGCCGGAACTACTTCTCCCCCGCCCCCCAGGTCAGCGCCGGCCCTGCTGTAAGAGAATCCCTACGCGCTCCCCCGCCCGCCCCGGCCTGGCCCGCCGCTTGCGGCCGGCCCCGCGCCGCCCCGCTCACCTGCAGCCGCAGCCTCCATAACCGCGGCGGGGAAGGGGCGGGGGGCAGCGGGGGAGGTGACCGAGGGCCAAGCGGCGCGGCCTTATTTAAAAAGAAAAGGGGGGGGGTGGGTAGGGAAAAACAAGAATGACTTTCGCGCCAGCGGGCCGGGCTCAGGCGGGCCGCGCCGAGCCCCGCGGGCCTCCCCCTTTGGTAAAAAAAAAAAAATTACTATTTTAATCGGTGGGGGCGGCGGGGTGAGACAAGCCCGGCAGCGCGTTATGGCGAATCTGCCGCGTCCGACACGGCGGCTTCTTCCTCCGCGACGTCGCGCAGAGAGCGCGAGGGCAGGGAGGGGGCGGGGGCGGGGCGCGAGGGCAGGGAGCGAGCGAGCGAGCGCACGCGCCGCCCCACGGCTGAGCCGCGGCCGTTCGGCGGCGCCTGCGCAGTTGCCGTGTCGCGACGCGCTTCCTGGTCTGTGCGGCCGCGGCCGCCGCCTCTCGCCGGCGGCTGAGGGCTGGGGTCCCGGCGGGACGGGGCTCGGATACGTGGAGACAAGGGGGTGCGCCTCCGGTCACCGCCCAAGCCGCGGCTGACCCCAGGCTGTCCCTGCTGGGGTGAATTCCCCGTGCCCCTCTCCGCCGCGCGGGCCCGGAGCAGCCTCGTCCCTGCCCCAGGGCCCTGAGGAGGGTGGGAGTTGCACGGTTCATACCGATATAGCCCTTTGGTCTCTAAGCCCTTTTGTCACCGTACCACCGTGGTTACAAACGCGTGTTTTAATGAACATCTGCATATTTACTGCAACATAATTGGACAAGCTTGGAGGAAAATACTATTTCCACTATAATAATAAATCCATAAACACTGATGACTTGTTCAGATGTCCGTTTAGCCTCACACCTAAGACTGTGCCTGTTTTAGAAGTTCATTTTTCAGAAGTTTTATATTTTCCTTGGAAAGCAGTGTACCAAAATGTATCAGCAGTCTGGTGAATCATGTAATTTTTTGATCCAGCTCCCAAGTTACAAATTTGGATATTAAATTATTTCTCAAGGGTTTTTTTTTTTTGTCTTCACAGGAGCCTGAAGACAGGTACTTCCATGATGCAGCACAACTAGTGCCACTGGAAACCTCATAAACACCCACTTCTGCCTCATGTTTTTCTGTTTTGTTGCTTTTCTGTTTTGTTTCTACACTAACAATCACTGAATATCAGTTTTATCACTTTCACTCTTAAATCATCGTAAGTGTTGTATGTATTCAATATTAATGAATTTAGCATTAAATTGCATAATGCCTGTTACTGTAGTTAATTTCAGTACAAATGACTGTGTAGGAACCTCATTATCCTTCCTAAACATTAACAGTATTTTTTTGTCATACTGCAGATGTACTCAATTAAGCGTAAAGAGCAAAAATTGTGAAATCATTTCAGTTTTAATTACAGTAATAAACCTAAATAATTTCCTGTTGTAAGAGAAATAATGCATACATATTAACTGAGAAATTACTTATAAAAATATTTTTTAAACATCATTGTTTATATCTCATTGTGAAAAGTAAAATGCAGCCACAGGCAGAAGGCCACAAAACCTATGTATTTCTTAGTCCGATAAACCAGTTTTTAATCTAGAAAACATCTATATGATGATTCACATCATAAATACTGACTCCAGAACCCCAAACCCAGTTCACCACAGCTCTGGACTGAGCCACCTCTGCCCTCACTTGGGCATTTTCTGACCATTTCCACCATTTTGCACTGTAACGCTGTCAGTGCAATCCTGGTGACCTTCCTGCTGTGGCGGAAGCAGCCTCTCTACCACCACCTCACCTCAAAAACAGCGGGGCTAATGTCGGCAATTTGTTAATTTGTATTTTTATTTTCCAGCTGCCTCTGCCGGATAATCAGGATCTTTAGCCTAACAGCGACAGCCCCGTACCCAAAAGGAAGACAGGTCCCTGTTACTTAACTCACCGGGACATTTGGGAAGCAGCAGTCAAGGATGTAGCAGGGGTGGGAGCGCAGAGACCTCTAACGGAAACGTTAAGATGAGCACAGATGGAAGCAGAAGCAGCTGAAGAAGGGCGCGCGCGCAGCAGGCCATCAATACCACGGCACGTCTACGCGTAGCTGCTCAGGACACCCGGATGAGGAAAGCAGAGGGCAGACAGCAGCCAGAGAAGACACGCAACAAAGTCAGCAGTGTTGCCAGTGACTCACGGGGGGGCGAGATGAACATACAAAAGATGAAAGTTACCGTTGGCTCCTAAGCAGCACAAGAGACACATCCAAACACCAAGCTTGTCAGTCGAGGAACCACTAGGAGACATGATGGGGACTCGGTGGCCTATGTCCCTTGTCCTCTGTGTCACCACAAGTAATTCTGGCCGGACTACCTGAACGAACATCCTTCGTGCTTATACGTACGAAAGGGCAAGTGTGAAGAAGTGAAATCATTTGTGTGTAAAACGAAGTGACCTCTCCTAGCTGCTGTCACGTTCCGCTCTGTTATGCTCCTCACAGAATTAACCAGTCTTACATTGAGTTTTGCTACATTAGTGGCTACAGATGCAGATAGGAAAGGACAGAGAGAGGTTACTGCCAAGGAGAGCTTGGCCCTCTTCACCTTCTGGACTCCGAGCGCCTCTTTTTGCGCCTTTTCCCACCCCTGCTCACTACTGCAGCCACCATCTTCTGGAGAATGTTTTCTGCTAGGAGCAATGAAGATGAAAGCACATGCACGCTCAGGCACTCGCCACCCGTGAAAGGAAGGGTTTGTGCTCTTTTTAGGGCATGAGTAATATTCATCCTTACCTTGGCATTGACAGAACATTCCCTGGTCCTTGAGTCACCGGGCCTCACTGCAGCGAGTAGGGTGGATTCCCCTGCCAAGAGAAGCGCTTGTCCCAAATCTTTCACATAGTTAGAACCACTGGTTGAGCATCAATACGACATGTGGTTTGTTACTTTTTACATACAGTTATTGCCTACAGTTCTGCTTTGCAGAATCACAAGCCTGTGTAAAAGGCCCCGTTCATAAAGGCTTGTTCTTTACCAAAGATGAAAAATCAGAGCTGGAATCTCTGAGCTCTGGTGTCTGGCCTTGTCAAAATGTTCTGGGAGCTCTGTCTGTCAGAGGTCAGGAGAGAAAAGCTACTGCTGCCGGGGTGCCTGGCCAGGTCACACAGCCGGGTTAAAGCAAAGTCTTGGCAACTCTGAATCACAATTTCCACAGCTTAAACAAAAATAACCCTCAAGTTCTTCCAGAAATTCCACCGCGTGCCATCATATTAAAACCCGCGTAACTCATCAGCCTGCTTCTGGAATCCATGAAGAGAGGGTAGATGCCCTTCTTGAGGGCCCAGCAGATACCGACTCCTCCTTTTCCCAGTTACGTGGTTTGGCTTTATTCACAAACAATAGGAAAAGCACTTTACTGAAAATGTGTTTTCACAGGTGTGAAACCACGTGCACTTTCCTTAGCTGTTCGGTACGAGTGGTCCCGCAGAATTAAAGTAGTAAAATCAATAAAAAGTTAGAGTTAGTGCTGCCTTGTACAGCTCTCACTTCCATTTGGTTTTGCATAAGCTATTTCTGGGAATCTTTAATGTCGGAGTCACGTACTGCATTTGTGCAGGATCTCCGACTCTTGGCATTGTTGATGGACCTGACCTAGATATGGATTAGGGCTACACAGCAAAGGGGGTTCTCCGTAAAACAAGGCTCTGCCTCATTTGTTACAGAAGCCGGAAAATACAGAGGAGTAAACATGAGGTTTTACGAAGGGAAGTTAGGAATGGATTTTTCAGGAGGATAATTCTTTTCTCAAAGAGTTCCTTTGTGATGTAGAAGCAGTGTTCATTAATTGTGTCTTCCTCCTTTTCTGGTTGCTCACCGTGGCGTCTTGCAATGTGCTTCGAAAAGTATCACGTATTCCTGTAGCTGAAATTTTTAGCATCTGTGCTTAAATGCGCTAATTGCTTTTAAAAACCCTCATCCTAGCTGTCCTAAATTGAACATGGAAAGTTAGGGAGACTTTTTACCCTAAACTTCAATGTATCACTTTCCCTTTTTTCCCCACAAGCATTTTGTGAAAAGCTGTTTCTGTTGAAGCAGCAAATCAATAAAAATGCCCCATAAGCACCCACAAGAAAATTAATTAAGCCGCAGGGAGGATGCAAAGCTCTATATAGGACACAAGCCAAGTGCTATTTAATTGCTTAAACGAAGCAGTAGTCCTGTGAGAAAAACCAGTAAATTACGTGACCACAGACCTATGGATCTGCAACAAAAAATATCAGCAAAAGGATAAAAACAGACGTATGCTGACAGTCTTGACTCTGACACTTAATGAGCTTCCAGTGCTTGGCTTCCCAACCTTACTGATTTTTATTAAAATATCAGTATTTTTAAAACAAAAATCCTATAGCATTTTATGAAGTAGAATGCATAAAGCGTTCTAACAGAAGGGCAGAACGCATAGATATGACAAACTAAATAAATATTGTAAGAAAAAAATCGAATCTTCAGATCACCTTTGTGTACGCTTGCTGAAGGCACCAACTTGGAGTGTCTGTTGTGGTTCTTAACCGACAGAAGGAATCCCGCGGTACAGGTGCCCTTCACTGCGTGGGAGTTTGCTGCGCTTGCTTGCAAACAATTTTGGGGGGAAGTACAAAATTCTCACTGAACGCGTCGTGGTGTTCTCTGACTTCACATTTTTTAGAAGAGCAGTTTGACCAAAAAGCAGTTTTAGATAAACATGGTAGGCATATTCTTAGTGCAGATGAGATCACTTCACAAACTCATGCGAAGATTTTCCTACTTCTTTCACGACGAAGGACATGGCAGCACGGGGCAGTTGTGAACGAAATCAGATAATTCAGAAAGAAAGTCTTACGAGCAGCACTACTTTTACACTTTTTTTTTTCTCCTTTTGATCAGCACATCAGGAACTAGGACTTTTTTTCTCCAGGGATAAGAAGTATTTTACTGGATGTTATTTAAAGAATAAAACATTGATATACAAAATTGTTATCCTTTCATGTAGTTCAAAATATTTTAATTTAACATAACTGATCTTTGATAGAATTCTTCTTTCAAGCTGATGCGTTAATACTAATTAGAGAATTTACTGCCTGAAACCCCCTTTGCATGTTCCCACTTCGAGCTGCGTTACTGCTGCGCTTTAAAAAAAACTTCCAGATTTTTTTTTCTTTTTAAATTGCTGGAGCAAAAGTTTCCTCCTCCCCGACACTGAATGCTTGGAACCAAAAATACAAATATTTGTAAAAATACTTCCCAGCGTTTGCCAGTAGTACCATACTGTAAGTTTTAGTATTATACATTCCCCGCGTGTCACTGCAGTTCATATTTCTCGGCTCCCCTTGGGGTTGCTTGAGGACGTAATACTCGTCACAGACTACAAAGAT
Source organism: Phoenicopterus ruber ruber (assembly GCA_009819775.1). NCBI lineage: Eukaryota > Metazoa > Chordata > Aves > Phoenicopteriformes > Phoenicopteridae > Phoenicopterus > Phoenicopterus ruber. The sequence goes on from CM020216.1 coordinate 162,588,562, forward strand.
TTAGGCGGAGCTTGGCCCACGCGGTTACACCACGACACCTGTTGCAGAAACTACACGGTGCAAGCGGGCTGCGAACCTCGTTAGCCTGCGAACCTCGTTAGCCTGCAAGTAGCCCAGGCACCAGGGCCACTGCCACCGGAGCAAGGCTTCCAACCACGCCGTCAGAACGTCCTCTTTACAGTCCCGACCCTGGACGCCCCAGTTCCCCCGTCACAAATCTGGCCGTGCAAGATACGGACACTTAATTCCAGGCTTAACTTCTCCAGCGCAGGGAGCTCTGGTTTCCCGGTGACAGAACAGTTTGATGCTCTTCCCACTCTTTTTTTTCCCCTGAGCTGTTCTGTCCTCCGTGCCAGTACGTTTGCTGCCGTCTAACTCTGCCTGTTAAACTCTGCGCTGCCGAGTGCTCTAGATTCACTTTGTAAAACGAGCTGGGTGATGGATACAAAACTCTTTTTTAAAAGAGTTATTTGTAACCTGGATTAGTTCAACCAGCCCACAGACAACTGTACTGAAAGAGCTGAGCAGGCAGGAGAGAGCGGGAGCAGGAGCTGTATCACCGTTCACTGATCCACAACATCTCTTCTTTAAGTTTAGTCCATTAAACCGGCTTTACACCCATCACTGCAACTATCAGCTTTCATTTTACGCCATAGAGACAGTCTGCGTCCATCACCTTCACCTCCCGCTCGGAGACCTGGGTGAACACGTATTACCATGTAGCGAACACGTTTCATTATTTTTTAAATAAAAGCACCCTTGTTTAATGAGAGCAAAGACTTGTTTGTTAAAGCTTGTTAAGTAATTAAGCAGCTCTTCCTGGGTTTTGTAACCTGGTTTTCCGCTAAGGGAAAACTCCAGCCATCTGTACAGCTGGGGAGGTATTCAACAGTGCCCATCTCAGATAGATTCTGGGGGAGGGCATGAAGGAGAGCACTCTCAAAGTATTTTAATTATATCATTTCCAGTCTATAAAGTACATAATTTAAGTTTTTAAAAAAATCTGAATAAAAACATGGATTCCTCTAAAGAGAAGCTCAAAGCACTATATTAAACAAAAATATTAGGTGTTTAAAGTGAATTTACCTTCGCCTTCTTGCGACTAATACTGCCCCTTATCCCGGTTCAATCAGTTTGATCATTTGTGTGGCAAAGTCAGGCCACACAGGACTAAGAGGAATTCTCAAAGCTATTCAGCATGTATTTTTTACCTCAGCTTTATTTTCCCATTGATTGCAAAGGGAAAATAATGCAGGCTGATGCTGCACACGTTTGGAATTCCTACTTGAAAATGCAAAGGAGATGAATACTCAGAAATTATAGGAGGTTGTTTGGAAACTAGTTTTATGCTTAAGAAAGAAATGTTGTTATTGCTTTACTGTAAATGCTTCCTTTTTTTTCAACAGTATCTGTCTGGACTAACTGTATGTGCTTGTTATTTTTATCTGCTATGTGTAATGTGAAGTTCCGTGTTTAGGGCTCCATAATTGCTATTTTCTTGTTACAGAACATAAACTTTATGCTTCCGGTAACAACTTTATAATGAAAATGCTAATAAAAATGGGGCAGTGCAAACTGCGCAGTTACAAATCTCTCCAGAGCTTAGTATGAGGCTTATCATAATTCTTGCCATCTTGGGGCTGTAGAGTCTGCTGATACTGATTACACTGCACAGTTAATTTAAATATTATCTCCTGCAGGCCTGCGAGAAAGGCAACAATTACAAATAACTTCAGAACAAATTATACACATACTGAAAATGCTTCTAATAGATTGTAGTTTTCTCAGTGTAGCAATATAATCACTGCAGGACTTAGAAACACCCCGTATTAATCACATTTCTGCTTGCAGGTTTATACGGTTTAATCCTATTACAACTGTACAGCGTGTTTTTCCTTTGCTGGGTGATGTCAGACGATGTGGAGACGGCAGCACAGCTGGAACACTGCAGACTGAAATGGGGTTTTTCCTTGTTCTTTTAAGGGCTTTTTGATTGGGGGTTGCTTTCTCACGCGGGCTCCTATGAGACAAGAAATTATATTAAAAAATGAAACTTAAGAAGAAACGTGATTATGTGCTGTTTCTTCGGTCTGCTACAAAATGAAGACCACGCAGCTGGGCGGAGATAGAAATGCATGTGAGAAAGCAAACTTTGCCAGAAGCTTTTCAAAATGTAGCGCTGTCAAAATAGAAGATTATTTATATTTGTGATGATGTATAAAAAAAATACAGTGCAACATCCAAACAGCACCCCAATTTCAGTCTCTTCACCTTTACTGTGATTCAGGGAAAGAGGAAACATATATGTACCGAATAGAAAAAGTAAATTCCTGGTACGAATAGCATATTCTCGGTACCGTTAAGAGACAGGTATGAGGAAGCGCAAAGGCAGGTGTAGGAGAGAGCGCTTTGTTACCGTATTCCTGCCGGGAGAGCTGCCGCAGGTCTCGCTGAGCCGCGAGCTACTTCTAGGACAGCAGAGCAGAGAGGAGAGGCAGCACCAGTCGTGCTGGGTTTGATTTATTAACTCTGCAGTAGGAATTTGACAACCGTGATATACCCGAACTGCGAACTGTACAACTTTGACAGTTCCTACATGATTTGTACGATTTTGATTTGACTGGACACTGCATTATATGTTTGGCTTCGGCAGATTACTGCTCGATTCTTAATCTTCATCAATTTTCTGCAAGGTTAGCGTGTCATTAAGTACTTCATACCTTAAGTTCCCTCCTAGGAAAGTGAGAACCACCACCACTACCTACCTAAATAATTTTAGTTCCTCCAGTTAAATAATACATACATCAATACGTATATATTTTTTTTTTTTACATGCACACCCAATTACCCACATTCTCTTTGCCACATGTGCTTTATTTGTGCTACTAAAATCCATGTCTCAGACTTTATTTACCGCTGGTGCTTTCCCCCCCACCCCCCACCCCAATGAGCTTAAATAGAATATGATACGCCTTCGTCTATCCATCAAGCTCAATGGGTAAGGCAACTGTCAGTTTGTCCAGTACTCGTTGCTTCATTACTAAAAATGTTTTAAAATTACAAGAATCAGTATTCATCGTTACTGTATCCCTAGGACTTTCACCTAGAGAAGGAAAAAGGAAAAGTAATGGGGATTTCCTTATAAGCAAATAAAAGGTGGTTTGTTTCTTCTGTTTACTCAAAGTTCTCCTTTTCTGGTAAAAAAATACTACTGTTAGTTATAAAAATGTGGTAAGAAATACCACTGTTAGTTAGTTATAAACTCTGACAGTTGTCTGTCAAATACATACAACTGAACATTTTTAAAATGGAAGACCACTGCTCCTTCTCATACAAAATCACCACAGAATTCAGGCAGTCTGAACGCGTAACGTTCACTGTCCCTATTCTTTTAACTGTATTTTTTACGTCAGACCGTAATTAAGTAAAGAATTTCCCATTCTTGGGGATGGGAGGTGGCCCCTTTCAGTGTCCTCAGCTCACAGGCAACTCCGAACCCGCTTTCACCAGCAATTGAGGTCGGGGCGCTGGGCTTTGAGCAGCAGGGACTGCAGCAGGGGCATACGTTCCTCTCCTGGCTCCATATGGATACGCGTGCTAATATACGGAAACAATCTGCAGCCGAGTTCTTCAGAGCCTGTCTGCCTGCAGCATCGGGGGTCTTCAGCGGCATCCAGGCTCTCCCGCTGGCTGCAGAAGGAGACCCATGGGCCTGCTGTGACCGTCTGAACAACGCTGTGAAGGAACACGTGCCTGCTTACGGTAAAAGTTAAGGTCTCTGAGTTGTGCAACGACGATCTCATTGATTTGCTCATTAGTCTTTGCATATTACATCATTGCAACTTCCACGATTATCACAGCCTGATAATTCTCTCTTCAACATAGTAACCATCGAAGACAAAAAAAGTCCTTAAAAAGGGAAAAGCTGTAAAGAAGTCCCTTTTCAGAGTAATACTGCTTGACTGGCAGAAAGTCCTATCACCGCCTACTCGTTCTTTGCTCCTTACAAGGAGGAAAGCACATGGGCTGCACGGTGTTCGTGGATATTTTAACCAAAACCCCTCCATCTCTCTTACAGGTGAATTTTGAAGGTAGTGTAGAGGTTACACCACAAAATGTTTTAAGGAAAATTTACAATTCTACCATTTTCCTCAAATCACAAATACTGCTCATCTTTTGAATACTCCAGCTACTAAAAATGTAGTAACACCACTGAATTGGGTTGTCTACAGGAAGAGAAGATGACTTCGTTTCTCGAAACTCCTTCTAGAAGCTCCAGTTAAACTCCTTAATTGGTATAAGCTGTTTGAATTTCCCTTTTCATTACTCCTTCAGGTTAAGCTAGGATCTTCAGGTTTCATTCTGTAATATCTCAAAACCAAGCAGCCGTATGTTCTATCTGGGATTGTTCTCTTGGCCGGGCTACCAGGGTTTTCCTCATCCAAGAATGACTTTTTTTTTCCCCCCTCTTCCCTGATACAAATTAAACACACTCAACAAGTTTTTAACTCCAGTGCTCTAATGAGATAATTGCTGAAATTGGAAGGTAAAAGAAAATAAGTTTTGTAGCTTTCACACCTGAATATTTCCCCTATTTTTTGCGTGTTCTTCAGGTCATTTTCTGTTTTATTTTAACAATGAGTGAAAAAATTAAGCTTTAAAGGTTTAGCTATATTTCTTTCTGCCTCACTTCTTTCTCTGAAAGAACAGCACAGTTGCATAATATGTGAAGTACAGTCCCTAAACCCATCTGCTCAGTCTACTTTCGTTAGTACATCACATCAAGGGTTTTGGTTTTTGGGGGAGTTATTTTTGTAACACAGACACCATTACTTAAACATCTAATAAAAATACACGAGTTCACTTTTCATGTTCGTACAGGGAAGCTACGCTAATAAATCACTCATCCCTGTCATAGCTCAGCTGTCAATTTTGCAAAACTTGTTTATGATTAAACCCGCTTATGTATTGTGTACACTTCACATGCTTTACACGACTGTTTACATTTGCTCGTATTTAGTATCTCCAGATATAGTCTAAACCATAACTGAATCCTGATTATAATCTCATTCATATTAATGAAAGCCAGAAGAAAATACCTTAGAAATCAGGGAAGTCACCCAGATGTAATGGGATGTAATGGGATGTAATGGAGTTGGAGTCTGGCCTTCAGTCACAACAACTAAAGATTGATTAAGTGCTCTCAAGTCAGCGCTACTATTCTGCTATAAAAACAACCATCAAATCTAATTAATGGATGTGAGCTGTCACCGAGAGCAAGGCATTGGAAGCCAGTAGTTTAGTGTGACCTCACTTACCTATTTTTCTAGCAGAAATGCTGCAGCTCAAACAAAAATTCAGGGAAGTTCGGTGCTCTGGGATTTTCCACCATCCCATCTGGACGCACTGGAAGAAATCTGTCCAAGGACCAGCAGAACCTTCACGTACCTTGCGGGTCCCATGCGTGCAGGCCACGTCTGCAAGAGCTTCCGTACCGAAGCTGCAGTGAAAGGTCAGAGCTTGGCATAGCGCGAACCTCGCCGTGCCCACTGTCACGCAGAAATATGCGTTTCGGTCCCCTCCCTGGCCCCTGAGAGGCAAGGAAAGCTTCTCGTCCCTGTTGCAGGGGAAGCCCGGACAGTGATCTGTTGTCCGTAGGGCAAACTGAAGCTGCCATCTCTGGCTTTGGGGAAGGCTTGAAGTATCACTGTATTATCTCCCTCTCCCCCCAAAAAGAGCTGATGCCTACCTAAACACTGTCAGCCTGGCAATGAAGGGCTGTAGCCCCCCCGTCCTATCCTGCCAGCCCCCCCCACCCGCTTCTCAGCCCCTCACACACACAATTCCTTCCTTCCTTCCTTCCTTCCTTCCCCAGCCATCATTTTGGGGCTCTGGAAACTCAGTTTTTCTTTCCCCCATCTGCAAGCCCATACAGATCCCTGGACAACTGTTCTTGGTCACGTCTCACAAAACCTACGTAGTGCCCTAGAGACTCTGCTGTTCCTCTGCTCCTGGAGGGAAGCAGCGCCATCAGTAGTGCAGGGGAGAGCTGCAGAAGGCATCGGCCTCCTTCACTGAGGGGTATCAGAGAGGAACAGCAAGCAGCCGAGTCCCGCCTCATCGAGGTATGATGATGACGACAACCATGGACATACCTCACTAGGTACGCTGGTGGCAGCCGAACAGCACAGTTAGTAGAAAGAGAGCAAGAAACAGGCTAGAGAGAAGTAGGAATTGAATGAGTAAGTCTGTGCCGTGAAATAATTTCTTAGATGATTATATCCCTCCCCGAGCTTTCCTTTGGAGTGTGCAGAATTGGTTCCTTCCAAAACAGTCAGCCCTGAGTCTTAAGACCATTTTGCTTGAGGAACACCTTCCACTAGCCCACCAAGTGGGCTCCTCCTGCCCTCGAGTCCCCTGACATCCCCCAGGCAATGCTACCGTTGCACCCTCGGTCCCCAGAATACGCCCCCCCATCGCCCCCAGGCACGCAACACGTGCCTCGGTTTCCCGCCCGAGAGCACTACTCCAGCGAGCTACAGCACAGCCCCCGGTAGCAGACGCTTCCGAAAGGAAAGGAGGGAGCACAGCCCGTGTATTTGCCTTACGGCAGGGGCACCGCACAGGTGGTGGATGGAGGAGATCCGAAGTCAAGTGCTACGTAGCGCGGGTGCAGCCAGTCCAGGGGGGACAGCCCTGAGCGCTGCGGGTGCAATCTTTGGGGTGGTGGTGGGAAAAGAGCCGGGGGAAGGAATCACTCCCCGGAGCACGTGTATTTATCAGTATGGATGTAGCCTGTACGTTGGACAGATTCAAGTCTTGGCCTACATCTTATTTACGGGAGGAAGCTTTTCTATCCCTAAACCAAAAAGCATAAAACTCCTCCTAACTTTCTACAACAGTTCACAGATGCACAGAATGTACTTGCCTGCTTGTAAAATAAAAAAGGTATTTATCAAAAAAAAAAAAAAAGAGGTATGAGGTTTAATTAAAATGCTTCTACACCAAAGGGGCTGTTTTAATGCGGTATTGCAGTCTGCGTTGTGCATCCCACAATTACTACTGCTTCGTCAGCTGAAGTAGTACTAAGTTAACCTTCTTATCCACACAGCCCTAGATGAACCTTACCTTCACTAGATCTTGATTGGTTCATACCGCTACTATATGTACCATACCGCTACTATATGTACAGTCCTTATCGTACAATACCTTAACTTTACACTTTAAGCAGTCAAAATAAATAGAAAAAAAGTTTAAGATCTGTATGGAAATTATGATCTGTTCAACCCGCAATAGATTGTTCTAGTCTTAAAAAAATAAAGCTGAAAAACTACATCCAAAACTTTACTCTTACCATGAGACACAATCCAAGGTTATTTAAATATTTATTGTCTGCAACTAAACATTTGAAATGGCCAAACAAAGTTTCTGTTTCCTGAATTCAGTGCTTAAACCCAGGAACTTTTAAGTGCAGCAGCAAAAACTCAATGAGGTTCAGAGAGGAGCAAACAATTTAGAAATCTGGGAAATTTGCGCTGCACCAAAAGCCTACAGAAGACCAATCAAGTTAGTTGATCAAGGATCATACGATCATAACGTAGAGAACATACGTGGAAAAGATTCCTCACAACTTCTTGACTTAGTTTTCACTGAGTTTTTCTAATGGGAGGAAGCCAGAGATAAACACAGATGTATATTTACTAGTGGGAGATGTCACGTAGCTGTTAGAATTCCCGCAGGACAGAAAGAATGCAAAGAGCGAAGCGAAAAGGTCCTTAGCCCACCGTGTTCGCAGCCAGGCATTAAAGAGGCAACAGCCACGTACATCCGAGCGCCAAGCGGCGTGCCGCTCAGCGTGGCGGGCAGCTGCCTCCCAACAGCGCCGAACCCTGATGAAAAACCCAACCTTATCGGATCGGACACAAAGGGAGGGTTTTAATGACCGTTTCCGAGGGTAATGAGTTCATTTTTAACAGCTGTTCAGAAGGAGCGGCCCCAGGCAGCAGCTGGGCGCAGGACAGTGGCAGTAAACAGATGACATTGTACAGATGGGCGGCTTGTGTACGTTGTCACATCAGGATTTACTAGAAAATAAATACGGAGTTTCAGTTTGGGCATGAAGCTCTTTTTTGGGGGGAGGGTAGGCATTCTTGCCATTTTTGAGTATCTTAGTTTAAGAGAAATGGGCAAACGGTCTACCACTCTGATACTTTTTTTTAGTCTACTTACATTTAATATATTTCCATAAAATTACATCCCATTTTTGGTTCAGAAAAATCAGTTTATAGTATGGTCAAATACTGATTCTTGGATATCTTGACAAAATGAAGTTTTATTCCATTTTATGGTATAGAGATGTATTACTAGTTCTCTCCCTGCCACCTCTGTGTTTAAGTATTGCTAGCCAACAAAAGTTTAACTAGCAAAAAAATTTCTCAGGATTAAAGTTATCAAGGCTGCAATTTAAACTATTCCTACAAAGTACTTAAAATCCTTATAAAATGTTAAAGTGTTCTTGTAACATTGAGAATAAATAAGGACCAAGTTTCACAGAATCACAGAATGGTGGGGGTTGGAAGGGACCTCTGGAGACCACCCAGCCCAACCCCTGCTAGAGCAGGGTCACCCAGCGCAGGCTGCACAGGGCCGCGTCCAGGCAGGTTTGAATCTCTCCAGAGAAGGAGACTCCACACCCTCCCTGGGCAGCCTGGGCCAGGGCTCTGGCACCTCACAGTGAAGAAGTTTTTCCTTGTGTTCAGGCGGAACTTCCCGTGTTCCAGTTTGTGCCCATTGCCCCTTGTCCTGTCGCTGGGCACCACTGAGAAGAGTCTGGCCCCATCCTCTTGACACCCGCCCTTGAGATATTGATAAGCGTTGATGAGGTCCCCTCTCAGTCTTCTCTTCCTCAGGCTGAACAGCCCCAGCTCCCTCAGCCTTTCCCCACAGGAGAGATGCTCCAGTCCCTTAATCATCTCTGTACCCTCTGCTGGACTCTCTCCAGTAGTTCCTCATCTTCCTTGAACTGGGGAGCCCAGAACTGGACGCAGGACTCCAGATGGGGCCTCACCAGGGCAGAGTAGAGGGGGAGGAGAACCTCCCGCGACCTGCTGGCCACACTCTGCTTAATGCACCCCAGGATGCTGTTGGCCTTCCTGGCCGCAAGGGCACATTGCTGGCTCGTGGGGAATTTGTTGTCTACCAGGACTCCCAGGTCCTTCTCCGCAGAGCTTTCCCCGCATTCCCGTATTTACCTACTCAGTCAGTTGAGTAGGTCCGTGCCATAGTGTACGTCTAACGTACGTGAAGCCAAGCATGATGAAACAGTACTCCGAATACTCCCTTTTGCTTAATATTTTGTTGTATCTCTGTGATAGAAGTCATAAGAACACCACACATTGGCAAACCAACAAGCAGCAGAAGATAAAATTTTCACATAGCATGCTGACTTTGGGAAATACTATCTTCAGGGCTACTTAAGCACCTAATTACTTTATAATCCTTGAGAATTAGAAAATCATTTGTAAGTAGGATATTCTCACCCAATTCACTTTTTTTTTTTTTACTCATACTCTCAGAAAGTTTGGATTCTTACGCTCTGTGAAGTTTTCCTATTCCACATAAAATATGAAGACTGATTGCCACGTGTCCAGAAACCTCCGAGATTGGGCTCTGTCCCATGTAATGTTTATTATGACAATTTACTTGTCAGAGATGGACAGTTTATCTTCATAATACCAGTCAAGCTTTTGGGCCTTCATAGAAGCATTCTCCGAATTAGAGGATTTGGTGAGTCCTCTTGCCCTGGACAATATCATCTGTAAGACTTGCCGGGTATCGTTCCACACCTGAGAAAATGCCATCGCGTGAACAGCCCAGAAGATACCCTTGTGAAATATTCCTAGCTGCAGCTACCCCTGACAATGGCAATTCCTTAAAATACGAACCAGCACCATGTTCCCTACTCCAGGTGTTTACAGCACAGCAGCTCTTCAAAACTGCATTCAGACGGGCGCATCTAACAAATCTATCAAGCAAAAAGCCACCTCCTATAAATCAGACAAAAAAGGAGAGAGATCCCTGTGAACATTTCTGGATCCTTGTGAGCATTATCCAGTGAACTTTTTCTGTTTACTGTCTATGAATAAGGTTTGTGTACTCTGGAAACTCTGGTAAAAAAAGGTCTTTCATACCTTGTCGTTAAACCTGGAGGATTCGCTGCTGCCTTTCCTGTATTCTCAGGCTGAGGCCACCAAAGACCCTGTCTCCGATTTTGCCTCACTGGCGCTTGCTTCCCCGTTCTCTTTCCTTGGGAGGGAGAACTCTTCCTTCATTTCTGAGGAGACGAGCAGGAGTGAAAGACAAAGAATCCCTTTATTGCAATTAAAGGAACTCTCCGTTTCATTTTGTCTGAAAGGAACCAACTGGAACACTCTACAATTTCTACGTCTGGACAAAGCTCTTAACCTTAATTATGCAAGTAGATTAAAAAAAATAAAACCTTGAGGACCAATACTACACCCCACAAAATAAGTATAAAATTGCCATATTCTCCTGTTTGCTTTAAAAGTGTCTTTTAAACACTGCAATCTAGGAATTCCCAAAACATTTGTTTTGGGAATAATGTAAGTGCCAAAGTTTTTATTCCTAGAAAAAGAAAAAAATTGACAGGGTCCGGTTAAAAAAACCTACATCACCACCACATCACCAAACAATGCAAAAGCCTGGTAATGCTCAGTGTCTGACGCTCGGGTATACGCAGGAGGCACCAGGAGCTTCAGCAGAAAGAAGAACACAGTGGAAGCAGAGACGTGCCAGTGCGTCCTGTGCAGGTAGACGGGCGGATCCGCGTGCGCGTGTCTCTGATAATGTGGCTTAATATCGCCGGCTTTATTAATCAGTCCTTACGGGAGTACATAACATCGTATTACAGAAATAGCAGTACTAAATGCCTGCACAGTAATCTCAAGCCGCGAGGAACACTGTTTGTGTCATTAGGACCACACTAAAATGTGTTCTGTTTACTTTTTTCTTTTTTTTAATGGTTCGTTAGAAAATAACTAGCCCTCATGGCTACGGGGGTGATCTTCAAGGAGGGAAATCAGCGATGGTTTTGTCGAAGCCATTCTTTGTTTTGCTCACCCGGCTACCTGGAATATTCCTGAGCACCAGCAGCGCTCTGGACAGCACGTGAGAGCCAGAACGTCTCGGTACAAGTGGGCGAAGCTTCGGACGTTTTTCACAGAATCGTAGAATCACAGAATAGTTTGGGTTGGAAGGGACCTTTAAAGGCCATCTAGTCCAACCCCCCTGCCATGAGCAGGGACATCCTCAACCAGATCAGGTTGCCCAGAACTTCCAGAAATTCAATACCAAGCAGCAGAATATAAAGCAGAGTTTGAAAAATTCAGCTCATTTCAAATAAACAAATAATGCAAGAACATGACGGTCAGTAGCAGCAGTTGAAGGCGTATATTCTAGTAGTTAAAACCCCTGGCTGTTCCTGATCAGCTCCACGTGAGAAAACGAGTATCTTGTTTCCATCTAGCTTAAAACACTTTCACTTGTTCTGGCATAAATGCATATGAGATTAATCTGGAGCCATTTTTGGACCCAAAGTTCAATATAAAGCATGATGTACACATAAAATAATGGAAAATGTTCTTATCGTACCGCCACCCGCTTACTCTCCCGGAGCACACACCGTGCATGCTGTGGCGTTTAGGCATTGAGAATGGAAAAGAAAGTTTATATGGCAAAATTCCAGCAAAACTAAAGACATCCTTGCATTTTAATGTCATCCCGAGAAGTTAAGACAAACAGAAATCCAACCCTGCTCTCCCTGGAGCTTAAACTGGCTTCAACAGCTTTGTTTACATATGTAATATACTAATAAGTATAAATCCCACTTATGCATAACTCCCATGTAGAAAACAAGAATTTCTGAACTTTAGCACTTCTCCTTCCCTTCCCTCAGTTTCTTATTTGGAAGTAATTTTTCTAGAAAACAAGGCTCTACACATTTAAAAATGTCAGGGCTTTTTGGTTTGGTTTTTGTGGGTTTTATTTGTGGCGGTGGTCTTTGATTTTTAATCAGCTTTAGCAAATAAAAATGGGAAACACAGTAAATTTAAGATACAAAGGAGAACACCTCAATTCTCTGAAAGAGAACAGGTTACTTCGGTTAAGATAGCTATTTTTTGATTGTTTTTCTCCCCTTTTTCAGATTTTCAAAGAAAAATTATAAAGTGGTTTTTCAGAGTTTGTGTCTCAGCCATACCTCCTGCAGCTTTCGCTCAATTCAGCGTCTTGAAGCAGAAGGCAACAGATGTTCTCTTGGCCTCGGCCTCTAGCACCAGCACCACGCTTACACTAGTGCCTCTGACCCGAAAAGTCTCTATTAAAGTTCCCCCCCCACCCCCCCCCGTGGAGATTCCTCCTTCTGGTAAGATCCAGTTTGCTTCTTGTTTTCCCACCTCTATCCCGTAACACCAGCCTGTTTATAAGAGCAATTTATGCAAGAAAGGGTAGGGAGCGTTTCTTTGTTTAATAGCAGAAGAAGGATTTCATGAACGCTTCTCTGAAGGCGACGGTACGAAGTTTGCGTCTCCAGGTGCCAGGGGTAGACCAGCGAAACCCCTGGCGTGCGACGCAAGCGAGAAGCGCCCGCGCCTGGAGAAGCAAAGCGGCTGCAAAAGTGGAAATACAGGGGGTACGTTACGTCTCCACTGCAGGTAGGAGGAAGCTACAATAGCTACAGCAGACAGTTTAATAGGATGGACAAGACTTCACGTGTGGTGCACACGAAACATCTCCTATTTCATGAAATGGCACTCGGCTATAACGTTTCTGGTGACTATTCATGCTAAATTGGGATCCAGGTTAAGGAGAGATTTGCTAGCTTGCAAATTCCTCAGACTTTAAGTGTGAAACATCTCCAAAAAAGATTATTAATCATAGAATCATAGAATTGTTCTGGTTGGAAGAGACCTCCGAGATCATCGGGTCCAACCATTAACCTATCACTACCAAGTCCCCCACTAAATCATATCCCTTAGGGCCTCATCTAAATGCCTTTTGAATACCCCCAGAGATGGGGACTCCACCACCTCCCTGGGCAGCCTGTTCCAGTGCCCGACAACCCTTTCGGTAAAGAAATTTTTACGAATGTCCAATCTAAACCTCCCCTGGCGCAACTTGAGGCCATTTCCTCTTGTGCTGTCGTCTGTTACTTGGGAGAAGAGACCGACACCCATCTCTCTCCAACCTCCTTTCAGGTAGTTGTAGAGAGCAATAAGGTCTCCCCTCAGCCTCCTTTTCTCCAGACTAAACATCCCCAGTTCCCTCAGCCGCTCCTCATAGGACTTGTGCTCCAGACCCTTCCCCAGCCTCGTTGCCCTTCTCTGGACACGCTCCAGCACCTCAATGTCTTTCTTGTAGTGAGGGGCCCAAAACTGAACCCAGTACTCGAGGTGCGGCCTCACCAGGGCCGAGTACAGGGGGACAATCACCTCCCTACTCCTGCTGGCCAGGAGTATTTCTGATACAGGCCAGGATGTCGTTGGCCTTCTTGGCCACCTGGGCACACTGCTAATACATCACATTTTCTACTAGTTGATAGTTAGTCAATTCAACTAATGTATTAATATTTGGGGAAATGTGTTTATTAAAAAAATGCATTAAGCTATGCACATAATGTATACATTTTCAGCATGTTTTCTATAACCTTAAGTAAACAGAGTTCAGTTCACAAAGCATCCTGTCAATCCCTGCAACCTCCCTTTTTTCCTGTCGAAGATAAAGCTTGTATAAAGTTTGGAAAAATAATTTTTCACTTTAATAAAATGGCAGATTCTTACGCTAGATAAAGCCATATTGTTTACAGGAAATTATTTCTCTACTGAGAAAGCGATGTTATCAGACAACAAATGATCCAGACTGCTATAAACTACATTTCCTTCATTCTGCTTACAGGGCCCACGCGTTGTTTCGTGGGTTAGGCTTTCCTGGGTTTTACAGATGCAGACATCAGAGGCCTGCTATTCCGTAACAGAGAAATAAAACAAAAAAATAAACAATTTAGAGCTTTCCTGCCCTGTCTGAACAGACTTCAGCATCACAGTTAAGACTCTTACTACTGATACTCAACTGCTGCAGAATCATGCGGGTTCAATAGTGATTCAAGAGTATTATGTGGAAGTTTTAAGTAGTTTTAACGATGCCCTTGTTCACCACACACAGGACCCCTCTAAAACATGAACTGAGCTGGTTAGAGCCAGCGTAGCTGGTGAAGAGGGAGCGCACTGAAATACGGGAAGAACAATCTTCGTGGACACCACAACAGACAAGGAAGGTGCGTATCAATGTACTTTTATTTAAATAAGCACTTGGATTTTTAGCATAAGAAAAAACCAGGAAGAATTAATGAGAAAAGTAAATGCATGTTTTCAAAATTGCCATAAGAAAAATACATCAACTGTGTCTGTGTTTTTCAAGAGAAATTTAATTTTTGACTAATGCTAAGGGACTTACTGTTGCCACCATCTCTATGTAAAACTTCCAGACAATGTTATAAATCATGCACACTGTATCCTTTTCCCAGCTATTTGTCCAATTTTGTTTTATGCCATCACTGGCGCCATGGGATTATGATTTATCTGTTTAAAAAGCACCAACACAATGGAAGAAAGAAAAGAAAAAAACCCACCTACGTGACTTAAAACAGAGCTTCCAATTCTGCAGTGATTTCATGCTTGGAATCTTTGCACACAGTCTAGCTTCGAAGTTTACCTTTTTGTTTTACTTTAGCACAAACTAGAATGACAAACATTACCCAATGAGTACAGCTGAGGAGAAACAGTATGAGAATTTGTCTATTTAATTCTGAAATTAAGATTTTCACAGAAAGTAAAACAAGTTAGCAGCTACACTGTTACAACACCCGTGTGTGCAGCCAAGCAGCTGGAAGGACGCACACAGGCACAAGGCTCATTCTCCTATCAAATCCTCACCAAAAAAAAACCCCTGCAAAACCCCAGTAGCTCAGCTTACCTTTAGAAATTCCATCTCACAATACCGGTCCTGACACTTTCCAGTGAGTGCGTCGTCTCACTTACAAGGAGCCAAACTGCTTGAAATTGTTTGACAAGAATGCAAGGCCAAGTGCAAGGTCCTGCACCTGGGTCAGAGCAACCCCCAGTACCAATACAGGCTGGGGGATGTAGGGATCGAGAGCAGCCCTGCCGAGAAGGACTTGGGGGTGCTGGTGGATGAAAAGCTGGACATGAGCCAGCAATGTGCATTCACAGCCCAGAAGGCCAACTGCATCCTGGGCTGCATCCAAAGCAGCGTGGCCAGCAGGTCGAGGGAGGGGATTCTGCCCCTCTACTCCGCTCTGGTGTGACCCCACCTGCAGTCCTGCGTCCAGCTCTGGGGGCCCCAACACAAGAGGGACATGGACCTGCTGGAGTGAGTCCAGAAGAGGCCACAAAGATGATCAGAGGGCTGGAGCACCTCTGCCCTGAAGACAGGCTGAGAGAGTTGGGCTTGTTCAGCCTAGAGAAGAGAAGGCTCTGGGGAGACCTTATTGTGGCCTTTCAGTACTTAAAGGGGGCTTATAGGAAACATGGGGAAAAACTTTTTAGCAGGGCCTGTTGTGATAGGACAAGGGGTGATGGTTTTAAATGAAAAGAGGGGAGACAGACTTAGACATAAGGAAGAAGTTTTTCACAGTGAGGGTGGTGAAGCACTGGAGCAGGTTGCCCAGAGAGGTGGTAGATGCCCCATCCCTGGAAACATTCAAGGTCAGGCTGGACGGGGCTCTGGGCAACCTGATCTAGTTGAGGATGTCCCTGCTCATGGCAGGGGGGTTGGACTAGATGGCCTTTCAAGGTCCCTTCCAGCCCAAACTATTCTACGATTCTATGATAATATCCTTGTAACCTGCTCTACTGCCCATTTATCCAAGGAGTAGCTACACAAAACTTAACCCCCCAAACCTGAAACCACTATAGAACTCAAACTCCTGCAAATCTCAACTATTCAAAATATGTTAATTAAATTTCAAGCTTCGATAGGCTCGTTGGTTTTACTAATTTTAACATTTTACTCCTATTTAGTTTTTAAGTCTCCCATCAAAAGCGGTCACAACTGTTGTTTCTGTAATTAAAAAAAAACAGTAAGACTCTAGTTTTGGTCATATTTATGCTTCTGCAATATGAATTCTAGACCTCAAATGCATTTAAAACCAACCTGCTGAAACACCAAACACACATCCACACCTGATCTGCTCCAGTTGTGTACTCTCTATCCACACAACCAATTAGTTCCAGACAGAGGCACGTGCTGAAAAGATGAGTCTTTAGGCCTTTTGGTTGGCAGTAAATGTTGATGTGAGGATTCTTTCTTGCCCTCAAACCCTTTTTTTTGGTCACTGCACTATCCCATGGCTACATCAGCACGTGGCGCTGCAGAATACACCGAGCAAGGGAACTTACCCAGATTGAGAAAGAGCAGCGAGCGCCGTTCACTGCGCACTCAGTGACGTAACACAGGGCTGTGTATAGACCACGTGTTCTTTCATATGAGCAAGGGTAGAAACCATTAGCGAAATAGGTCACGAGCATATGTCAACATCAATCACCACGTAACGCATGACAGCGAAGCTGCAACATGTTACGGCTTCACAGGTAGATCCTTCTCACCTCTCAGGGCATTCTCTGCGCTTCCATCCTGCTGTCAAAACCTGACATTCCCAGAGCACGGCAGCTCACGGTGGGATGCTATTTCAGAACAGAGAGACACCAGTGACCTCGAGTGAAGTTCTCTCAGATGTAGCTAGGGATGCCACGAGGCATCTAACCCCGGGGAACAGAACAGAAAGGCACATGGATTCTTCCCTGGAGGTAAGCCTTTTTAATTACATGATGTGTCCTGAGAACAACTCGCATCCCTAATGCTTCCGTAGTTCACCCCAACTGGAAAAGTCAACGCATTAAACAGATGCACTAAATCAAAATCCACTAGAACTTTTTATATACGCAGACATGTACACACAGTAAGTACATGGTTGTACTGCAGCGTTCACACACTAGAATTCTGCATACATACAGAATTCGATGCATTTTCTTGCACGCAATTGTTTGCAGCGCCGTATATTGCATATAACCTGCCCACAAGGACTTCTGCAAATTAAGACAACCTCTTCAGTTTGGAAGTAAAAATAAAAAGCACAGCAAAAAGCTTAACTGTAACACAAAGGTGCTCATGTATGTGAATTTAAATGAGGAAAAATCCTCAGTTTTCTAATGTATTTGCCTTGTAAGAAGTGTTATATCCGAGAGTCTGAGCTTTTCTAATATTCATGGAGATGCAAAATTCTAAAGGCGACCCTCAGGAAACCAGGTTATGCTTCACAATGATGATGAATCCTACATCCTTCTATTTGAGTTCTTTTTGAACAGTTAAATTTGGTACTTAAAAGTCTCCAAATGCTGGAGCTGTACTTCATTTAACATCGCATCCATCACTAGTAGGAATGGGATCCCTGCTGGTGATGGGTGGTAAGACATGATGCAAGAAGAGTTACACAGAAAGCGAGAGACACTCGTCTCCTTCCTTGTTCTCCTATCCAGATTTTGTCCATCAAAATGAGACGCTTCTCATTTTGTTGGATATAAAGGGCAACAGAAATGGTTAAATCTTAGCAGTTTTACTACTTCAATGATCTGTTGGTTCGGGTTTTTTTTTTTTAGCGTTACCCAATATACCTGTTCCTCCTTTGACAACGAGCAAGTAGGTAACAAGTAACAAATCACTGCCGCAATTGAGAACTGATCATTCAATATAAGATTTAGGTTATTTCTCTGTCATCAGGGTATCCTAGGTGAACTAAGGACATCGGAAGTTACTTTTCAAGACAAAGATATATTATCACAGTTTATTTGCAATTAGGAAAAGATCTAGATTTCAGACTGCTTCACAATAAACATGTATGCCTTTATACAGTCAATATAAATCATAGTTTGAGTATTAAGACATTTATAGAAATACATACTACTTCCACAGAAATTAGAGTATTTACAACACAATAAGCTTACTTGAATACTACTGAAAAATAGTATTCCGTTCTTGCCAATATGTCCCTTGATCTTTGAGGAAAGCTGCCTTTCCAAGTCAGTTGAAGTAAACATCCACCCCCCAGCCCTACCACTTGTTATAGCTGAGTGTAGGATGTTTACAGGAACTAAAAATTAGCTTAACAATATAAATACAGCATTGGCTTTCAAGATATGCAAAAATGAATCTGCACAGACATACTTCAACATACTGCGTGAGCTACAATTTGTGCAACTCATAAGGCACGTGCAATACTTAAGCCTTACTGACATTATGAAGTTGGAACACCTGTTTTTAACGTTTAATCTTCTAAATATCAGAACACAGTAATATACACGTACAGTCCCTGATGCTGTAGAGGTACAAGAAGAAAAACAGGAGAAAAATTTCCCACAGCCCGTGGAGATCAGCATTCTGTTGCACTTACCTGCCAAGGCCCTTGATGCTCAGAGCAGACACCTTCTAGAAATCTCAAATTCAAGTAATTTTCAAAACTGAAACTCAATACGAAAATATACATGGGAGATTAGTGGGGTGGTACAAACTGCATAACAGTCCTCCAAGATGTTCATCTCAAGCTGTTTATTCAAAAATAAACCTTTGCAGTGTTGAACATTTCAACAGCTTCCTCAGTGTGGTAAATTTTACAGCTTTTGTTGCTACATTTGTACATCTTCCTATTCGTGTTGTGTTTCCTTAAACTAATTCCCATTCCTCCTCCAGAACTTTTTCAAGGTATTCCTGTTATTTCAATCTTTTTCATTCTTATTTCCCTTCACATTTAGTTACTCAGAAATGTAAGTTATTATAACAGCAAGAGTGCAGAACAGTATTACTTTAGCTTCAACATCTTATCTTAGATTTTACAGGTATGCTTAATTTAATGGCTACAGTCTCAAACAAACAAGATCTCAGCAGCCCAGGAAAAGAATGCTTTGATAAGCTAAATCAGCCAAGAGGCCAAGCCTCAGCCTTCTCAAAGCGCTTGCCTGAACATGTGTTTTGCAGATTTACTGGGGAGAAGGAGCCACAGATGCAGATTATTTCATACATAGAGGAGGGGGGGAACCCCTCCAAATGTTTAACAGTTGTTGTTTACATGAAGAAAAACATGAGCTCAAGCATTTCTGCTGAATGCAGCTGCAAGTTCACAGCAAGGGGAGACAGCGCTTCATGGAGGCCAGTCTGAAGTCACCCCAGACTTTGATGTATCGCTTTTAAGCAGTCATAGAAACCGCTCAGAGGAAAACCCCAGGCAACTAAGCCAGACCCCAAAGACTAACCTTCACGGGCACTCCACTTGCTCAGCACGTGAGGACCTCTGTACTCCTCCCCAGCTTCCATCTCCAAAGGTAACTGTACATTGCGCCTGCATATACAGCGTATGACCCACAGTTACTAGTTGTGTGTCCCTGAGTTCACTGTTGGCCTCTGGACCACCAACCTATTTTTCATTCAGGTATTTTCCTCCACTTTGAAATTAGTGCACTGCAAAGCATCAGAAACTGATCCACGACTCCTTAGAATATAAGCAATAGTCACAGGCTTCACATTAATGAGATGAGGTAACTTGCTTGTTGATCACCAGGCCAACGTGTCAAATCTGCCTCTTCCCAAATTTCATTGTTACAGTTGTGGCCCTGTGCTGTCTAATTCTGCAAGAGTTGCTTCAACAACTCCTCCCCACCAGCAGAACTGCACAGCATGCCAAATGCCCATCATCCCTTCCCAGCAGCCCCAGCACTGCGACCTCACCTGGGATCACTGCGTAAATATGCATTTGGACAACACTTTAAGAGACCCCGCCTTCTTCAGTTGCGAACAACAGTCACATTCCAGACATGGTAAGATGTTCAGTACTTTGTGTTTCATGTATAGAAAAAGAAGATCCTTGTATTTCAAATACTTGGCAAAAAAACCTCACAAACAAAAATGCAGTGTGGTTTTTTACTTTATTTATTTCCTGCAGTTACAAGCCACTTCAGTTTGTTTTCACGTGAAGACATACGACAGCTGGGTTTGAGTACATGTGTTAGATACTAGTACAATATAAATGTACGCGTAAGTAAAATTCCACAAGACTGGACTGACATACTGCACACGAACTGACCTTATTAAAAAGCAGCACTGTTGTTATCTGGCATGTGGAAAGGCTAAGACAGCACTAACCAAAACGTCTACTAGATTAATTATGAGACAACATGTTTACTTTGACCATTCACAGAAGTTTGTTAACAAAGAATACTTCCTTTCTTCTAAGTCCAAATACTATATACAACTAGGAAATGCTAAATATTTACAGCAAATAAACCTTGGAAAACAACTACCAGCACTTTTTCTTTTTAAAGAAATCAAGATCTGTAGATTCTGCTTCAGAGCCCTTTTTATAAATAGACCTACATGAATTATCAAGCCAAACAGATAATATTTAAAAAACTTGATTTTAACTGAGATTGTATTAAGCGTGCTTTAAAAACAAATCTTTGTAGAGGTGCTAGCAATGAATTAGATCAATAGATAAGTTCACTGCCTTCTATCACCACACGTGTTCCTGCGTCACCAGACAGAACACCCAGGTAACAGAAACAAAACAGTTAACCGTCCTGGGACCATCACAGAAGACGACTGGCCGTCCTTGGTGCACGTTTGGTCATTCACTGCCTCCTGGAAAATCGTTACCTTTCCCATGCTTATTAGTCTAGCTTTCCCAGGACTAAGAAATCTTAATAGTTTTAATTCTGACAAATTAAAGAGGAAGTATTTCCCTTTTCTAAGTATTTGTATCTTCGGACATAATCTTTTACAGAATCACTACAGCAAAGTTGAACAAATAATACCTCGGTTGACTATACTATCAAATAAATTGAACAAAGTCTTTCTTTTAAGCGTTAGGGAATAAAAAGGTAACATTTTGGGAGGGGGAAGAATGGAGAGCTAACGTAGCGCAGGACTATTTTCTGTCTTAGCAGCAGCAGAAGTTACTCACATAAGCCATTCCTTTAAAAATAGAAGACTCGAGACACACAAAGGAGAAAAGAAATCCCAGACAAGACCCAGGAAACAGCACGTGCAGATCCCACTCCGAGAAAAGTGGACAGCGCTGAAGCTTTTTTGCAGGTAGCTGTTCCTGCTGACACAATTGCTTTAAGTCCTTTCGGAACTGAAGCAGTGAAGAGTTAATTCTGAAGAAGTACTTTCAAAAGCTGTTATTTACATGAAAAATAAACCTTTGCAGTGCCATGGTGGGGAGTAGCACAAACCAAGACAACCATACCACAAACAAGTGTATAGGCTATGCACTGTTAGTGCAAAAATACATCCTGTGTCGTATTTTTTTAACCTTATTTTGTCCTTGGGTTACATCCAACTTACAAACAATAAGAGCACCACCCACTCATAAGGAGACTCAGAATGTGGAAATCCAGAAAAACACAACAAAAAGGCACATCAGATAAAATGCCTGCTAAGTATTTGACAGCATTTATAATAATTTTTCCTGAGAGTCATAAGTAACAGAAGCTGCTAAAACAGACAATTCATAAAGCAAGTCTGGTTTATGGATAATTGTACAAGAAATTAACCACCACTTGCTGTTATGTTCCGTGAAGTGAAGCATAATTCCGTAGCTCACACCACAAAGCAGCGAAGAACTCTGTTTTGAGTGATACATATGCAACAGTTTTGTATCTCCATTTCAGACTAGATTTCCAGAAATCATACCTACACTATTAATAACAACCAGGTTAATTCATTTGAAGGCAATTCAACTGTGTCTATAGAAACAGTGTTAGAGATATACATATGCGCATATGTCTTTATGACAGCGTTTCCTTCTGATGTTGTCCAAGAATAGCCAGATGCAGCAAACATCTGACTGAAAGCTAGAACTGGTACAGCTTCCAGTCGGGGATGTTTACAGCAACAGGCTACTATACATCACCGCAACTGTCTAACAGTGCGAAGCAGCTGGTCACCTTTAGAGAAGGGGAAATAAAAAAAAAAAAAGATTTAAGACACGCTTCTATAACATTCCAATTAATTACTGTTCAGCTAATTCTGAAGAAAACCTTATTTTCACATTCAGTAACAAAAATACAGTTCTAGACTCTCAACTTACATTAAATTAACAAAGTTTCTAAATGCAACACACTAGAATACAAACTCTCAATTTTTAATATACATTTTAAGACCTCTTTAGGTGCAAATGTATTTGTTTTTATTTATATATATTTTATATTTATTTATAAATATAGATTTCATTTATACATTTAAAACATATATAAATAAAATAGATTTTTTTTTAAAGATCCATTGACTGTACTTCCCTATACCTTCATTCCTGGAGCTCTCAAAAATAAATGGACTTCCATTTTGAACATCCTGTGAATTTTGCAAATAGCTATCCTTTCATTTTTTTTATATTTTTAAATAAAGCTACACACAAAATTAAAGACAGAAGGAAAACAAGCCATGTTCATAATAAAGAAAATATCAGAAACAGAAACTTGACAGAATTCTGAAAATATTTACTTCCAGTGTCAGAATCCTACCTGATCAGTTTAAAGCTCTATTACACCCAACTAATTAAAAAAAACAACCTCCAAATGACTTATCTTTGGGTATAAGCATTAAAGGAGAGGGACAGGGTGGGAGGGAAAACAGTAACCACCTCAGGATGGAACCATTTTACTTCCCATGTTCAACAAGTTACTATCAAAACTCCCCCAAGACTGCATTCTGTCCTGCAACAACCAATTTCCTCTAAGTTAAAAGAACCTTTATAATATTATAAATTAATATTTACAATGCACAACACATAGGAAATAATTTAATTTAAACCGAAGTAATTTATGAAGTGCATTTCACTGAGTTACTTGTTGCATATTCTCCCAACACTCCGATCCCACACTGTTGTGCACAGAAGTAATTCAAAAGTCAAAATTCAAAGGACTCCTGTGGTGCTCCTGCTGTTGCCAAAGTTTCTCCCGTCTTTGTGATGGATGTGGAAGGTCTGAAACTGCTATCAGCAGATTTTATTTTTTTTTTTAACCATATAATTCTGGCTTGATCATATTCACATAATACTTATATGCCTTAATTTTGTAGTTTATAGTGGAATGTCTTCCTTTTACTAACAGAGCTGAAAGCAGATCGATATATTCCCATTTAGCAGTCTTTATCCCTTCAGAAAGAAAAGAATTTTGCAAGTAAAAAAAGACTTCTACTGCCAGATTATACGTAGACTTCAGCAATTTAAGGTTGCTTGTTCTGGGGGGGGGTTCCGTTTAGGCCTCCACAGCAACTCATAAAAAAAATTATGACAGGGAGTTTAAAAAGTGAAGAAAAACTACAATAGTCAAGCTTTCTCAGTTACGGAAACCCAATCACACCCAGTTTTCAAATAAAAGTTTTCTCCTGAAACATGAAAACTTGTTAGTAGTAAGTGAATGTCGTTATTACAGCAGTATGCCAAGATGAACGAGGAAGCTGCATGCAGTCACTATGGATACCACGCTGACCTTCATTATTTTTGAGAATAAATAGTTAAAAAGCCAGTGGTCATTTGCAACAAAGGCCTCTTCAGGCTGTTCCAAAACTGAAAATTCCTATTTTACATTGGAAAGAAATAGGCTATTTCATGCAGAGGTAGGCACATGGTATTTGACTAATTAGGCTGCTGAGCATTAAGTTGCAACGAACCATTTCTTATACTGCTTTCCTTTAACACTTACTTCTTAAGGAATAATGAAGGTTACTACAATGTCACCTGCCCAAAGAGAACAAACTCGCCACAACCTCCTTTTGTTTTAACATGTAAATCATCACAAAATGGCCGATAGACATAACAATGAAGTCTCTTGCTGCTTTATCAAGCTCGCTGTCAACTACAAATACTTACACAGCATCTTACAAAGTGATTATATTTGTATAAAAGGAGCTGAAACTTTCATTTCCAAATGTGGTGTTAAAAAACACAGACGCATTACCGATCACTTTGTACAACTGCATGCTTGAAAGATACAACTTCTATAAAAGTTCAAACAAAATTAAAGCCGGATATTTATTTAGAAGCATCTTCAGCTATTCTCCCAAACACTTTCTTTTTTTAAACAAACGTAAGCAGACATACTCCAGCTTTCGTTAAAGGCACTGCCCTCTCATTTTTGTAGCACTTAAAAGCACTGAAAACAAACAGGATTTATTCTAACGTCATCACAAACTGAAGAATATTGACTGCTGGCTTCTGTTAATGCCTTTAACTGTTTTTCTTAAGAACAGCAATAAAGATATCATTCTTTGAAGGGTGAAATCCCTTCCTAACTCCACATGTAGAGAACACACAGAACGATGCAAATCTTTAAGGCTACATAAAGTCCTTCTGACACAGGAAATTACCTATTTAGCATTTTCCAACAGCAATGTATGATCACCTGCCTAGGAACTGCTCTTCAGCTGTCAATACCCCAGAACAACAAAAAAGGTTTAATACTACGAAAGGGACACCATTATGATACCTAACGTTTGTGTTCATTCACAATTTCCCAAAGCCGTGCAGGCCACAGAGATTTACTGCAATTTTCCAAGCCTCAAGCATTATTTTACCAGTCACACTGAACTTGTACTGCACCTTACGTGAGCACCTTGAGCAAGGAGTTCAACAAGACAGGAGGAAGGAGGGGAGGAAGGGGAAAGGAAGAGGGTGAGGAGGCAAGCAGCCAAAGAGAGTTTCTTCTGTCTAACCTCCCCACATCTTAAGACGTCCTCACTCTACAACCAGCACGGCCACTATAATTCACTGGATTTCAAGCCTCAGTTGTCACACAGAAATAGTTAAATGTAAGCGGAGTCAAAGGAGTCTGCCTACGCGTGCATGCTCGAGTGCGTGTTCTGGAGTCAAGGTCTTGTCAATCAGTCCGCCTATCAGTCAAAGCAGTTCAGCCGCAGATGCCTGATGCAAGCAAAAAGTGACTGGAACTGACAGACGAAGACAGATGCTCACTATTACTCCGATTTTTTAAGTCATGTGTATTCACCAGAACAGAGTTGAGAATTAATCATTAAATCCTAAATACGAAAGGGATTCTTGAACCGCACACAAATTTAGAAAGTAGTAGGAAGAACTTCACAATGGAAGTCAACAGCCAGTATTCACCAGTTTTCTAGTAGTTAAGTCTGGATTTTAAAACCAGTATTTTAAAACTCTATAGCACTATAGTATAGTCTGTTCAAAGACTATTGCTACATGAATCGATATGCTCCTAATATGCTCTTTTTTCCCCTCCCCCACAAACTCCTCCTAAGTATAAATCTAGGCAAAAAAATTAATATAAATCCAAACGTTTGTTCCTAATAGATTCTTCCCCTTTTTACCTTATAGTAATGTAACTATACCAAACTATTTAAATACAAACCCACTCCTTCCATAGAACAGAATCATAGAATCCTCTGATACTACAGTCACGTAGTCAGAACAGATTTTATACTGGAAGTCCCTATTTTTATTTTTCTTTCTTTGGTGGGGCCAGGGGGCCAGGGAACAGAGAACAACTTCTTTTCATTAGACAGTTTATTTTTAAACTAAATGCTCAAAGAAATTTATCTAACTCTGAAGTATTAAGTGATTAAATTCTCACCATTTTTATATATTTTTAACTAGCCTTATAGTTCACAAGCATCTTTATTCCACTTTTTGAGGGATCGCAAGGAATAAATTAAGCTATCTGCCCTGGGTCAAACAGTGTGTCTGAATCAGCATTACATTTTAAGAACTGTAACTTGCAGCTCGTCCGTAATCCAAATCACATCATCTCCAATAGCACTTACGTCATGCAGTGATTCAGATGCGTGTTACTGCCTTGAATATTGATTGTACATTGTAGTGAGCTTCTAACGCTCACAGAGTTCACTGCAGCACTACAAGTTAACAATGCAGGATGAATTATGATGGAGTAGGAAGCGTACATAAGTAGTTTTAAGACTGCATTTCCTGTGTAATTTCAGGAAAGCACACACTCTTGCTTCTTTTGATCACTAATACATACACAGTACAACCGGCAGTTTTGGTACAAGAGGTAGAAGGGTTTTTTAAATTGGGTGGTGAATTCTAAAACAATGAAAGAGATTGAATATAACATTAGCAATTGTAAAGAAAGAAGAAAAAAAAGCATCTTGGTATGTTAAAAATGTATGGGAAAGCATGACAGTAGAACATTACTAACATAGCTGAGACCAAATTAAGTGAGAGCTGGATGCACATGCCATATGTAATCATTTCAGAAAAACAAACATCTAGAAGTTTGTGTTGTAAAAATAATATTCTTATCAGACTAAAGGAGATCTAAGGACAAACTACAGAAAAAGGATGATGGTGTGAGCCAAAATAAAGTTCAGATCCTGATTCAAAAGGGTCTCTGCCCAATTGCCCCACATCTGAGTCTGAACAAAATCATGTCCCTTGACCTGCTGGCCACACTCTTCTTAATGCACCCCAAGATGCCGTTGGCCTTCCTGGCCGCAAGGGCACGTTGCTGGCTCATGGGGAATTTGTCATCCACCAGGACTCCCAGGTCCCTCTCCTCAGAGCTGCTTTCCAGGAGGTCAACCCCTAACTTGTACCGGTGCATGGGGTTGTTCCTCCCCAGGTGCAGGGCCCTATGCTTGCCTTTGTTGAACTCCATGAGGTTCCTCTCCGCCCAACGCTCCAGCCTGTCCAGGTCTCGCTGAATGGCAGCACAGCTTCTGGTGTATCAGCCAGTCCTCCCAGTTTTGTGTCATCAGCAAACTTGCTGAAGGTGCACTCTGTCCCTTCACCCAGGTCACTGATGAATAAATTGAACAAAAATGGGCCCAGTACTGACCCCTGGGGGACACCACTCGCTACTGGCCTCCAACTAGACTCTGCACTGCTGATCACAACCCTCTGAGCTTTCTCTAAGAAAGCATATTAGCACTCTTACAAGTATTTCTTTTCCTCAGAGCACAGACATTCAGCAGTTTATATTGCTATATGATATACAGCAACATGCACTGCTATTTTCACTTCTTTAGATTTTAAACTTTTCCAGCGGAATAGCTACATCACAGTGCATTGAGTAGAAGAGAAACCCGAACAACTAGAACTACAAACTTAGGAGAAATGTGAATACTCTGAATGTATTAGGTCAGGTTTCACAAAGATTCAATCCCTTTCCTTATGTTCCCATAAAAGGATTCCTTTTTCAGATTTATCAAGAAATTTTGAAGATACAAACTCAATGGGTTTAACATAAACTCAATACTGCTGTTCACAGTATAGTTCTAATTTCGTAGTTTCAGCTATTTACCTTTCACTTTTGGTCCCTCTTACAGGAAAGGAATTTTTGCCTCATTCATAGAATCACAGAATGGTTTAGGTTGGAAGGGACCTTAAAGATCATCTAGTCCAACTCCCCTGCCATGGGCAGGGACACCTTCCACTAGACCAGGTTGCTCAAAGCCCCGTCCAGCCTGGCCTTGAACACTTCCAGGGATGGGGCATCCACAACTTCTCTCAGCAAACCGTTCCAGTGCCTCAACACCCTCATTGTAAAAAATTGCTTCCTTATCTCTAATCTAAATCTACCCTCTTTCAGTTTAAAGCCATTACGCCTTGTCCTATCACTACATGCCCTTGTCAAAAGTCCCTCTCCAGCTTTCTTGGAGGCCCCCTTTAGGTACTGGAAGGCTGCAATAAGGTGTCCCCGGAGCCTTCTCTTCTCCAGGCTGAACAAGCCCAATTCGCTCAGCCTGCCTTCAAAAGAGAGGTGCTCCAGCCCTCAGATCATTTTTGTGCCCCTCCTTTGGGCCCGCTCCAATAGGTCCATGTCTTTCCTGTGCTGAGAACTCCAGAGCTGGACACAGTACTCCAGGTGGGGTCTCACCAGAGCAGAGTAGAGGGGCAGAATCCCCTCCCTCGACCTGCTGGCCACACATTCCTGGTGAAGACCTACACTGAAAGTTGACTGTTTTATCTAGGGTAGATTCTTGGAGATACTTAATTAGAAACTATTAAATCACTTAAAATATTTTACAGCTACCTCTACATGACACGTCTCCATGTTATCCTGAAAAGTCTTCCAGTTCCTAATTTGGGCCCATAGTCTGCCTTTTCTTCTTTCAAGGTAACCAACATCTCTGGTCCAAGATGACAAAGCTGTCTGCAGAAAGTGAGCTCTTTCTTTTTAAAGGCATCTTCAAGTATAAGATTTGGATGATACTCCAATCTGGAAAATAGAAAGTTCACACTACTGAATATACAATAACTGATCTGATCACCTCTTATAAAAGAGAGTGGATGACAGAAGCAGGAGGGCAAAAGACAACCCTAACACTTGACAAGAAATAGAAACAAAGAATATCTTTAATAGATGTTCTTTGCAGTAGTATCAACAGAGCTCTACCCATAAAAAATTAACCTAAATACAAGTAATTCAGTCTTTACTATTTCCAGTAGCAAGTTTTCTAAAATGTTGAAGCCCTCCATGTCTGACGACTCAAATATGGCCAAGCATGAATGGAAAAACCTCCTTAAAAAGATCGAGACCAAAAGAGCTATATAAATACATCATTTGTTAGGCTGGGTTGTTTTTTCTTTTTTTTCTTTTTTTTTTTTCTTTTTTCTCCTTTTTTGTTTTTTTGAGTGGATATCAATTAAGTCTGGTGTAGCAGACTCCAAATCAATGACACATTTAGCACACCCCTTCACTTAATGACTTTTCACTCACATTTGCAATTATAATTATCTGGTGATATCGGCTGCCAACAATAGTTCTCTGTAACGCTGTGATAGAAACAAGTTGAGAACTGCAAAGAGACATTCATACTGCAAAGTCCCTTTGCTGAACAAGGACACACTTGGATACTCCATTAACATCAGGAGTTCAACGATTAAGGCTACACCATATTGCTGGAGAAGCTTGTAGGGGCCAGGGCACCAAGAGACCTACAGGCAGTACAAGACAAATGTTCCCATTTTAAGGGTAATCCTGCATGAACATGTTCCAGTCCTTGCAAACCAGTATAGTTGCAAATATGACAAAACCTGGTGTTCTTACACTCTTCATTTTGGTAAGCAGAGTCTGGAGATTGTTACTGCAGCCTGTAGACTTTGGTGAAAGTACAGTATCACAACAACATATTTCCCCTGCTGTATAAAGTGAGCTCAACTCCTCCACTGCAATTAAAATCCTGAAGAATATCAGGCTGAGAAGTGATCTGTACACCAGTTACCAATCCTAACCTTGCTCCCAGAGCACGTACAATTTTTTTTAATTACTTCAAAGAAAATAAGCTCAACCCAGCAAGCATGCAAGTCACGAACATCGCATAAGTGCACGGCACTTGGTTTTACAAAGCATCTTTGCCCTTATATACAAATTTTAAAAAGTTAATTCTTTTGCAGTAATACCCAAGAGACTCATTCTTTTAAGTACACATATACAGCCTGCTTCTACAAAGGAAACAGTCCATAAAGAGCAGCATGCAATCGTGGCATCCACTTCAGGATCAACAATCTCAAAACCAAAACAAAACCCATACAACGTAAGAGAATGAAAACCACCTTTCAACTACTCTCAGAATGATTATCTCTATTTAAAATGTAGATTTCACCAAGTTCTTTTCAGAAAATAATTTTCAGGATTTACTGACAGTAACTGAAAACAGACATAATGCGCTGGCAAAACAGTTCATTTTGAAAACATTACTCCATATTCTTAAATCAATCTTACATAAGATCTGACAAATATACTTAGAAAATTACTACTTTCACAGCCTCTCTCTCAAACACCATCTCGTCTAGAATCAAACCACCTCCTTCAATAATTTACAACACAACAAGAATTAAAATAGACTTTCCTAGTCTGTAAATATGCCAGGAGTATATCTGACAAATCTGAGTCATGTTTCCCTACTTGGAGCAATGTAACATTTAAAGTTTAGTTACTGGACTACAAAAATAAGAGGCACTCAATTTTTTCTGGAGAAGACAGAAGCGACTTTTAGCAGGAATTGTTTCTCCAAATCATGAAAATAATCTTTGATTTTCATATTGACTTTTAACAATTTTGCTTACAAACTACCAAATGCATTAGTCTTCTTTTGCTGTAGTCTACATAGAATTACAAGTACCATCTAAAAAAAAAATGTCACGGCATTCACATAAGGTTCCTGACAAGCACAAACCCCACCATACTCATGTGTGAGAACGTCAAAATACGAGGTACAGAGTACCACCAACTTCTGGAAGGCACATGGAACACATCCATTTGGAATTCATTTTTAAAGATGTGGACAAAAAGATAATCATGAACAGTTAAAGATTTATCAAAGGCAGAATGTACCCAACCAACCTCACACAAAGGGCTGGGGGCTACTTTGATGAAAGTTGAATGGTGCATATAAGGCACAGAGGTGCTGGAGCGTGTCCAGAGAAGGGCAACGAAGCTGGGGAAGGGTCTAGAGCACAAGTCCTATGAGGAGCAGCTGAGGGAACTGGGGTTATTTAGCCTGGAGAAAAGGAGGCTGAGGGGAGACCTTATCAATCTCTACAAGTCCCTGAAAGGAGGTTGTAGAAAAGTGGGTGTCAGTCTCCTCTCCCAAGTAACAGGCGATGGGACAAGAGGAAATGGCCTCAAGTTGTGCCAGGGGAGGTTTAGATTTGATATTAGGAAAAATATCTTCCCCAAAAGGGTTGTCAAACATTGGAACAGGCTGCCAAGAGAAGTGGTTGAGGCACCATCCCCAGAGGTACTGAAAAGACATGTAGACGTGGTGCTTAGGGACATGGTTTAGTGGTGGACTTGGCAGTGCTAGATTAACATATGGACTCGATGATCTTAATGATCTCTTCCAACCTAAACGATTCTGTAATTCTATGTAACTTACTTTGACTTTAGTACAGCTTTCGAGACAGTCTCCCACCACAGTCTCACCGGGGAGCTGAGGAAGCCCAAGCTCAACAAACAGAAGGGAAGCTGAGCTGGAAACCGCCTGGGTCGCTGGCTCACGCGGCTGCAACCAGTGGCTGAACATCCAGTTGCAAGTGGGCAAGGGAGGACCCCGGGGGCCAACACAGGGCTCCAGACACAATCAGCAACCAGGAAGACAATGGTGAGTGCGCCCTCAGCAAACTGGCAGGTGATCATGAAGTGGAGGGGGGCAGAGAAGAAGAGGGGGTTGACACAGGGAACGGCAGCGCTTCTACCAACAGAGACAGACCATGACAAACCCAAGGACAGAGCCACAAACTCCATCAGGTTCAAGAAGAAGTGCAAAGCTCTGCACCCAGGTAGAATAACCCCATACATCAGCACAGGCTGGGCAGAGCTGGCTGAGTAACAGCCCTCCTGGAAAGGGCCCGGGGGCTGGGGCAGAAGCCAGATGAAACGGGAGCCAACACCTCACTGCAGAGAAGGCAAATCGCAGAGAGCGCGGCAGGTAAGGGATGTTATTCCTTCTCTGCCTGCCACTGGCAAGGCCACTCTGCACACACCGGGTGCTCAGGTGAGGACCCTCGCAGCAAGGAGGATGCTGAGGAACCAAGGAGGGTCCAGCCCTGGGCTACCAAGGCGGTCAGGGACCTCAAGGGCATCACCCACAGGGAGAGGCTGAGGGAGACGGGCCTGTTTTCTCTGGCAAAGAGAAGGCTAGGACCATCTAAGAGCTGTCTACACCTACCAAGGTGGGAACTCTAAAGACAGTCCAGCCAAATGCTTTCTCAGCACTGGCAGACAGGATAAGAAAGACCAATGGCCACAAAAGGCAGCATGGAAAATTCAGGTTGGACACAATGAGAACCTTTTTCACAAGGAGGGTGGTGAAGCCCAGGAACAGGCCTCCCAGAGAGGCTGTGGATTCTCTGTCCTTGGGGATTTCATGGCTTTGTAGGACAAAGCCACATCTGACCCCACCAAGTGCTAGTTAGAGCCCTGCTTTGAACAAGTGGTTGGACTAGAGACCTCCAGAAGTCTCTTCTGACCATTATACTTGACCATGATCTCATTAATTCCTGTGACACGCTTCCAGCAACTATAGCCTTGTTTAAATAACTATCCTCAGACAAGATGAAGTCAATAAGTCTTTGGAAAAAGAATTACCCATAGATGACATTAGTACAGACTTTCCTATAAATAGCCAGGTGTTATCAATAGACTACAGTGCTAGCAGCTCCGACAGGTCTGGAATCACAAATATTTTATATTAAACTATTTTAATCAGCTGGTGCCAAATATTTTAAAAAATAAACTACAGAGAAAATAGAAATTGCATACCTAAGCCTACTGAATTTAAATATTCTGCCAAACACCATCCCAGGGTCACCTTTCTAGATTACTCAATGTTCTTCCAGAAAAAACCCTTCAAGATTATAATTTTATGCCAGCATCTTTAAGAACAGGCAATATGAAAAGGTATTTTCACTTAGCTTGCTTGTAGGAGCTCCCTCAAATTTGAAAAAGATAGTAAAATGTTTCCCACAAAGCATAATTTTGAACATGAAATTTTTAAAATGTCACTCTTAAGCAATACACAAGGATGCCTTACATGTAAGGATAGACTACAGATTTTAAGTCTCTATTTTTTCCTAGCAAGTCGCAATTTTGTTTCCTCCCAGTCAAATCATAATGAACTAAATATAGAAGTTGGACATCATGACCCATCAAACTGTTCCTTTTGTCACACTACAAACACAGAGCTTTAGTGATGATCAGAATTAAACCAATTACAGTAAACAAACAGTTTGGGAGTAATTTAGGAGTAGAAGGACTGGTTCCTACAACTCACTCCTAGGACCGCACAGATTAAGTGATAATTCAATGCAATAGACAAAACAGCTTGGTGAAGGGGAAACCTAGGTCATTCACCTGACATTATAATCCTGCTTTCTGGGTACTTTTGGTCCCGCGAACCTTGAATTATCTCATGCTGTCACTGAGTTTCAAAATAAGAATGAAAGGTACTCAATTTAATCAATGAGACTAGTAGCTAAAAAGAACTCTCTTCCTTGCATTGACTGGTGTTTTTCACTTCTCTGGTGGGGAAAAAAAAAAAAACACAACACCCAAAAAAACCCCCTACACCCACATTAGTGGGTGGTGTACTGCAACAGGAGGAGATCTGCAAAACAAAACCATTTGTGCTGAAGACAATACTCAAACTAGATATATTCCAGGAGGTCTCACTTCAGAATTAGCTCTAGTCCTACCTATGGTCTAAATAGCATTAAACCAAATGCATTAGCCAAGTCCAGAAGAACACCTTCCAATTTTGTTTCATTGAAAAGAAGTCGATTTGCATGTTCCACAGGAACTGCAGAACAGTAACTGGAGACCATCAGAACAGTCATGTCAAAATTGCATTCCTGATCCCAATTAAAGCACAGATGTAGTTCACTACGTGACCTTTCAACTGTTGTGCAAGTTGAATCAGTTTAGCGAGATGTCCGCTGAGTGCCAAAGTAAATGGCAGGAGAAGCACATAAAGCAGGAAATCCTTTCTGAAGCATTATGCCATTAGATAACCAGCAATATGAATTAGAATAACCACCCAATGCAGTTTCATTTGGCAATAAATTTTCTCAAAAAGTTGGAAATTTACAGGTCCATTCTGGGGTTCACATCAACGTTCACAATGTCAAGAAATATCCTAAACCTGCATTGCCAAATGCTATCTAGTCAGAGCTAATTCTATTATTTGAAGAGCCCTGCTCTGAGCAGGATTTAAAAAAATTTTGTAGGATCTGTTACAAATTATTCCTACATTCAGTCTTGGCAAAGTATTCTCTCAAAGAGCATTATTTAAGATTCATCTTCTTCCTCTCTTTTTTCATATGAAAGCAACCAAACAAAAAATAATCTGTTTCTTAGGGGAAAAAAACAGAATCAGCAGCAAAGAACGCCATTATCCAGCCTATAGTGATAGGCATTCTGGAGATAATAACACACAGTTATTCCAAAGTTAATCCTGAAGCAATTTTTATTAGCTCTATTTTAAGTCACAGAACCTAAACACTTACATTTTACACATGCCTGCAAAATAGAGTAATGCACAAATGCAACAATTACATGCAGCTGAGATCTTCGTCACACCTCAAATAGAAAACAACTGTGCAGTAAGAACATCATTTAGTGCAATTTAGTATTGCTTTATAATTATCTTAATGAGGGAGGCTGTTGCACAATGGCCACTCCAAAAACAAGAGAATACTCACGCCAGAGAGCCTAACAACTGGTGCACCTTCAGGATGGTTTAAATTGAACATGGTAAGAGCACTGTGGCAGAAGAGCAGTCCTGCTCGCTCTTGTCTTCCTGCTGAGGGACTCCTGCTTCCTCCACTGTTACAGGAATTTCACAATTTCACGATGCAAGTGACTTGGACAACCACTATATTAGCTGCAAACTAATCCTGGGAAAAAAAAAGAAAAAAAAAGAGAAGAGATCAGTTTTCTGCTACAGCAGGTAGCTGATCTCAGTTACTGGATGGCAGTACAATCCTTAGCACTGACAGGAAGAAGGTACTGCATAGGGCAGGACTGCCTGTTTTGGTGGCAATATAGCGTTAAATCAATACAGCTGAATTGTTTAACCACAATAGGAACCTCTCCCCACCACCTCCACAGAAAAAAGAAAGAGATAGCAATACTTAAGAGCTCTGGTATCAATGTTTTGAGTGGGGAACAGTAACATGAGCGAGCTGTGTATCTCAAAGACACAGCAAACAACAACAACAAAAAGAATTTGGCAGTGTCATGCTCCCTTAAAGGTAGTATCAACTTTATAACCACTCAGATGTAGCTTCAACACTCCCATGCCTTGCAACAGGAAACTGACATTTGAAAAAAACAGCAGAGGAACACCAAGTTGCCTTTCACTCTCTGCATCAAAGTTCGCTCCAGCTGCAAGTCCAAAAACTGTCCTTCAGCATTTTTTGTTAACACTGCAAGCAAACGTGGAGCTGTTCCCACAGACTTCCATGCCAAACACAGTCAGCAGACTCCACCTCCACGGAAACCAAATGAGTAGGCCTTACATGGCAATCACTTTTCCTAAATGCTGGAGGGAGTTAGAAGTCTGTCTTACATTGCCAATGCTTCACCTGCTGGTATGCGAACAGTACAGATTAGTCCAGAAAGCATCCTGACCTTGAAGAGAGGCAAAGACAAAGGAAAAGAATGCAAAAATAAACAAAAACATTTCCAAATATTCCAAAGCATCTCAAGCACCTAAGGCAAAACCTCCCTTGAAGAACTTGGCAGTATAATACGTTTCTGAATACTAATATTCCTGAAAAATATTTATGAAAACCTCTAACCAAGGATGTGGTTCAATCCTCCTTTGGTGGCTGGCTGGCCAGCTACTAACACATTAACATTAGTTACTTCATCAGGTCAAGGGTACAGCTCTGCAAGGAAGTTTGCATGAGACACGCGTGTCAAGCCCAAAAGTGGAGCTCCCACACAAAACCATCATCAAGTCTGGAGTTTCTACATTAAAATCCTGATAAAATCAAATTTATAAAGTGAACTTTACTAGAGCCCAAACCAAAGCCAGGCATCTCCCCAAAACAAATGAGCCAAAAAAAAAAAAGCTGCCCACCTCATTTCACCACATTCACATAAGAAAAATAATGTGTTTACAAAAATAAAAAATAAGCAAATGCGTGGTTCTTCATAGGAATCCTGCCATACTCAGTTCATAAACCAGAGGATGTTCCCTGAAAGCAGCCTGAAGAGCAAGGATGCTACAATCCTTAGGACTTACTTCATCTGTTGAAAGAGCTGAAAGGTATCTGCCTTCAGCTTTCCACAAGGACTATCATCTGTTTTGCTTTTTTATAAGCCAAAGAAACCAGGATAGGTAACTGAAGAAAACTCTCGAGGAGTTTGGAAATTGACTCAACTTGTAAACCAGCTATTTTCCTCAACCTCTTCTATATTGTTTCCCTGCAAGTGTGGGACAAGTTACTGAAAGCACTTTTTGCAGACACCCACGACCACTATTCTTCATCTGAGTGACCAACTGCAAATTCTCAGCCAGTTTTGCACAACTGTTGTGTCTCAAGCAGAGGTCAGCGGAGACCATATTAGCTCAACAGAAATGTTGTAAAAACATCAAGAAACTCCTCTAAGGATTCAATTCAATTTAAAAAAAAAAACCCACACCACGTCAACAATTTCATGTGCAGTTTGTAATCTTCTTTCAATGTGAAGAATTAAAACATAACTGGTAGTAGAGTAACAAGCATCGGCCATAGCATTTCTAGAACAAGTATGTTCTGTGAAAATACTTTAAAAGTTAACCTGTACAATGAGACCGATGAAGGTATACTTAAGGAAATGCTGCAAATACAGGCTTCCAGTCATTGTATACAATAAGTTTAAGCACCAACAACAGACCAAAACTCACTGTCCTTCCACAAAGCGTCAGCTGCCTTAGGTTCCACTTAAATGCAAGAGAGTATCACAGTTGGCAATGTTTGTCAAGCTCCGGGTGCAAGTGAAATCTCACATTTAATCTTTCAAATTCCAACTTAACTACAAAACTGTTTAAAAGTAGAACTCCTCAAACTAACTATATTCTCCAACTTAAAGCAGTAGCTTAAAAGACAGGAAACATCAGAGTTATCAATAACCTCTACACCACAGCGCTTCAGTCTCCAGTGGTACCAAAGTCCTACCTGTGCAAAGATTAACCAGACAGCTAAAATAACTTCTTGATTCTACAGGGGGAGAAGAAATGACTGAAGCAGACAGCCACATAGTTCAAATTAACAGCATATTACAAACTGTCTAAGCTATTAAGGCAAATTCTGCAATAGTAGATTTGTAGTGTACCAGTAAATTGACAGAAAACCAGTATTCACCTTTTCATTTAAAGCAGGTGACTTAGGACAATATTCCCCTTTTCACAAAAAGAAAAATAATTAACAATTATCAGTCTGAGAATTGCAACAGAAGCTTGGTTTTATTGGGATGTCTGGTATTCTTAGGAAAAATTTAAAAGTAATACTATGCATAACAGCCATTCAAGCTGTGTAAAGGTCTTGTTTCTTAATTTAGATATAAGCAAGAAGTCAGATATCATTAACTACAACAATAAGGAACTTCACACTGAAATTTGTGTTGTGTAAGAAATAAACCAGTATTTCTCCCTGATACCCTAGTATGTAACTTCACATTAACATACAGAATTGCAACTTCAATCAGTTTGTTAGAACCAAGGAATGTTTAAGTACATAGATTCATTTTACTTTCCCGAGATTTTACTGCTTCTAGTTAATATTTGGCATAACCTGACTTTTAACTGAACCACCAGCTTAGCAGTTCCTGATCCAACTAGTGTGCTTATCAAGCCAAGTCACTTAGTCACCATATTCAAAGCAAAAAAACTCATCGTAAAATTTTGATTAGGCTTTTGAACTCAAAGCAGTCACACAGGCTGAAATCAAATGAAAAATACAAGACCAGACAATCATGCCTCATCACATAATGTCTGAGGATATCAACTACTACATTTATTTTGTAATTAAGAATATTAAAAGCATCAGATTAGATGCAGCAACTCATTTTTCAAGTTAGAGTAATTGAAAAAGAAATCAGAGAGGGAAGAGTCAAAATACACAGATGTGTATTTTAATCAAAGAAAATATCACAAGTTTCCTTGTTAAAGAATCTTATGTCACAGCAGATTCAAGTTTTGAACATGGCAAGCTCTGTTTAGTGTTACAGTTTTGTCTTCTGCTATAAAGGCTAGAGATATGGCATACCAATCTTCATAAAGCTCTAGAAGTCATTTTAACTTTCTTTGCTATTTCCTTGAAATACTCGCTTGATATATACAGAACAGATGAGGGACAGATTGCAGAAGAACTAGCTTCCCTGATACCAGAACATTCCCAATGCTCCAGTGACCTGAAAGTGCTTGATCCTGTCAGCAGACGGCTTAGTTATCCCACAGCGAAGAGCTATGTGAAAATGAAGATGTCCTTGACCTACAGAAAGATCGGAGTTAGGCTCATAGAACCCCCATCAAGAAAAACATTCTTGAAAACATTGCCTTTGTCTTCCTGGGATAAAGTATACACCTGTCAAACTGATTTTTAATATCAGTTAGCTGTAATATTTCTTGTCTTAACCTCATTTGATGGAAAAAAATGTGTTTACTTATCCTTCTAGAAGTGAGTGCAATAATGATTACTCTTAAGAAGTTTTACTGGTTAAGTTTACTGAACAATAATTTAAGATAAACAAAACTCCAAAAGAAGTAGATTGAGGGGCAATGATGAGAAAGAATATTTATTTACAAGCACAATCCATATATAAGAAGATCATTTAGTTACAAAGTTTATCAGCAGTGCTAATAATATATCACGTGGTCTCTATACTCTCAGAAAACATCAGGTTAACAAAACACATTGCACTAAGCATATGAGTACGTTGTTAAGAATGTACGTTAAAATAATGATGCATATCAAGTATGGACCAGTCAGCCAGCAGAATGAATATGGATAAAAAGAAAAAGCAACAGCCTTTAAGCACAAAGGTGCCCATCTCCAGGAAGAGCCACGAACAACACGGAGCTTTCGTGGCCCCAGCCAGAGCACTAGTAAGGATGAGGCAAAAGAAAGGAAGATGTGATGGAAAACTCACAGTAATTTTAACTGTAAGTACTTATACCGATGACAGACTAATTGCTATGAGTACTGACTCTCCAGGTCCAACAGCTGAGACATGCCTCAGAAATTCTAGGTAACAGCAGTTAAACTGCTAGACAGGTCACCATTTGCTTAAACCACAACAGAGTTTTCAGTTTGTTCTACTTTTACCCTTTTGTTTCCAATTCCTATCTTAATAAATAACTCTGCCCTCTATTTCACTATTCTGTTTGCCTGGTACTGAGGATATGGGGAAAGGAGAGAGTTTGAAGGTTAAAAAAAAGAAAAAATACTCTGCGCCAGCAGCCCTGAGCAGTTTGTACCCTGGGATATACGCTTAGGAAGCTCACGCACTAAGGAGCATTTTCTGCCAAGCTGCAGAGGGTCAGCAGGGCATCTTCTGTTGCCAAGCATCAGCTTTGGGAAATAGTACTTTCCAGAAGGCACAAATTTGAGCCTTTTCTGTAGGTTATCAACAGTACACAAGATACCTCGCCACTCGCCCAGAACTGCGGGCTCACACTGATTTCTGCATATAAAAATATTCAGTGCATTGAATACTCCAAATGATGAGCTGAGCAGTTTAAGGTAACACAGAAAAGAGCTCAGTCTTCAGGAACGTTTAGAAACACTTTGAACATCAGCAGAATGACGACCCTGCATTTGGCTGAACCATGCTGTATCTGCAGAGAAAACAATGAAGTGAATGAAGAAAGTCCTCCGAGGCTCATCTGGCATTTTGATTTATTATACTCGTGTTAAGCCTCCAATGTTCATTCTCCACACAGCTCTTACACAGCAAAAGACTTGTTGTGGACTAACATATTTCATTTCTATATTCTTTACATAAAATGCCCACATTCTTAGAAATGCCACTAATACCACTATGCTATCTAACATTGTGTTGATTCAGTGTGAAACATAAGAATTAAACAGTAGTTTAGCTTCCTCATTCCCACAGGATTCAACATGCCCTCAGACATGAAACAATCTTATCTAGGGCACTTCTTGTGAATATTTTAATCTTTTTTCCTTTATCTTTCTAACCTTCATTTCTGCAGGAATACAGACCTAATTCCCTCAACTTTCTTGCGCTGTTAAAACTCTTTACTGGTGGTGTTCAGACTGAGGCATCCTAAGAAGACAGTGTACAAGCAGCAAACCGATACTACTAAAGGAGCAAAACTGGTATTACTAAAGGGTAACTTCAGGCATAGAAAACCTATCTGTAGTAAATAAACTTTAAACCGCAAGGTGGGTTGTGCTGCTCCTCATTAAGTGCCAGCTCAGAGAAAGCAATGCCTCTTTATTGGGCAGTAGGGCACTCTCCAGTCAGACCAGTTCACTGCTGTTGTAACTTACAGAACTCCCTAAAAAATAAAGAAGCAGGAACATTTTGAAACAAACATAAACAGGAAAGACTGAGATTGCTATTGTATTGACAAAGTTACCAATAGGCTGATCAACTGGATCTAAATACACTCTCTTCCATGTGCTTGCCTTATTATTATTATAAATTGATATTAGAAACTTTTTGAAGAAAGAACCAGTGGGGAGGAGTTTTTCCATTTCTGGATTTTTTTTTTTTTTTGTATAGTCCTTAGCATTGTGCTAGGTGTTCCGGGATCAATCGTTCATGAGTTAAACCATCCCTTTGTTCTTCTTTACCTTCATCACCCCAATAGTGCCTCCAAGCAACAATCTGGAAAAGATCACCGAGGCAGGCAATGAACAGTTAGGCCAGACAGCTACCCAAAAAGTTTTCAAACAAACTAGATGAAATAAATTATGTAACCAAATTATCACAAATACATCTTGCTATTTTCAAGACCATTTCAGGGAAAAAAAAAAAAATCTATCATCATCATCACGCAGCACATCCGTATTATCCAGGCACTAAGATTTTAGATAATTTTAATATTATTCCATGTTATGCATGCCAAAGATAGATCTGAATAAACTTGCAGGAGAAGTCTATAAAACTGAACAATTTTTTTTAAGGTTTTCCAGTCCAGATAGTTCTGAAAGCACTGACCTTTCTACTCATCCCAGAAGTTGGCAGGCATGCTTTCACCATTACATATGCTTCCAGCTACAGGATTTTTACCTCTCTGTACCAAAGAGCACAACAGGAAAAATCCCCATCACGTTAACTAAACCAAAAATGCAAGCAGCATGCAAACAGCACACTCACTTGCACAGTCTATTCAACTTGTTCGCAATCTGATTATTCACCTGTTTTGTACTGACTGCCATCTGCCCACTCCTCCTCCTGTCTGTCTCTGACACAGACTTTGTGCCATCTCATAAGCCTTTTTTTTTTTTTTTTTAGCACCTTCGTGCACACTTCTTCCAGGTCACTGATACATACAGCGCATAAACTTAATTGCGAGATTGCTCCCTGGGGCTCCCCAGTCATTACACTTCAAATTGACTCCAATGGAGAGAAGGTTGTGCCAAGTAACACTTAAAAAACCCTATAGACTTATTTCCTATCTTTAAATATATTTATATACATAAAATATGTATGTAGATAAATTACACATATTAAATATGTGTATAAATACATTTACATACATATTTAAGACAGGAAATAGATTCAAGACCAAGCCAGCCACTACTCATGCCTATTTTCCCATTTAAACTGCAGCATGAGCCCTAATCACCAGTAGATACGCACAAGAGTGAGGACGCAGGTATTTTTATTTTAGGCAAACAATCCACTGCTTTGTAGAACTTGACAGTTGTCTCCATTAACTCTATGGCTGTTACAGCCAAATCTTATCACGTGTTGAAAAGGACACTGGGATTAATTATGTAGTTCCAATCTGGCCCTTTTATTAGTATCACGAATGTTCGTTTCCTAAGTTGTACATGACAGTCGCTTAAAGCTCCATCTGGCTTTTTTGATTTACACCAGGAACTTCCATGCTAAGAGTTCATGAATGTATTAACTGCACTGATTTTTTTTTTTTTTCCCCATCTCCTCAAGAAAAAAAAATTAAAGTTTTCAACAAAACGCTGAAGTACAAACAAACCTGTTAGCATTTGGAAATTTAGGAATTAACAAAGAAAGGTTCCATGCTTCTTTACATAAGGAGGGTTTGTTTAAAAAAAAATGTAAAACATAAATCGAAAAGAGCCTTCACTTTACTTTGTCTGCCACTGACCTTTAGACCTGACACCCACTGCATCCTGTGGGAAACTTTTTCCAAGAGTCAACTTTCTTATAAATATTTTAGCAGATTTAAGCATCCAGGCTACATTTTATTTGCCTACATCTACAGAATGAAAAGGCTACTGAATAATGACAACATATATGTGGACTTTCATATTCACATAAATATCTGTAAAGCAATAAAATATAATGGAATGGAATCTTGAATGTGCTACACACAGGTGCTTTTCAAGTAATTTTTTTTAAACGATGTTTACTCTTACAGCTGCTACCAGTCTTTGCTAAAATGCATACAACTGCACTGCTTTCCCTTTTCCTGCATATGGTTTTAAAACAGACTTGCATATCCTCCAAGAACAACAAAAGCGCTAAAAAAAGCCCATGCATTCCTAGACTTGTGTGATAAAAGCAATAGTGATAATTCAATTCCCTACTCAAAATGAAAATTCAAGTCCCTCTTAGATGTTTTGCCAATAAATTTCCTTAAACTCTGCAAGAATGGCTCACAGGAATTTGTTTAGCTTTTAAGTGTCAAAGCGCTGCACCTGCTCCTTTTCAGATAACCAGTCTCCTTGTCAAGTCTTATATTCTTCTTGTTTCTCCGTTACGACAAGAAATTGTTTCGTGCAGTATGGAACAGATCACTCATGGGAAGTCACAGGGAAGATTTCTTTGTTACCTCCACGGGCCCTCCACATCAGCACTCCTCTCCAGGTGCGCTTCTCCTCCACGTCAACCCTTCTTCCCTTCTGTATATGGTTCCACTGCAGAGCTATACGTCTCGGACAGTCATGTACACGACTGCGCTACATCAGTGCTCATAAGGAAACTTTCCAGCTGTTCAAAACAAGCCAGACAAGGACAACCGCGTTCACCAAGACAGGTAAGCAGGAATTTGGCTCCCTCACGCTGCTAGAGCACTAACAAAAGAGACTATATTTAAGAAACACTATTTTTTTTTAACTGAAACATTAGATATTGTTCAAGGAAGGTGCCCGATTTACTTAAAATTAAGCTACAAACATTGCATTACTGCAGGAGTTTATGCCAGCAAGTTTCAGCTAGATTTAGCAAGCAAGAAAGACAGAAGGAATGTTTGGTTTTGAAAGCTTATAATGGAGGGTTTGCTTCAATTTCCCCCATCAAGTGACAGTATGTTCATTATGCATGACTACATGCTAACTACAAGAACAAGTTTAAAGCATCAGTATCTGACAGAAGAATTCCTCTCCAAGACCTTGTAACAAGAAGTGCACAGTAATAGTATATAAAAGCTTCTGTTTTCCAGTCTTAATATTATTGAAGCTTCTGTTGAAACTTTAGCCCTTTGGGTTTTATGGTTGTTCTGTCACCAGCCATCAAAACTGCATTAGTGGCCCATCTATGGATGATACAGATCAAGGCTTCTCTCCAGTAAAACCTCTCTCTCACGATCATCTCCATAGCCACATTACTTCGCAGTGGTTACAGCTCCTGTTACCAAAAGGAGCAGGAAGACAAGCCACGTCTCACTCCAAGTTACTCCTCTGATGTCTGCTAGGAGGACAGCATTATGCTCCTGGCATAGATCTCTTCGACATGCTCCTAAGAAATTTGCATGTAGACATTTGAGACAACAAGCAGCCAGTAACTACTCGCCTCCCAAAACCTACAGTAAGACAACGCCAATGAATTTTCATGCACGAGAACAGCAGGCCAGGATGTACAGTGCAAGCTTACATAAGACACAAGGCACTGCTGGGAACCAACAGAAGTGAACAGCATAAATGGCTCAGAAAAATGCTGATGTCACTTGTATACGTTTGGGTTGC
This sequence comes from Phoenicopterus ruber ruber, assembly GCA_009819775.1. Taxonomy (NCBI): domain Eukaryota; kingdom Metazoa; phylum Chordata; class Aves; order Phoenicopteriformes; family Phoenicopteridae; genus Phoenicopterus; species Phoenicopterus ruber. The sequence goes on from CM020216.1 coordinate 162,632,333, forward strand.
GCTGGCTTTCTGTACAACAGATTTCTCTGATCCTAAACCCGGCCTTTCTAGCTGTTTGTAAAACCTCATAGTTTGTTCTGTTTCACTGAGACCTTGAAAAAGAACTTGTTTGCAAAAACCTGTGTTTCTTCCTCATATGAAAAGGAGAGATAAAAATAAAATGCAAGAAGGCTCTAGATTTACTGTAGCACTTTTAAGCAAAAACAGAAAATGTAATGGAGAACTGGAAAAAGCACGTAATTATGTACACAAATACTTGCTCCTAATACTTATTGAAAAAATAGTTCAAGCACAACTTATCTGTGTTAAAATATGACCTCTGCAAACCTACTAAGGTCAATGAGACTTAGAGTAGTTACTCAGTGAGCCCTGCTTGCATAAATTAAAGATGCCTAAGGGTAGCTATGAAACCAGGTATTTGATTTTTCCAGGACACCTACATATTATTAATTAACAATAAATTGCCATTTTACCAAAGCAGCTTTCAGTTTTGTTAAGAAAAAAAGGAAAAAAACCCACAAAAAACAATCCCAACTGTGTTGTGCTTACTTACCTCCTCCTCAACACATAAAAGCTTTCCTTTTTAATGTTAAAACTGATTATGGAAGTTTCATATTAACTTGAGTAGACAACTGAGAAACTATAGATCAAATTACTTTCAAAAAAACCCCTAAGATATCAGTCAAATAGCGCTTCTTCATGGTGTATCCCTCTACAATAGATTTAAACAACAAAAAAAAAAAGAGACAAGTAATCTCACTGCACAAGTTAGTATAAAGCAAAACTGTGAAGAGGGAAAACTCAGCTCGCTCGGGTCAGCATTCACAGCAGCAGCAGCAACTCCCAGCTCTGTGCTTGGCCGCTTCACCTGTTACTGCGGTGGCTGCGCACCACTTCAGAGCAGCGTGTGAACCACCACAGGTAGCTCCCTCCTGGTTCTAGGATTCCTGTGTTGAAGTTTTAGCCTATGGCATACTTAAGGCATTTGATTTTCTACAAAGACCATCATATAAGGTGAGAGGGAAAATACTGTTCCTAGAACAGAACTACTCAGTTTATCTTTCATTACACGGGTAAGGAACTTACTGTCACTCCCTTTAATATTTTCTTGCAAATACAGAGGCGCTCCGAGATAACATCAAGTTAACGCCACTACCCAACCCTGGCAAATACAACTGAATGGTATCACCGTAAGTTACAAACCAATGCCAGAAGTAATTTCTTCAGCATATCAAGTATGTCAGAATACCTCTCTTGCAAAATACCAAATCTAACACCGTATAGCTCAGAGATGCCAACTATCAGAGCTAATCAGCCACATTAGAAATTCACAAGGCTTCCTTAGCAGTGGACGGGGACACCAGCTTTGTTCTAGGCAAACAGGAGGGGAAAAACCCCACCAACTATTTGCACTGTGGAATGGCAGCCCTTTAAAAGCATATTAGAGCGCACTCTTCATAAAAATATGAAGCGTAAGATGACCACACAGTGCACATCCTGCAATATCACAGGTTATTAAACGTCTTTTAAGCAAGTCCCTATTTCCATTGAAGTGTAGCTACTACAGGGAAATTCTGCAAGCAAAACACATCCCGGGTGCAGTCTCTATACTTCTATAGTAGAAAAAACGTTGCTGTCTACCTGTTATTACTACAGCAGATAAGCATTTCACAGTCATTGGTTTATTTATTCACAGTACGTTTTTGGAAAGCACCACTATTCCTGATTCATAAGCAAACAGAGGACTGATGCAGAAAGACTGATCCAAGGTCACAGAGTAACCCTGTGGTAAAGTAAGAAACTTCACCCGGTTTTGCCTTCATGCAACTAACACTTTCTATTAGTGAGTCATTGCTGCTCTTCTAAATTATTCTTTGAACATGAAGAGACAACAGTCTGCCTGTGGCATTCAAACTCTACATGCTAATAGCAGCTTCGCTCCAGGGTTTTCTAAAAAAAAAAAAATCACACCCAGGGGCCTTGTTCTATACTATCACAGAATCCTACTTCAGCACTGGGCTGCTCTGGGGGCAAAAGGGATGTATACATATATATTATTAGGTAGTCCGCCTTGTTTGTCATCCATCTCTCTCACTAAAGAAAAAAAAAACAGTCCTTGAATAGTTTTACTCCCTCATGCTACAGACCACCGGGCAAGGGCAAAGTGCAGGGAGGAAGGGACAGTCAACCCGGCAGACAAGTTATGCAAAGCCGGGGGCCGGGGCGGGGGGCAGAAGTCCCTACAGACCGGGGGGAAAAAAAAAAAAAGCCCAACTTCTGTTCCCAGGTCAAGGGGGACAAAGCGCGGTGAGGGGGGAGCGCAGCGCCCAGGGGCTGCGCGGTGGGAAAAGCCCCCCCTCGGCCCGGGGGGGTGACACGGTGAAGGGTGCGGGGGTCCCCTCCCTACCGGCAAGAGCCCCGTCGCACCCCGAAAGTGCAAGGGGGCGGGCAGCCCCCTCCCCAGGCTCACCCCCACGCCGGAGGATGGGAGGCTGCACCCCCCCCCCCCCCACACCGCCCAGGACACCCCCCCGCCCCTCGGCGGAGGAATGGCGCTCCCCCGCCGCCGTCCCACCGCCCCAGGGCCGCCGCACGGCCCCGGCCCCCTCCCCGCGCCCCGCTCGCCGCCCGAGGCCGCGGCCTGCCCCCCGCCCCAGCCCGCCTCCACAGCGGGGCGGCCCCGCCGGGGCGCCGCTCCCCCGTACCTGTGAGGGGAGACGGCGGGGGGCGGCCGGCTCCGCCGCGGGGACCGGAGGGGCTGCCTCGGAGGGGCTGCCTCGGAGGGGCCGCGCCGCGCCGCCCTGCCCGCGGCCCCCCGCTGGCGGCCGCCGCCCTCGCTCGGCCGGCGGGTCCCGCGGAGCCGCCCGGGCCGGGTCGGCCTCGGCTCGGCCCCGGCCCGGCAGCGGCCGCGTCTCCTCCTCGCCTTTAGTTTGACCTTTTCCGTGTCTCCGCTCCCTGTCCCTGACACACTTTGACGTCACTCCCATGGCAACCAATCCCCGCCCCCTTCCACCTCGCGCGCGCGCTGCCCGCCCGCACCCCCCCCCCCCCCCGGCTGCCCGCCTTCTGCCCGGACGCACGCACGCAGGCAAGCACGCGCGCACGCGCCGCCGGGAGAGGAGGGGCCGCCTCCCTCGCGGCCAATGAGCGCGCGCCGGGGCGCTTGCACCCCGCCCCCCGACGGCGCGCGCCCTGAGTGTGCAGGGTGCGCGGAGGGCGTGGGGCGCGTGGCGCCCAGGGTGCATGGGTCCCTGCTGTGCATGGTGTATATGGTGCATGGGTTGCACTGAGAGCATGGTCTATATGGTGTCCGGGGTGCATGGTGCATATGATGTACGGGCTGCACGGTGCATGGTGTGCACAGGGTGCATGGGGTACATGGTCCGCGTGGTGTATATGGTGCATGATGCACGGAGTGCGTGGTCTTCAGGGACCAAGGTGTGCATTGTACGTATGGATCATGCCGGTGAACTCTGCATGTCATTCACATTGTACCACATACCACGTTGCAGCTGCCGCCAGCGTGCAGGTCACTGCTTCCACCCCGCCGGCCCTGGGGATACTTGGCAGCGATGCGGGAGGGAGGGCTGGTGGAGCATGCAGGAGAGCGCGCCAGAGGGAAAACGAAGTCCTCGGGAGGGAGATGTTCCAGTGGGAGCGGAGGTAGGGGGTGTGGAGCAGGAGGAATGCCGCACATGGCTGCGGTGCGGCCAAGAGCAGAGCGGCACGTTGAAGTAAAGGCCAGTGGAAGGATAAGGGTGAAGGAGGGAGGACGTGTTCTTTCACGTTCCTCAGCCGAGAGTCCTTCCCTCCTCTCCCGAGGGAGAAAGGAAATCTTCACACACGAGTTTAAGCGCTGCCTCTACTCTGCACGCACAGGCCAGGCTAGTGCCGTCAGTTTGCCCGCTCCTTTCCATCTCCGTGCTCTTCCTTATGCACGGTGCCTCAGCATTCCCCGAGGATCACGCTGCTTCCCCAGTCCCACACCTTAGAGCGCGTTCCCATTGTTTGGGGAGCACATGGGCAGTTGCATTTACTTTCTTCAAAATACTGGGCACAGATACCATATGTGTAATATGTGTAACATACAGTAGGGTGCACATCTCAATGCCTCAGTGCACAATGTGTGCATATATTTTTAATGTGTAAATACTTTGCTTCAAACACCGCCAGCTGTGACAAGGTTCCGCATGCACAGCATGCAAACTTCTGTGCAAGGCCGGAGTAGCAGACTCTGGGTTTGTACCTTGTGTCATAAATGTCGTGTGCATTAACGATGCGTTATGTATTGTAGGCTCCAAGTTCAAACAAGTACACAGGCATGATATTTAAATACACAATCAATTAGCAATTACACTGCATCTTTCATCTACCCGACATGCAGAACACACTGTGTGCTTTACGTGCCGCATATCTGTCGCAGCTCCAAAATGACAGTTTCAAACAATTTTTAATCAGAAATATTCATTCAGAAATACAATCCAATATTCATCAGAAATACGGAGTGAGATGTATGCAGCAAACCTTTCCTGAAGGTGGATGAAAGGGCGCGGATACAGTTTCCCTGCCTTTGAAATGCATGGTACCTTTCCCGCGGAGTATTAACAAACCGGTTTCAACCCGATCGCAGCAAGACCAGGATCTGCAGTGTGAATTCATACGTTGTCTGGGTCTTGCTCGTTTGAAGGCAGAGATCTAATAAGGAAATTATTTTAAAGGAAGCTTTTTAACTACCACTGAATTTGTGGCATGGCTTATTCCGTATCAGCCCGGCTAGATTTAGTGCTGTATTACCGACTGCCAGCAAACCCCTCGCGCTTGGTGATGTTCGGAGCGGGAGCAGGTGGCAGGCGGCTCTGGCACAGGCGCGGCGTGGTGCGCACGGGGCTGGGTGCTGACCCGCGCGGTGATGCTCGCGCCAGCCTGTCCCGAGGAGCCCGTGTGCGGACCTGCTGGCTTCGCGCAGCGGTTCTGGGAGGTCCCAGCTCTGCCGGGGTTCGCTTTTTGATGGTGTCCAAACCACGAGCCTGACTGTGGCCGGCTTGCAGAGCTGTAAAGGTTAAGGTTAAGGTTGTAAAAGTTTGGCCGGTCAGCAGCAACCGGGAGTGACCTTATTCTAACGCACCGGACAACCGTCGGGGCCCGATGTGACTCCCAGCCACAATGGGCTGCATGATTAAGACACCAGGACTTGGGCCTTCGTATTTGTAACGCTAGAAAACTGCACTGTCCGTGTTACTGATCCCCTCCCAAATCCCTCTGGAGTCAAATCAGGAGAAAGACTTTGAACAGCAAACTCTTGGGAAGGGCATAAATAAATATGCCGCCAGGGATACATCGATGGGACACCGGCGTATCCCCAGGGAAGTGGTTTCCTTCCCACACATCTCCTGTTGCCCTCCAGTTCGGTGAGGACAACACTTCCTTTTCTCCAGGGGCTCAACCGATGTAGTCAGTGCTTGTGTGCCATATATCGGCATAGGTAAATACAGTCCTTGGCTCGAGTAAATTCATGTCAAATCCACTTATCTGGCGTTTTTATCTGTGAAATCTTAAGAATGCCAAGATAAGCCCGTAATTACCAATTGGACGTGACGAAGATGGAGATGGCGCAACAATGTAGGTGAGGGAGGAGATGGAGAAATCAATCCTGAGGAAGGATCTGGCACTCGCGAGACATGAGGGAGCCAGAGCTCATCGGTTCAAATATAATCTCCCAGAAAGGGAGAGGGGGAAAAAAAAAAGCAACGTCTCTGCACGGACAATGCCGGACTCCCGCGCCTGATTTCCATGAGAAAGGCCACTTCTGGCATTGACATTCTGCGGCACCGTGTCCCCGCTGCAGACCTCCTCCTCAATGCGAGGCTGAAAGAGGAGGGGAGGAATAAACTCTGCTTTCCAAAAGGGCTGGAGCTGCCAGAGAGGCCCATGGAAAGACAATTGTGCAATGAGGGAAAACAGGGCGAGAAGATCCCTGCTCACAGACGCAGAGAAACGCCTGCCGAAAATACGTGGGAGGAGGGCTAAGAGGCGTTTCGATGCATTTATACAGACTTCGAGTGAGTGCTGGTTTAAACTGAAATTGTTGACAAGGTCACTGCGATGTAGAGCTGATTTTGAATACCGGAGCGTTGCGCTGAAGTCCTTCCTTCATATGCATAATATCCATAAGTGCTGCTGATTTCAAATCCCGGCTCACACAGAGTTTTTATGAGTACTTTTCATTCTTAGATCTTGGAGGGCTTTACAAAGGAGAGAGCTATAAATAAGACAGATGGGAAAGTGAGGAATAGAGGGGGGCTCTTAAAGGGCAATAGATTGTTTCTTTAAGGGTTTCTGTGTAGAAGAACTAGGTAAGAACTGTCATTTTACTGAATATAAAATATTTTGCAATGACACACTGTGCCAAATTACTTGTACATAGATATTTACGTTATTAAGGCAAAGTTTTGTCGTGCTGTGTACAAATTGCCTCTAGCTAAGCTTTTGGAAAATACAAAAAGAAAAGCATTTAATGTTAGATTATAACATAGTGTATGCATGTTTTAGGCACTTTTCAATTGAACAGATCAAAGCCTTTTATTCCTAAATGCCAGAAATCCAGTGATATTTGTGTAGCTATGTAATTTGACCTGTCTGTTTTACATGTTCCCAAGGGTTTATTATAGGCAGCTTTCAAATTAAGTGGGCTGGAACATTTGATGCTCTCTTCCCTGGTTTTCAAAGCCTGTGCAGAGCCCATACTGTGTGACTGACACTGCCGTTAAAGTGGCAGCAGTTTAGTTTTATCACGAGGTCCGCAGCGTGGTGAGGGAATGGAGGTTACCCTGGTCCTGATTCCGGCTCTGCCACTCCAAGGCAGCCATTTCGTTTCTGCTTCCTTCATCCTTCCCCTCCCCAGAGCTGGGTACAATATTTCCTTATCCTCCAAGGTGTCATGTAGCTTAATTAACCTTGAGGAAATGAAGGGGTAAATTGCAAACAACAGGGACAGAGTGGGGAAGGCCCCAGCAGTTGAGGCGTCTCCGTGTTCACACTCACCTGCGTGGGCTGTTTTACCACTGATGCTCCTCGGCGCCGCAAACTTGGCAAGTTTGGGAGAGCCTCAAATACTTTCCCTGCGTTTGAAATAACATTATTATCTAAGCGGGAGGCAGCCATAGGCTGATGGCTCAGTAATGTTTTATGCAGCAATCCTTTCACCCAACGGTGACCTTGTAACTGGATAATAAAAGCCATATTCCACTCGCAATTGCACCTGTGCTGCCGCTATTTACGTTGCAATAGCACCTAGAGGCTTCATTGTATAAGGCACAGTGAAACTGTCTCTGTCTGGCAGAGACTGGAAGTGGGAGGGGAAGCAGTAACAGAAGCAAAATGTTTGTCTCAAGGTCATCTATCAGAAAAGTAGCTCTGGCAGGAGAAAAACTCAGGTCTCCCAAGTCCCAGTACCATGCCCTGTGAACAATGGCTTTTAGGGAAAAAAGGACATATTTACTTCTAGGAATATAAATATAACATGCTGGGAGATCACAATGTTTGAAGCAGGATTTGCTCTTTCTTTATTCTTGTGGCTGTAGAAGTGCTTGTTTGGTAGTTTTGGGGTTTGTTTTGGTTTTGGGGTTTTTTTTGACACTTTAATATTTAGGCGAATATTAAATTGCAATTAAATTGTCAACGCCTTCATGAGAGGCATGATTTTATCTGAAGTACGCTATGATTTTCCTAATAACAGACCCAAAGGATGAACATTTCTCTTTTGGATTATTCTTTGTTTGAAAAGTTAATTGGTCCTGAAGTAATGCTTGCTGGTTTTGCAGTGGTCTTTTGTAGGTCATGAAACAGTGAATCTTCAAGTCACATCATCCTACTTTCTATCCAGTGTGTTTCTATGTTACTATCAGCTCTGCTTTGGTTTGATCTAACCAGATGGTATCTCACGAGATGCTAGACATGAATATTTCATACGGTTTAGAAACTGGTTTTCCTCACTCTTCAGCGGTAAAATGTGTTGATTTAAGACTTTTCACAACTTGAGATACTTCCTGGCATGGTGCCGTAACTCAGGCCAAAGACAGCTGAGCATTGTTGTCGTCTCACAATGTGGGAAGCAGAGGATGTTTCGGACTGCTGGAAAAATGGAGCCGAAATTTTCCGTTACGAGAAAAAAAAGCATTTGTCAGGCAGCAATCTTCCAGTCTAGCTGTACTTAGGTTACATTTTCTGGACATAATGTGGAAAGTCAGAGGCATTAGATCAATGCAATTTTTGATCCATTGAATCAGCAGCCAAGTTAATCTCACATCTCTGAGCCAGTGAACACTTTGTTTTCATTCAAAGTTGGTCTTACTTCAGTTTAGGCCATTTCTAACACTGTTTTCTTATTTACAGTATCAAAGACTCAACCACTGTATCCTGTGATATAAATCCATTAGCAGTCACCTGCCTTTATCATTTTTCACTCAGACTTTGCTTTTGCTTCTCTTTGGAGGCGTGAGTGGTTTCTTTTTTTCTAGGTCTGTGTTGTTCTTAGTGGATAATCAATATCGAGTTGCAAGTGTTGCACTGAAACTCTGAAGCTTGCAAAACTGGCTTATTGGGACACACATGAAAATTTTTATTTTTATTTTAGCTGTAAGCCTTCTCAGGGATGATCCAGCTCCATATTAAGACACACAGAGCTTGATTCAGTTGCCCACACATAGACCTTTGGTGCCATACCTCTGCCTAACCTTCAGCTCCCGCTTCAGAAGGTCACAAGTCCACTGGAGATCCTGTGTAATTTCTGCCAGTCCCATAAATACATCTGAGATACCCTGAGGCATCTCCAATGACACTTGCGTATCCATCGGTTAAATGTAGCTGTCTGTGTGTGAGCATCTACCTCTGAGCTGGGTGTCTAAATTCCCGTTAGAGTCAATGGAGATCCAGTCAGTAGAGCCTAGAGAGCATCCAGTTGACCAGACCTTAAGTGTCCATTTTAGGGTATATAATCATCATGCTTCTCTGCTTGACTTTCAGATGATGCATTTTTCAGAGCAGGATGTGTTTTGTTCTTTAATGAGCACTCTGGCAACTAATTTAAACACTCTCTGTGCACCAGACCACAGTCACACTTAGAAGGAGCCATGTAGCAAGGGACTGGGGATCCGGGACTTTCTTTCCAGCTAGAAGGCTGACACCTCAAAAAGGAAGGCAAAGTCCCAAGCAAAAATATCCTTAACCCAGCTGTGCTGCTTCTCTGTCCCCCAACACATGCCTTGCAATCTCCCGGAGGCTTCAGTGATCCATTCATAGAAACAAACAGTTGTAGTCAAGCCACACTTTATATCAATGTACATCTGTTCTTGTTTAATTTATGTTCTCCATCATACGATACTCTTGGTAGGCACACACGCCACACAGAATCTGGTAGGTATAGATTCCCATGTAATATCGATTTGCAGGTAAGTAATATCAACCCCTCTTCAGGAAGATGTGGGAGGCAAGTGGTGAATGGTGATGGAAGAGGTCAGAGATCCAGGATGATAAGGAAGATCAAGCAGGTGTAGCACAGAGCAGAAGAAAAGAAATAAGGAGGAAGAGTGAGATGGATGGGAGAGCATGGAGATAAAGGAGAAGAGGGAATGACAGGTATGCTGCTCGAGAGGCACTGTCAAACGGTGCTGGAAAAAATAGAGGATAAAGCACAGAAGGTGGCGTTGGTCCTTTGGCTGGACTACGGTGTCTCCCTAGGACACCAGGGGAACAAAGAAGAACGAATGGTGTTGAGATTAACAAGAAATTTGTGAAAGCAAAAGAAAACATTTAGGCTGTGTTTACTAAAGCAATTTAAAGAGCGGTGTAATTTTGCCCCGATGGCAGAACAGCATGGGGGGTGCAGCATCTCTGCCCTCCGACACACCAGCCCCACAGGGCCAGAGGCAGAGCAGTTCCTGGGTTACTGAGTCCCATCATCTGCTATTACAAACAGACACATGACCTGGTTCAAAACCTGTCAAACTCTGTCAGAAAAATAGTTTGGATGCCCCCCCACCACCACACACCCCCCCACACTGGTGCTATTAGGCAGCCTTAGGACATCCCTAGTCGGCTGGTGAGAAATCTTCCGGACTAATTTTTTTTTGAGTCAATTTATACCACTTGTTTTTGCACCAGAATTGGCTTTTCACTTAAATAGTTCTCCCCAGTGTTTCCCTCCCTTCTGTATTTATAGAAAGCAGTCATGTTCCCTTGCAGCCACTCTTCTGCCAGACTAAACAAGACTCGTTATGAAACAGGACGTTATAAAATAGACTCTCCATTCCCATGGTCCTTCAAAAAGCCCTTCCTTTCACCTAGTCCACACTGAATTTGGCTTTTCTGCACTCACTCAGTCAGATGTGATCACAGTTTTTCAGAGAGGCTGGATGGACGGCAGCGTTTGCTTGGGACCAGGGCTGCACACCCCAGGTCTCCAAGACCTGCTTCCAGCCTTGCCAGTCATTATGCACTTACGGCATCCATAGTGGCTATCTGTCATGGTCCCTGCATCCCATTTCTGCTCCTCCCGATGGAGTACTTGAGGGGATGTGGGTCTCCAGACTCAGCCGTTCCTCCCAGCAGAGGCAGGACCCTACAGATCCTCTCACTGGTGGTAACTTGCCTCCAGGGAGGCAGTGATTCCCGCTCCTCCTCACTTCTAGAAGTGTGGAAACGCTTTGCACAAGATGAGTTGGATTCACACCTGTATTTAAGATGGCAGATCTTAGCTCCTGCTTAGTTTTGGATCCACCACCTGTGTCCAAGCTCCAAAAGCTTGGAGTACACGGGGAAAAGATACTGCCACATGACTGAGCAGCACTGTCAGGGCTCTGGGAGGGATCCCAGGCCCACCAGCCCTCCAGCAATTGCAAGAACATAGCAGCAGTTGATCAGCTATACCTTTGCTGCAAGGAGCATTCCCTGCTATGCTTCCCTTGAAAAGACAGCAGCAGGTTTTTTTCTAAATATCAGAACAAAACAAAATAAATCTTCAAAATAAAGGTGGTGTGATCCCCCAGGTCATCTGTCTTTATGATCTCACCAACTTTACCACCTGTTATAATCACAGACTCATTGAAGTGCTGGTCAGAAGAGACTTCTGGAGGTCTCTGGTCCAACCACTTGTTCCAAGCAGGGCTCTGGCTATTTATAGGAAAGTCTGTACTAATGTCATCTATGGGTAATTCTTTTTCCAAAGACTTATTGACTTCATCTTGTCTAAGGATAGTTATTTAAACAAGGCTATAGTTGCTGGAAGCGTATCACAGGAATTAATGAGATCATGGTCAAGTATAATGGTCAGAAGAGACTTCTGGAGGTCTCTAGTCCAACCACTTGTTCAAAGCAGGGCTCTAACTAGCACTTGGTGGGGTCAGATGTGGCTTTGTCCTACAAAGCCATGAAATCCCCAAGGACAGAGAATCCACAGCCTCTCTGGGAAGCCTGTTCCTGGGCTTCACCACCCTCCTTGTGAAAAAGGTTCTCATTGTGTCCAACCTGAATTTTCCATGCTGCCTTTTGTGGCCATTGGTCTTTCTTATCCTGTCTGCCAGTGCTGAGAAAGCATTTGGCTGGACTGTCTTTAGAGTTTCCACCTTGGTAGGTGTAGACAGCTCTTAGATGGTCCTAGCCTTCTCTTTGCCAGAGAAAACAGGCCCGTCTCCCTCAGCCTCTCCCTGTGGGTGATGCCCTTGAGGCCCCTGACCACCTTAGTAGCCCAGGGCTGGACCCTCCTTGGTTCCTCAGCATCCTCCTTGCCGCGAGGGTCCTCACCTGAGCACCCGGTGTGTGCAGAGTGGCCTTGCCAGTGGCAGGCGGAGAAGGAATAACATCCCTTACGTGCCGCGCTCTCTGCGGTTTGCCTTCTCTGCAGTGAGGTGTTGGCTCCCGTTTCAGCTGGCTTCTGCCCCAGCCCCCGGGCCCTTTCCAGGAGGGCTGTTACTCAGCCAGCTCTGCCCAGCCTGTGCTGATGTATGGGGTTATTCTACCTGGGTGCAGAGCTTTGCACTTCTTCTTGAACCTGATGGAGTTTGTGGCTCTGTCCTTGGGTTTGTCATGGTCTGTCTCTGTTGGTAGAAGCGCTGCCGTTCCCTGTGTCAGCCCCCTCTTCTTCTCTGCCCCCCTCCACTTCACGATCACCTGCCAGTTTGCTGAGGGCGCACTCACCATTGTCTTCCTGGTTGCTGATGAGTGTGTTTGGAGCCCTGTGTTGGCCCCCGGGGTCTTCCCTTGCCCACTTGCAGCTGGATGTTCAGCCACTGGTTGCAGCCGCGTGAGCCAGCGACCCAGGCGGTTTCCAGCTCAGCTTCCCTTCTGTTTGTTGAGCTCAGGCTTCCTCAGCTCCCCGGTGAGACTGCAGTGGGAGACTGTCTCGAAAGCTGTACCAAAGTCGATCTTATCTGGGTGCGATGGGTTAACCTTGGCCAGCAGCCAACACCCATTCAGCTGCTCTCTCACTCCCCCTCCTTAAAAAGGAGAAGAGGGGAAGAAAAGAGGATGAAAAAGTGTGAGATAAAGACAGGGGGATCATTTACCAAGTACTGACACAGGTGCTTGGGGAAAATTAATATTTCATTTGTTGCCCATTAAAATAGATTCAGGTAGTGAGAAACAAAGAGAAAAAGATAAACTGACACTTCCCCACCCTCACCTTTCCCAGGCCCAGCTTTACTACTTTAATCCCGACTCCTCTCCCTGCAAGCAGCACAGGGGGTGGGGATGGGGGTTACAGTTATAGAATATCTTGAGTTGGAAGGGATCTATAAGGATCATCGAGTCCAACTCCCTGCTCCTCCTACCTAAATCTAAACCATATGACTATGAGCGTTGCCCAGACATTCCTTGAACTCTGCCAGGCTTGGTGCTGTGACCAGTTCCCTGGGGAGCCTGTTCCAGTGACCAACCACCCTCTCAGTGAAGAACCTTTTCCTAATGTCCAACCTGAACTTCCCCTCACGCAGCTTCATTCCATTTCCTCGTGTCCTGTCACTGGTCACCAGAGAGAGGAGAGATCAGCACCTCCCCCTCCGCTGCGCCCCTTGAGGAAGGTGTAGACTGCGATGAAATCAGCCCATCACAGCCCCTCTCGGCCACTCCTCCCTCCTCCCCTGTCTCCCTGCCCCAGCACGGGCCCTTCCCCGGGCTGCAGTCCTTCAGGGACAACCTGCTCCCGCCCGGGCTCCCCACGGCCACAGCTCCTGCAGGAAATATCCCCTGCTGCGGCGTGGGGCCCTCCCCGGGCTGCAGGGGGGGTCTCTGCTCCAGCGGGGTCTCTCAGGGCTGCAGGGGATCCCTGCTCCGGGCCTGCAGCACCTCCTGCCCTCCTCCTCCTCCGCCCTCGCGCTCCCTCTGCTGCTGCTCCCTCCTTGGCTTCCTCCTCCTCTGCCTCTGCCGCCTCCGGCCCTTTCGGAGACCTGTTTCCCCCCGGCGCCCCCAGCTTGGCTGAGGGGCTCAGCTGTGTCCTGCGGTGGGGCCCTTGGAGCTGGCTGGGACCGGCTGGGACCGGCTGTGTCCGGCACGGGGCAGCCCCGGCCTCTCCCCACAGAGGCTCCCTGCAGCCCTGCTGCCAGTGCCTGGATGTGGCCCAACCCTGCCAGGAGCAACAGGCTGGGCCGTTTGACTTCCATCGAAGCTGCCCCTTAGCTCGTCACATGAGGCTGGTCTGGCAAGATCTGCCCTTGAGAAGTTTTCATTGACTATTCCACAACTCGAGAGCATACGGAGGAAAATCTACTTAGAAAATCTTTAAAATGGAAGTCTCTCACCCAGAACATCCAATTTTCTCGATTTCAAAAGTTGATTGTTCTAATTTGTCTTCTGATAAAAACAAACTCTTCATAGTCAACTCTCTTTTTGTGGTTTGGTGTGCTCGCTTTGAGGACAGTTTGCAAGTGGATCTGTGCTAAGGCTTTGGTCCCGTCACAGAGCATCAAACCTGCCATCACATCTTGCCCTTGTCACACCTCCGTCCTGCTGCTACCCCTGCCAGAAGGGTTTTGCTAGAGATCATTATAGTCTCTGCTCACTTCTGCATCCCCTCCACAATACAGTCATCCATTTCACTGAAAACTGAAAAAAAACGTTCTTTTTGGTTTTAGACAGTAATTAGATTATCTTTAGTTATTATTCCACTCTCTCTGCTGAATAGTTATGCTTTTAGTCTCTTCTCTTTTTAATTATAAGGCTAGAAATCTTTTACTGTGATGTATATTTTGTCTTGCTGTTTTGACTTTTCTCTCTAATGTTTCCCTAGATCAGAACAACATCTGTGTACACCACGGAGGCCATGGTTCCCATCATTTTTTGATGAATGGACTTCTACCAACCTTCAGAGTTCCTCGCAGAACATCATGCACCACTATTACCTAAAAATTAATTGGAAACATTATTGGAAACATTGCTTAATGTAGCTCCAGAGACTGGCTGTGAATTAATTACTACGGCTAACTCTACCCCATCCAAATTTTCTTCTGAGAAGCCTCAGGTGCTGAGGACGGACTGGATGGAGAGCAGAGGGAGGGATCCAGCCCCAGCGACTGAGCTGCAGTCCTGAAGGGCGGTGTGTGATGCTCTGTTCTACTGTGTCAGACCCCTCCTGATGGGGATATATCAAATACACAAAAATGTTTGGCGTCAGCCATCTCCCCAAAGTCTCTTTCTTTTGTAGGAAGTGGATCGTATTCCTTCATTTACCTACTTGGTTAATTATTTCAGATTTTTGAAAGTATTCTGTTGGGTTTTTTCTACAGTGATCAGTGAGGCAAAATCTACAAAATAAACAACATTGGGGCTATTATCTTACTCCAGGCTGACTGGCGTGGTTGGCTACAGCTATATTTTTAAACTTCTACCATCCAAAACAGGATAGCCTCATCCAGACTGCACCAGCTCTTGCTTGGTGTGCAGGAATTGTTTGGGAAAATGCTAGCTGGCTGAGATAAAACCATCACTCTTCTCGCAGTGTAAGATAGGGAGGATTCAGTCCCAGTGCCCAGGAACTTTCCCTGCATTGTTCCGTCCCGTTGTATGGGTGTAACCTGCAGGGCAGCTCTGCTGATTTATGTTAAAATAAATTATGTCTTTAGAAAACAGGGGAAGGGAGGACCCGCAACTGTAAATCAAACATTGCAGCTCTGATACTTGGAAAGATACTGAAACGAATTATTTGCTCACCCCTAGAGGATTATAAGCCTATGAGAAGCAGCCAACATGGATTTGTTAAGAATAAAGCATATTACATGAATCCAGTTTAGTTCTTTAACCCAGTGGATAAAGGCAAAGCAGTTTTGTCTTGGCTGTAGCAAAACTCTTGGCGTAGCCCTGTGAAATGTCCTCTGACAAAGAAAACTGGTCTAAATGAGCCCTGCTTAACCCAGATGATACCCCACATCAGCAGACAAGGTCCAGCGCATGAAGCCCCGAGGCCACTTTCTGTGACAAGGCATGAGGAAGCCTCCACTGGCTGGAGGAAGGCATGAGCTAAAATGTCTGAGAAGGAGGAACATCCTTGTTCAGAGGAAATTGCTACAAGGCAGAGAGCACAACTGCCTGAAAAAAGTCATGCTGAAAGAGAACTTATAAATTATTCACTTTCCACCACCGAGGCCATTTGGGGCTGACAGGTCTGCCCCAATTCCAGAATGGTTGGATGTTCTTGTTGCCAAGTTTCCTGGTGATATAGAGCACACTCTTATACAATTTGCAGAAGATATAATTCTGGGAAGAGATGCAAGTATTTTGGAAGGCAGCGTTAGAATTCAAGCAATCACGATAACTTTGAGAAATAGCCTATAATTGATAAAGCAAAATTCAGTAACAGCCAGTGCAAAATGTTTCACCTTTGAAAGAAAAAGGAAATTGAAAAAAAAACTCAAATGGTGAATATTGGTCTATGCCCTATAGTAAAAAAAAAGAGTACAGGGCTGTATTAGACCAGAGGCTGAATATAAGCCAGCAGATAAGGTGCTGTTGAGCCATTCTCGTGCATGTCACATGTAAGAGATGAAAGGCTATTATTCCACTCTATTTAGCAGGGGCAAGACCTTTCCTGGGGTATGAGTCCCGTTTTGGGCACACATACTTTAAGAAGTAGGGTGTGCATATGTGCATGCATACATCCGTGTGTACAGGGAGAGCTCAGCGAGAGCGACAGGAGTGCTAAGAGATTTAGACAGCATGACCTATAAAGAAAGGGTGACCAAAGGGGGGTTGTTTAGTTTAATAAAGAGACCATCAAATGTGGATGTGGAAACAAGCTTCAAACAGAGAGCAGTGCTACAAAGGGGATACTCACCATTTGTTCCCCAGGCTGAGGACAGGACTGAAAAAGCGTTTGTTATACACTAAGAGCAACCTTGCTTAGACATTAGGAAACACTTAGCAATTAGGAGGGTAATTACATGCTGGGACACGTTGCTGGGAAGGGTATGGAAGCCCAGGACGGGGGCGGCAGGCATGTTTGGAGGGTGTAGGTACCTTTCATGACACCTTGGAGTGAGGAAGTGGTGCGGTTTGAGTCCCCCTCTGGCACCGCGGCTCCCGAGAAAGGAGCCTGCCTGTTTCCCTGCTTTCTGTCAGCCTCCACAGCAGGGCAGGAGACATTTCCAGTGGCAACAAACAGGAGGTGGCTTTTGTTTTTTTGATGTCTGTTCTCTGTTCCTATCCCTTAGGTTATTCTTAAACTTTCCATTGAATTCGCATTGGTAATGTTTTTAAAGCAAGAATTGCTACTTTTTTTCACTTGGTACTATTACAAATGACAATTTTTTTTTTTTTTTTTTTTTTTTTTTGGACTGGATATTTAGTTTGTTCATTTCCAAGAGTTGGGATAAATTGCGACTGTATGGTTGAGTTTGTGCTACGTTGCCCTTTAGTATCGCATGCCAGCACCACAGTAATACCATTACCTTCTTGCTGGTGCCCAGTGTAACACTATATCTGTCCCTTCCAAATCCTTTCTGCCTTCCCTTATCACCACATCCACTCTCTGGAAGCTGGCCAGATCCACGGCCACAGGCCAAGGGGATCAGACAGGGTGAGGGAACAGAAAAACAGTGTTTTCTCTGCAGTCCTGCTCTCTCAGGTGGGAGCTGCCAGGCCAGCAGCAGTTCCTCCGAGGAGGGCTCACAAACACAAAGCAGCTTGGCAAGGCAGAGATGTGTGGCTGGAGAAGCAGGAGGAGGCCTGAAGGACAGATGCAGCTCAGACCATTTCCCCAGCCTGAAGAAAAGGCGGTAAGAAGTGAATGCACAGCCTCTATCTCCCTAATTTTAGACCCTCTCTGGCAGATACATTATATTTTCAGGATTTGCCTGTTCTTACTGTGTTATATTTTTTATTGTCTTTCATCAAATGACTGTGAAGAACATACAACAGCAACAACCAGAAAGCAATCATAGAATCATAGAATTGTTTCGGTTGGAAGAGACCTTTAAGATCATCAAGTCCAACCGTTAACCTAACACTGCCAAGTCCACCACTAAACCATGTCCCTAAGTGCCACATCTACATGTCGTTTAAATACCTCCAGGGATGGTGCCTCAACGACTTCCCTGGGCAGCCTGTTCCAACGCCTGATAATCAAATCAAAACAGTATCCAGAAGAAAGGGCAGCAATTTCTTCCTCCAGGATATTCTTCTTCAAAATCTCTCAGCTCCTCCGCCCTCCTACTCTGACTAGCTGTTCTCCCCCACATCTGAAATTACATTAATTTGTTGGCACAGTCATTTTGGGCATGGTGAGTTTTGAAACTACAGTTCTAAAGCCACAGAAAATCCTACCAACTCATGCCTGAGAAGTCAGGAGTTGTCAAAACAAACATTGCTATTTTCTGAACTGCCTCAATCTGCACCTTCTTGTGTTCGTTTCCTCTGAGCCCTGCAGGAGAGTAGAAGTGGGGCTGTAGTCAACAGGCACAGGACCTTCCCACCCTGCGCTTTGTTTAAGCCTGAAGAGAAGGGAATGTGACCTTTGCCAGTCATTTGTGGCATCTTGCAGTTGGCTTTAAGCTTTGCATCGGTTGCCCTAATCCCAATTTGTTGTTCAGCCATAGCGTGTCATGCACTGTGTGCGTGCGTAAGTGGTGCGCGTACCAGTGCCGCGGCATGAGTGTTCGAGACAAACGCAAGCAGGCACAGATGCATCGCACCTGCAGATCTTACAGATCCATTTCATTATGCCATGGATTGAAAAGCCAGTCAACGTGACCTCAAGCTGTACAAGACTCCTGCTCGTTGCTGTGTACCCCAGATTTGTCTCCTTTAAAAAGCTTATGAAAATTATTTTACCTGTGTTTTCCTTCCTACCATGTACTGGATGTGGAATAGCTGTATTCTATTGCACTGCACTCTTTTTTTTGCAGCGAAGTTGCTTCGTACACTTTAGCTTATTAATGAATGGAGCTCTGCAGGAGCAGGGGGGGAGGCATTTGCATGTCTTTGAGGCAGTTATCCAAAAACTGTATGAGATGTCTTAAGCTTTGTGTAATTCAGATACTAAGAGGGAGCCGTTATACATACTCCAAATTAGGAAATATTGAGTTCTAAGCATTTTTTTAATTATTTTTAAAATTCAGCAGATCTATGTCTTAGCAAAAAATTCATAAACTTTCTGGGAATGCCTGCAAAGGAGCAGGCAGTACAAGAAGGGATACTGAAGCTTGGAGGAGCCAGGGATGCCCGTGCCAGGGAGGCTCACAGAAGTAATGGCTTGGAGGATTCAGAAAGTGATGGTCGATGAGGTTGACCACCTGGCACACGAGCTTGGATGAGGTGCCCAGCTTGGTGACAGGTGGTTTTCTTCCTGAGCATTAGCTCTGTCAGCACAAACCCATTAATCAGTTTTAAATAAATGTCACTATAAATACAGGATCTGGCCTGAATCTGGCAAAGTGCTAAGTACCTCCATCCCTTTTTCAATGAAGCTGGAGTTGCAGGTGGTCTGTCCTTTCGAGAATTTGCTGCTATTCTGTGAAAGAGCAGAAAGAAACTGTAGAAGGCTGTAAAAAGCCTGTGTTTTTCCTAAAGAATATCTGACCTCATGAAAGGAAAGTTATAGTCTCTCTTCTCTTTGTTACTGGTGTTGTAAAACCGGCATTTAAATAGTATTTTCTCCCTGACATTTCAGGGGAAATATAAAAATTAAAATGGCGCAGATAAAAGCACCCACATTTTCTAGTAGCCTCCTCCCCGTCTCAGAAAAATCCCCAAACAAACCAACCAAACCAAACAGGGTAACTAAGAAAACCAGGGTTGCTGGCTCATTGATGTAACAATAAAAAAAAATCAGGCTTACCGAGAAATTTCTTGTTATTTTCAGTACTGCTCGGTATGTCATTTTTGTGGAGCACTATGTTCTGGTGGGGCCCTGCTGATGTGGTAACAGAACGATCTATCAGCGTTGCCATTATAAACCTCATCTTTATAACCTGGATGTGCACATTTGCTGTTACTTGGTATTTGTTATAAAAACATCCAATTTTCTTTTTAATGACTTGATAATTTTTAAAGTAGAAAAAGATAAAAGGTTTCAGGAAGCGAAAAAGAAAGGCAGTTTTAAAAAAAGAGAAGAATCCACAAATGACAACATTGTTAATTATTTTTAGTAGTAATAGCTGTAAGTTTTATTTGTATTGCAGTAGTGCCCATATACTCTGTAGAACTACGTGCTGTACAAACACTTGAATTTTTTTTAATGGATTTAGTGCTGGCAGAAAGCGTTGGACTGAAAGCCTTATGAATTCTTATTTATTATTTTTTTGTCTTTGATGGTGCTCTAGTATCTGTCTGAGCTTTGGCTTTTATTGTGATACATGTTGTAGATGTACTCAATTATCTCCGTTGTGAAAAGCACTTCAACGCACGCTTACTTTTAAAAGGGAGTTGAAACACTCGCTGTGGAAAAGAGCATTTTTGCGGCGCAGAGAACAAGCCTCACCACATAAAGCATATAAATCCCATATTTCTTGCAAAGCCACACTACAGAGGTGCAGCAGAGATATCTGAGCAGCCTCCAAACGCGCCGCTGTGTTTACGTGGCGCTGAAGACATGGGCTGTTGGCCCAGATGCTGGAAGCAGCTCAGCGTGGTAGAGCAGAACTCTTACCACACTAATCTGCAGGTACTCCATGGAGCTACCTCGCTTGGGTAGACCTCCAAGCTGGTGAGGCCATATAGCTGCTAGGCCTCAACTCCTGAGGCCCTGAATATGTTTTTTCCTTGTCTCTGTCTTGCAAAAGGAAGATCTACTCTTTCAGCCTAAGGCTAAATTCCTACGTATTGAGGTTGGTTTGGGCTGCTACACCTGTGCAAAGCCCCCGTGGAGTTTGCAGCCTCCGTACTGCCCAGTGAAGGAGCAGGTGTCCTACTGGCGACCCCAAAAATGCAGAGGGGAAAAAAGCGCACTTTGCTCCCCATTTTATGGAGACCATCATTTGGGTATTGGTACCCCACTAAGTGGCTTGCCCAGGATCACAGAGGGTTACAGGGCACAGACGCAGCTGGATCCCAGGTTCGTACACAGAGCCACGCTTCTGACACAGTTAGTAGCTGATCCCAGGCTCCTTCATTTGCAGTCCAGTGCCTTGCACAGGATTTGATTTGTCCAGATTCCCTCTTGGACGGATGGCTTAATACAGTCTAATTGCTTTTTTCTGCCCTCAACTGAGCTTGTCAGCAGAGTCAGCCTATGATGTAGTTGAGGATAAAAGCAAACAAAGGAATTGGGGCACTTCTAATTTTAGTAATACGCAGTTTATCCCCTTCTCACTATCTAGTCTTGAGCACCACGCTCGCAAATTTACTTTAACTGTAACTTTAGTTTTCTTAGATTAACCATTATGTCTCAGGCTGTATCTAATCACACAGGTACTAACTCTTTGGTTGGATGCAGCATGCCCAAAGCATATTGCGCTCTTGTTTCATGACAAGTCACGCACAGTGCTCATGTAGACTCACACTTAAGCCTCCTGCCTCGTGATGCATTGTGCTGCCTCTAAAGACTAAGGGAGTAGTAACTTTCATTAAAAAAAAAAAAAAAATCATAAATATATTTTACTACTTGGACTTAGTGCGAATGCACAACTGACTCATTGGCTCGATAGATGTAATTGCTCTCAAGGAGCCTTTATGGTCTATTGTTTCAATTATAAGTGAATTACATAGTCCCCAAGTACTTACTCACTCTGCTTTCAAGGAGAGTGAAAAGACCAAGTCAAAGCAGGAAATTAGACAAAAAAAAGACATCATTTTATTGAAAGTCCTCACCTTCTGAGTGAGGAAGGGAAACGCATCAAGCACAGTCCAAGCCATTCGTGGATGATATATTCTATCATCTGAAACCATTACAAAGCCCTAAATTGTATAAATCCAGATGCTGAGAGAGGAAGGCAAAAATCGAATGTAATATATGCATGGAAAAGACAAAGTTCATGAGAGATGAGGCAAGGAATAGAAAGAAATAATCTTCCTTCCCGTGATAAGTGATTTGGCAAAGGGAAAAAACAAGGATCGAGATTAGATCTCTGAGAAGCAGAACTGTATTTTGAAGGACATCCTGCTGTCTGTCCTAAGGAGAAAAGGCTTCTGGGATCTGCAGCTTCCAGTACCACGCACTCACCATCAGAAATCACGACATTCTTCAAGAAACTATAGCAAATGCTAAAATGAGGGAGGAGAAGCACAGATATATTACTTTGTAAATTAAGACTTTCAGGTAACAGTCCTCCCAAGACAAAGGACAAGATGTGGCAATGCTTTAGTGACAACTTTGAATGCGTTTATCATAAATAAGAGAATGGAAATAGTTTACGATAACAGAACAATGCACGAACAATAAGCAAAGGTATTCTACATATTTCCTCTATGAAGTCTCTGAGAAGGGAAGGTATTATAATAGTTCCAAATTTACACATAAAAATATTGATGTTTTAACCTATATTTCATCAAGAACAATTAATTTATAAGCTGGAATGTGAATGCTTAGGTGAATCCCTTGGGATTTTGGATCAGAATATCTTCACGTTTAATTTTCTAGAAGAGGATCGACAGCTTTGTTCCAGTGTACAGGACCCTCTGAAAAATCCCAGATTCAACTGGGATCAAGAAGATAATACCAGTGGAAATGTTGTTCAAGTATAGTAGAGCTGTGTGCACTGCCAACATCCCACAGCCACTAAACAGAAAAAAAATATACGGGGGGGTTGGTGGTCTTGATGAAAAGACATCCATAACTCCTTAAAGGGGAGTGAAATGTGTGTTTTCTTGTCGTTTGGTGACTGGTTTGGAGGCTCTGCACTTTGGTTGTGGTCTGTGTCCGGGTGCTTAAATGGTGGACGTGATTCTTGAGGAAGTTCCTGCTGGAGGTTTTCTCTGCCCAGAGGGAGGATTGAGAGAACTCATGGAAGAGATTTCAGGGAAGCAAGTGTAGAAAACGCAGGGTCCAGAGATGGATTCAAGAATGAGGGAAGGCTGTACAGACAACTCAGAGTTTGCGGACTCCTGCTGAAGAGGAGAGCCAGGAGGGCAGAGCTGCTCTGCAGGACCAACTACACAAACGTAAAGTTCAGTCAAAGAGACAAACCCAAGCAGGAAAACATGGATAGACAAACAAACTTGGTGCCTGAAAGGCTGAAGGAGGAGAACTGACCAGCAAGGAAGCACACTGTGCCCTGCCAAAAGAGGAGAAGAGACAACATCAACCCTAATCAGACACCGAGACCTAGAGTAAGAATGTGATATGCAGAAGAAAATAAGAGCTGCTGAACAGGGAGCCACAAAAAATTTCCTACTCTGTATGGTTTTGCCCTCAGCTGATCAACAGGAGAATACTTAGGACTGGGCAAGTCCTCCATCGCAGCACACAGTGCCGCATGAAGGCTTGCTGGGAAGCATCTCGATGGAGCTGGGCTCCACAGTTGTGGACTTACTCCTGGTTTTGAGGTCCCTTCTCTGTCACCCAGCGAACATGCATGCAAGAGATCCTCTGGCAGCACCTACTGGATTGGGTCTGAGAGAAAATAGGTAGAAGAGATCCTGCTTTTGGAAGGATGCTCTGCTAAGCCGTGCTGGATCTGGGGAAGTTTTCAGCAGTGCAGAAGTGTCACTGCAGCCTCCTGGAGGATTGTAAACTCAGGCAGCAAGGCCCACCAAATTTAGGCCTCTTTGACATTTGGTTGTAACTGAGCGGGACTACTGAGAACCACGCTTTGGATTTTGGGCAAGGCCACATTTGGGCTCCAGACGAGTAAAAGGATGTGGATGGCATAGCTGCTTCACACGGTCTGAAACTGGTGCTGTCAAGGACGTGTGTGATCGGAGCTCCTTCCCTTTATCTTTGCCCCTGATTTTAGGTGGCTACATTGAGCTGAAGCCCCTCAGTAGGCACTTTCATCTTTGATTGCCTTCCAGTCCTGAGGGATTTCTAAGCCACCCTCTGCAAGGACTCCAGTTCTGCGTTGCTTCACCTCCATGCAGAGGCAGTGCACCAGGTCAGTGCTTCGGCTGTCTGCTGCCTCTGTCCTAACAACTGAAACCATCCGGGGACCACACTTTGGTCCTGAAGGCAAGCGTCATGGCAGCACTAATACAGAGAAACATCCCCACACACCTTGAAAACAGGGGACCACACCCATCTTACCATCTGGAAACCATCCAGGGTTCAGTGTCCAGCTGATCACTGACATTTCCCTCCTTGTGAAGCTCGCTCTGACTCACGTCACCATCACCACCACCAGAGATGTTATCATTTCTGACCCACTCATTTCTCCACCTGCTGGGTCACTGTCTGGGACTTGCCCATGCATCATGGCCAGCTGAGACTCTCTTTGCTAGCACCCTACCACAACTTAGAGGGGATATCGCTCTTCCAGCGTTACAGTGCCATGCGGCCTTTGGGTTACATCTTGTGAAACCAACGCTGCTCGCAACCATCAGCACCCAGAGCCCGGAGTGGTGCTGAGCTTTTCCTTTGACTGTGTCTGTCTCTTCACGCATCCTTAAATCCCCAGGGACTTCGCTACTAGTGAGGTGTACCTTTGGGGTTTTTTTCTGGGTAAAATGCCAGCAGCTTACATTTATTTTTCTCTGGGGCTGTACTGAGATTTAAAGGCACTAAATACAGCTCAGAGTCTGACTCTCTTTTTTTTTAGCTTTATTATTGTTATTTTAATCCCATTCTTTGCTACCCATGGGACTAGCGATGATGGAAACTTGAATTGACGTATCCAAACCACACACAATGCTAAAATTCAGATCTGGAGACTTGCGGTGTGCAGGACTTAGCGATGTCAGCTATACCCTGCCTAACAAACTGACTCAGTGTGCAAGGTCACCTCTTATCTGTAGCATCTTCTGGTAGAATTAATTGAGGGAATTATCTAGGACAGGTACATTGTTTCCTCTAGTCGATAGAGGGAAATCTATGCCTATCTAGCTTCTGGGGACCTGTGTTTGCTACATTATCAACACAGACTCTTTGACCTGACTTCTGGTTCAAGTGGCATACCTCAAACACTTTTTTCATTGTTTTGCATTTGCCTCTTCTCTGGCAGGTTTTTTTATCGTGTTTGATCACTGCATGATTTTTTTTTTTTCCCCTTTCAAAAGTTTTCACTAACAAGAGGGGTTCCCATCCCCTTCCTCCCAGCTGGCGTATCCATACTCCAGCTCTGGACTCTGTGCGGGTTTTGCGCCAATCTGAACACCTGAGCTGTGTTGCCTGTGAGGGGATGGGGTCGGCACTTCATCCCAGGAGAAAGGGCAGCGCTTCCCGAATTAAGGTACTCTATTTGCTTCGGGGAGCCAGACCTAAGGCACGGTACTTTCCACTGTATTTCCTGGTGACTTGGTCAGGTATTTGCCTTCTCCATGTGCTAACATGGATGGGCTCCATTTTCAGGTGTCCAATAGCCCTGTTTGGACCCTTCTCCCACGGACTGGCCCAGCCAGGCACGGCTTGTGAGGAACCGGAGAGCTCTTCCCTGTCCTGCATCCCAGGACACCCCCAAATGCACCCCGTCTTCCTAACGGGATGAAACTTGGGCATGCAACACCCTCCCACCCCTCCTGCTCCTGGGAGGAGACCTGCGTGCGTGGGCCAGAAGGGTGTCAAGAAGACCCTCAGGTTGCACAGCTGAGGACCAGAGCTGCGACTGGTGCTTCAAGATGCCTCCCCACCACGTACCCGGCAGCGGTCCCTGTGTGGTTTTGGAATTCCCAGCATACAGGCTGATGCCCGTGCAGCAACAGCAAGCCGCTCCTTTCCTCCACCGTGTTGCTGTAACACAGTATAAGACACCCAGGACTAATTGGGGGGTGGTGGGTGCGGGTCTATGTTTTTCTCAGACACCAACTATTTCCTCACATTTGCCAGATTTTTTAATAAAATACAACATTAAATTGTCCAGACCACTAGATCTGTATGTGGGGGTTTATCCTTTGTTAAGCCACTGGGCTGTGCTATTACTCTACATTTTAAGGTTTCATTTCTCATATACCAGCTTCCAACGTGTTGTTCAGAAGAATGACTACTGCTGGTGGCAGACTTAAATTGTACAGTATCATAAGAATCTGGTCAATAATTAATGCCACAGTAGCAAAGAATGAGCTGAATTTTAGCTCAGTCATAGTTTTTGTTTTCTTTGTGTACCTGTAAATGCATACCGTAAACCAATTTCTGTTGGATCAAAATAGTTTTCAGGCACATTAAAAGTATGTAGTGATGCAGATTATTTGTAATTGAATGCTGCAGTCCAGCTACCAGCTTCTTTGCAACCAGATGCTCTGTTCTCTTAGGTAAATGGAAAATTTAATCCAAATTAAAAAAAAAAGAAGGCTTAGCTTCCATCCTTATTTTTGTCCGCTTTTTTACAGTGTTGTCTCTTGCAATTGATGTCAATCAGTGAGCGTCCAGGTTCATCTCTGTATTGCATGGGCTTGGTTTTTAAAGCTGTTGCTCCAGAAAAGTATGCAGCAGTCAATATACTAAAATATTAATAATATTTTAGCTGGAGCAAAAAGATCAAGCAAGTGGAAGTAACCCACTCCTCTCTGACAGCCTGCTAGGTCCTTTTGATGTTCAAGGTTGCACTGTGTATTGCTTTTTTCTTTTTTTTTTTTGTTTTTATTTTCAGTGATCGAGCTGCAGTGTAAGGTGATAAAGATTCTCTCTCTGTGCTCACTGGGCCTTAACCTTTGTCAGCCACTCAGCCCCAGATTTTGCTCCAGGATGAAATCCTGGAAATTCTGTGTATGATTTACAAGAAAGTGTGATTTACTTGCCAATATACTCTCTTTCTCCTCTTTCTGAAATTATCCACAATTTTAAAATACTTCGGAAGTCGTCTTATTAGGCCATGTAATGGGCCAAATCTGCTTGACTGTGGCAGCATTAAATCAGGAAATAAACTTCACATTCTTGAAATACAGCTTTGAGGAGCATAATGCCTCTGGTGTTATTCTGTTGGGTTTATGTCGTGACAAGGCTACTAATCACGGACTGAGATCCCATCACGCAAAGTACTGTAAAACACAAAAAACCAGACAGTAACGGCCAAGATCTTACAATACCTAAGTAGTTTACTGGGGCAATTTGCGTTGTGATTAGCACATCTGCTACAAGGTCTTCAGATCAAGAAACTCAATGGGTTCGGCTTTATCTTGAGTGAGGTCCCAAACAGGCCTGGCTGCAAAAAGTGCCTAAGTGCTTTTTCAATCCGGCAGCCAGTCCCGGGCTGTTAAAACGTGAAGATGTTCTGGTGGTCTCTGCAGCGTGTGGGGTGATCTCAGACCAGACCTCGCCGGACACGTGTTCACCCCGGCTGGTGCTGCCTCAAGAGGTCACAGACTCCATGGCCAAGGAATGACCCATCCTAGGTAGTATTTCTGCCTAGTCTGACTTGAGGCGTGACATAATAATGTTTGAAAACTTGTTTTTGCGCTGACCAAGCTGCAGAGGTTACGCAGCCACTTGAGGTTCCAAGACTGTCAATCTATTATCTCTCAGGAACATTACATTTGCTGTAATATCTTGCAAATGGCTTTAATTTTAATGCACAGCTTGATCTATAATTAGTTAACAAGTCTCTCTTGAGCCACCTATGACAATGATTACTAATTTTTAGTAGCATATTTATAGAACTGGTCACTAAGATAGATGTAGTTCCACATCTTTTTACTGCTGTCCTGGAGCATGCAATTATTTCACTGGATCTAGGGATGTAGCTGAAAATAATTCTCTAAATATATTATTAATAACACAGTAACCATTAAAATAAATTTTAAAAATAACTCACCTTTTTCCCATTAGGAATATTTATTCACTATTTATATTATGCAGGGTCTGGACAGTGGAGTATGATATTCAGAGCTTGCTTTGTAGTTATTTTCACATTCTGGTTCTCCAGGACCATTATAATCAGGCTGCAAACATACCTTTTAGAGGCAAAAAAATGACTGTTTTCACTGTGCTTTTGACTTTTCCTTGAATCGCATCTTTCTAGTGATTTTTACGTAGGCTTGATTTTGATCTTTGATGCCAAATGTGGCCTGATAAAATAGTGATTTGCTGTCTTTTAGAGACACTTGTTTGGATATGTCTTTGGAGCCCTGGAAGAGAGGGGCTGCCTCTGGGAGCAGATGCAGAGGACGGAGCAGGGTGTGTTTTTCTCCTGGGGGTAGCAACATCCCAGTGCAGGTCAGATTGTGAAACATCCCTCCCTGCAGGGTCAGCTCCTCGCCCTCTGGAAGAGGCTTTAGCGTCCTTTGCACACAGACATTCGCTTTCACACTCTAACAAGATTTCTAGGGGGTCGACTGCACTCACCGAGGGTGTTGTTCCAAGGGACGTGGCTCTTGGAAGTGCGGCACCCTGAGCTGCCAACGGGAAAGCGGCTTATTACCAAACTGCCTCTCTCTTCCAGAAAGTAAAAAGCCTGATCTCCTGCTTTTAATCATTTTTCACCCTTTCCTGAAAATAAATTAGGTATCTCAGTGCCACAGGGTCTGCCAGCAAGGACTGTTCCTACCAGCTGAAAGGACACGAGTTACTTTTAGCCTTCGGCTTGCCTTTCTGCCTGGGTTCCCCTTCCCCTCCGTACCAGGGCCCTGTGGGCACGCTGCTGTCACACACCCAGATGTGGCCTTGCCCTGCCGAAAGCATCTCTTCCCTCTACGGTACCACCTGGTGACACCCCAAATATCTCAGCCAATTGACAGGTTCCAGCTGATCTGCTAATTTCCTAGGAATAGATACCCTGGGCAATGGTGTAGCAGAAAGTGATGAAAAAAACTTCTCTTGGATGCTGATTTCACAGATGACCTGAAAGATATTGCAGTGAGGGGCATGAAAAGAGTTTCCAGGCCCTTTTTTATGCAACACAGTCAGATGTGTGCTACTCAGTTTGCAAATTTTATTCCCGGTGAGTGCTTTTCAATGTCCTTGCCCAACAAGTGCAAACGTCTCCTCTCTTAACCCAGCCACCTCCTCATAAAATGATGGTTCTAACTTGGAAACAAACTCGAGTAACTCTCATAAACAGAGCCTGTGTCAGTGCATTTTGTGAAGAATACACAATGTGAGTCAGACAGAACTGGAAAAGCAGGGGGTTTGCAGGAGGCCCAAATACGGGCATAGATGTTGGATGCTTATAAGAGGACGTCACTGTCAGAGATTCTCCACTTTAAAGTGCAGTTATCATCTGGAAAGTGTAAAAGTGACATCCTGGTATGCCACATTTATTCCTCCTCCGCAATTTCTATTCCAAATTCACTCAGTCTTCAAGTCAATACCATGTTTTTTTCTCTGACTGCCAGCACAGCTAGCTCAGCCTGTTACCTGAGAATCAAGCTGTGTTCTTTCTGCTTATTAAAACATTGCCAACTGCAAAGTTTCTGGAATCAGACATTAACTGGCAATGCTGTGGGAGAGGCAAGGGAGCTGAGTGCAACATGGCTAGCACATCCCTAGCTACAGGAAAGAGAGAGAGAGGAAAAAAAACCAAACGATCCTTAAACTCAGCACATATGCCTCAGGAGACCCACAGAGAGCACATATTCACAGCACCTACGTGCCATTTTTATGCAGTTACTTTTCTGACTATCACTACGTTTCATGATGGAGCAGGTAAATAGGGAGCCAAAGAGCCCCTTACTCGCGTCCCAGCTGTGCCAGATTTCCAAAGGATTCATTGTAGAGGAAACAGGTGAAAAACCATGCAGCCAGGATTTATTTACTATTGACTTGCTCTGTCATCTCTAAACTGCAGCACCTCCTGCAGCGTGTAAACCTGGCCAAGGCACACTTACTCCTTTTCTTACATTGTATGTGTTTAGTTGCTGAGATAGTTTAAACAGTATCTCCACAAAGGGATTAAGATTTCTGGGTAAAAGGAGGAAATGAGAAATGATGAATGAACAAAACCTTCAAATAGTTCAGAACTTGTGCTGGATTTGGAAGAGCATCACAAAGTCTGCATCACAGAATCACAGAATCACAGAATGGCAGGGGTTGGAAGGGACCTCTGGAGATCACCTAGTCCAACCCCCTGCCAGAGCAGGGTCACCCAGCGCAGGCTGCACAGGGCCGCGTCCAGGAGGGTTTGAATGTCTCCAGAGGAGGAGACTCCACACCCTCCCTGGGCAGCCTGTGCCAGGGCTCTGGCACCCTCACAGTGAAGAAGTTTTTCCTCATGTTCAGGCGGAACTTCCCGTGTTCCAGTTTGTGCCTGTTGCCCCTTGTCCTGTCATTGGGAGAAGAGTCTGGCCCCATCCTCTTGACATCTGCCCTTGAGATAAGCATTGATGAGGTCCCCTCTCAGTCTTCTCTTCCTCAGGCTGAACAGCCCCAGCTCCCTCAGCCTTTCCCCATAGGACAGGTGCTCCAGTCCCCTCATCATCTTCGTAGCCTCCGCTGGACTCTCTCCAGTAGTTCCTTGTCTTTCTTGCACTGGGGAGCCCAGAACTGGACACAGGACTCCAGATGGGGCCTCACTAGGGCAGAGTAGAGGGGGAGGAGAACCTCCCTCAACCTGCTGGCCACACTCTGCTTAATGCACCCCAGGATGCTGTTGGCCTTCCTGGCCCAAGGGCACGTTGCTGGCTCATGGTGAACTTGTTGTCTACCAGGACTCCCAGGTCCTTCTCTGCAGAGCTGCTTTCCAGGAGGTCAACCCCTAACCTGTTGCTTATCTGGAGCTTAGCCAAAGTGTATGAATTCCCAGTATCTGAAAGTGCAGGCAGGAGCTCTCATGAGGTCTCTCAGGCGCCGGTGCTGCTCATCCCATCTGGAAATGCTACAGGCTTAAGTCTTCGCTGCTTTGCACCCCGTGTATCCACTTATGCCTGCAAAGACTGAAAGCAAAGAAGGTGCAAAATGCTAGAGGATTACAGCGTTTCAGCACCTTCCGCACACAGGCACAGAAATGGATAATGAACTGTTCAGAGCTGCTCAGTCTGGTTCTCATCCCAGCAGCTTTACTGATGTCTAGAAAACACCTGCTTTCCTCAAGGGCAATATGGCTACTGAAGGCAGCAGATGAGCTGCCTTAGACAACTTTCTTGGTTTAAGTCCAAAATATATAGGACTGGGGAGACTTTTGGGATCTTAATTTCTCCCAGCTGAAGACTGCACAGCTAACATGTCCACTGCCTGGAAAATGATAATCTGATATAACTGTAAATTTTCTACCATTTTGGTGGTCTCCAAAGGAAGGTCAGAGTTTGCATACAGAGGATGTGGTCCCTGACTGCTCATCGTGAGCCCACGAGCTGTGGCATCATGCAAACTGAGTGTGTCAGCCAGTTATTGTCGTGGCTGTCTTTGGGCCAAACTTGAAAGGTTAATGGAGCTTCACCAGTTACTGCATGTCAGCTGATTTGCAGTAAGTCTCCACATGCCTGAATCACAGAATCACAGACTGGTTGAGGTTGGACAGAACCGGTGGAGGTCATCTGGTCCAACCCCCCTGCTCAGGCAGGGCCACCTGGAGCCAAATGGCTTTTGAATATATCCAAGGATGGAGACTCCACAACCTCTCTGGGCAACCTGTGCCAGTGCTCAGCCACCCTCACAGTAAAAAAGCGCTTCCTGATGTTCAGAGGGAACCTCCTGTGTTTCAGTTTGTGCCCATTGCCTCTGGTCCTGTCAATTAAAGAGGTTGTATGTAATAGCCTGCAGTGAACCAAGCAGATGGAAGCTAATTCATGTATTTCATTCTAGTGTCCAACTGAAGCGTGTAGCACAGGACAGTCCCTGGCAAAATCTTTGATTCGTTTCAGGGAAAGAAAGATGTGAGTCTTGCAGTTCACGCTGAGCCATGCTCCGCACTGTCAGCCACTTGTGGGTGCAGGGTTTGGCACTGGACAGGTCTTTAATTCCAAAGGTGTGAAATATTACCTTCAGACGACTTGACAAGCATTTTTCTTCCAGAATTTAGTCTTCAAACCCACAAATCTCAGCAGCAAGTACCACACAAATCTTTAAAACTGGGCAGTGGGTAGGACTTGCTGCTTTTAATTCTTTTCTAACCTTTGCTGAGGTCCTGTTCTTTAAATAGCTGCTACAACTACCTAATTTCCCACCCCAGTATTGCCAGTTGTTATTTATTTCATTAAATTAATTAATTAATTATTTTTAATTATTTAATTCTTTCTTCTCGTGTGAATGGTGGAAGTAACAGCCATGTCACAGTGATACAGCACTCACTCCAGGCCCCAGCCCTGCTGATGTCGGGGCTATGTTACAGCAGGCAGCCACCAGCTCCTAGAACCAGCCCTGGTGATGTCATGGCTGTGTCACAGCACACAGAACACTGGTGGTGGTGTGTCACAGGGTGGATTGGTGACATGGGTGGCCCAGGACTGGTATAAAAAGGGCTGCGCCAGACCTGGCTGGCAGACAAGAAGCCAGGTGACCACGGGCTGAGAGGGGAGGGCAGGGGCTGCCCATGCGATGGAGGGTGGCTGCTCCTCCTCTGTTGCTTCTCCTGCCTATTACAGCCGGATGCCTGGACAGGGACACGACCAGACCATGGCACACTCCTGGCCTCTCCCTCCTCCAACACTCAACCAGAGACCTGTCAGCGTGCTACAGGACAGATAAGATAGCCCCAACTCATACCCTGTTATGGTCTTACAGGGAGCTGGGAGCTCCCTCCAGCCATGGCAAAGCCATGCCCCCTTTCTCCCCAGGTAGCCAAGGGCTGGGCTGCACAGGAGCTCCTGGCACCAGCCCCAGTGTCCAGGTCACAGCAGGGAAAACACTGGTGGTGGCCTGTGTTGCAGTGCGGTTGGTGACATGGTTGGCCCAGGATGGGTGTCTCGTGTCCGTCAGGGAGACATGGGATGGACAGCCTTGACATGAGGCTGGGTGAGCCCCGGACAGGGAGGCAGGGGCTGCCCGTGGCAATGGGGGGTGGCTGCTCTGTTCTGTGATGCTCTTGTCTTTGGCAGCTACATCCCCAGACAAGGACATGACCGGATCATGGCATGCACCTGTCCTCTCTTTCCTCTACCACTCAGCTAAAGAGTGCTGCTACTTTCTACAAGGACATTGACTTAAAGATAAGGAAACACACATAGCCCTAGTCTGTACCCTGTTATGGTCCTACAGGCTGCTGGAAGCTCCCTGTAGCTGTGGACAAAGGGAGCTCCACACCACCCACTGTCTCTGTACCCTTTCATGGTCCTACAGGCAGCTGGAAGCTCTCCATAGCCATGGACAAAAGGAACTCTGCACCACCCACCATCTCCGTACCCCGTCACAGTCCTACAGGCAGCTGGAAGGTCTCCATAGCCATGGACAAAGGGAGCTCCGCACCACCCACCATCTCTACACCCCATCACAGTCCTACAGGCAGCTGGAAGCTCTCCATAGCCATGGACAAAAGGAACTCCACACCGCCCACCGTCCTTGTACTCTGTCATGGTCCCACAGGCAGCTGCAAGCTCCCCGGAGCCATGGAGAAAGGGAGCTCTGCACCACCTACCATCATCTCTGTAAAACTTAGCTCAAAATAAAGTTTGAGATTAATGAACCCATTGTCTGGTTCTTCTGGTTTGTGCTGTCATTTTGGGGAAACCTTTTGGTTTCCTTTTGCCTAAGTGTTGCATAAGCCTCAGTATCTTAGGAAAAGAGCCCCCATTGGCCGGCTCTTCCAGACAGACCACCTCTTTGACTGCAGGGACTCACCTTTCGACAGCTCTTGGCACACATCCCTTTTCAGTTTTTGGAAACACGCTCCAGTCTTTCACCCTCGTTCCAGTTCTTCTTTTGGGTAGCAACTTCCGTTACCTGATAGCAAAACTGCTTTTCCTCACAGAAGACCAGAGTCCCTGCCCTGTCTTTCTCACTAAACAAAGAGCGTGATACAAAAGGGAATGGCAAAAGAGCATCACAGAAGCCCCATCGCTCCGTCTGCCCCAACGCATTCCCCTTCAGCCGCAGAAGGACAACAGAACAGTGTTTTTCTGCACTAGAAATGCTGGAAAAAAAAGCAGGTTGGCTTCTCTGTGATTAAAATAGCCACTTTGCAATCACAAATAGCCAGTGGGGATGAGATATGCTTTTGAGGACAACCTGGCAGCTCAGCATGGAGGCTTTGGGTGTGCCATTTCATCCCGGACATTTGGTGCATGCAGTACACCCATTTGTACAAATCTCTCATTACATTAGTTTTCTTATACCTTCCTAGAGAATGCAGAGAAACAGCAACACAGCAGCGAGCCCCTTTGGGAGGGCAGCCCCTCGGGTTTGCACTGGGGGGGTTAGACCCAGGTATGACACAGTTCGGTGCAGGAGGGACATGAGCGAGTAGGTAGGCTGTGGCACTCGGCAGTTGTGGGCTGCTTTGGGGCACAGCAGCCACCCGACCGTACCGATGTGCTCGTCCAACCGATGCTCTGATCACCTGCTGCGTTCCCGGCCAGGAAGCCCCTAGGCTCCCCACCCATCCTCTTCCTATACACTTTGGGAAGTCTGCCTGAGGGTAGGAAATGAGCAGGCCGTTTTGTTCTTCTTGCATGAATCCAGACCAAAAATTACTTTCTTACATGAGTAAGCACTGGAGTGGAACTGGAACAAAATGTCCGGGGGATAACTGTTCCCTGCTGTCGGCTTGCAGGGTTTCCAAAGGCAGCAGATTCACACGTTCCACCGCACTGAGCTGGATGGTGCGTCTCAACACACAGGAGGTCAAGAAGTATTTGTTTGCTAAATGGAAAGGAAAGAGTCAGGAAAGAAGAAGATTAATGGAAAAATAATCGCAGGGCTCAATGGCGCATCTGATAGGTCAAAAGCAAAGAATGCAGAAGCAAATGCCAGTAAACAGACGGACAAGGCTCGAGACCCTGGTATCCTGCTGTGGACCACAGCAGAATTAGCCTTCTGGGGATGACTGTAAGTGGTGTGTGGAAATTTAAGTACTGCCTGTATTTAGTGAGCTCTTCATGGGACGTAATACTGCACAAGGAGGACTAGGAGCATCCAAGCAGCCCTTTCCAGAACCCAGCCCTGCTGCTGAAGGCTTAGAACAGATAGAATAACACAGCAACGACAAAATGCTGGCACCACCCCTGACTGCTGTTGTGCTGCCTTGCTGTGTAGGTGATGGAGCGTGGTATTAGCCCCAAACATTCATGTCAGGGTCCTCTCCCCCCAAAGCCATGTACCTGTGAAACAGAGTCACTAGAAGGCAGCGTGCCTTGCTGGGCACCACCTTTGCGAAACAGTAAATTATGCTAAGTGTGATGATGTGGCTATGCTGATGTTGAGGACCTCGGAGGTTTCTTTCCTTCCCAGCCCTGACACTTCAGGTGCTTTATGAAGAGAGAGAGAAATTCAGTTTGAATTCTTCAGCTTCATAAAAAGTCCAACCTCCCTCCTAAACACCACTGGACGGTGATAACAGGATTCATTATGCTGAAACTGCTTGGGTCAGTGCTGATTTTAGACTCAGGTCTAGGCTCTGAATGTTGTTGCGGGCAAAATAGGACCAGTGAGACAGAAAGATGGAGTGGTACGACAGCTGATTTAAATAGTATTGCTCTGCTGCAGTTGAGGGTCTGGCCTAACCCCTCTGATGAACAGAGTTACTTGGAAATCAGATGCTTTTCTTTGTGGTCTGTTTTTTTTTATTCTCTGTCTCATGCACTCCATATATAAAGGTATCTGTCTTCCTATGAAGGGAGTGAAAAGATTAATTTGTTAAGTCAAATATTCATGACTGCCAGAGAAGGGAGAGGAAGTCACCTGAAGATCATTTATTATAGGCAAGTAGCTGAGGTTCCTCTGGAAAAAGGTATAACTGCAAATCTGTGACACAGAGGATTTCTGACAAGGGATGAGTCATCTCCTGTCCTCCCTGTCACACACCTGGAATGAAGATCACCGATGGGTAACAACCCTGTCACACGACGGCTCATTTTCCATTGATTTCAGTGGCTGCTGTTACAAATCTTGGGGTCAGATTATCCAGAGAAGATTCCAGAGCATCCCTATAATGGCCGTGATAGGGCGTTGTGATAAGGTAGGGGATTAACAGACCTCACATCCTCCTGGGGAAAACCAGGCAACTTTGCAAAGTCAAAAGGACTGTGCTGATCAACACCGGCACAACAGCTGGCTTAAGAGTGCTTTACAGGGGGATTTTCCATTTGGCTTAAACTAGGAAGGTAAACTAATTACATGAATGAATGTTTCTGGCTGCCGCAATATCAACCATTTGAATGCATTTAGCCAATGAACTATTAAGTACAGTATATCTTTAGCATCACAGGAGACAATAACTTATCTTGCGTGGCAGCTAATCATTGCTACCTCAGCTCTGCCCGCTCAGTCCCTTTGAGTGGAGTTCCACCCACTCATCATCAGGCCATTCATGCTCAGTCATGCATACAGCCATCTCCAAACAGACACAGTCCTACTAATCACCACCTCTGCTCTCACTTAGGCTGCCATTTGGAGTATGATTCAATACTAAAATGGATCTCGGCAGCACAAGAAGCCTGTCTTGTACTCCCTCTCATTTAATGTGGCAGTTCCCTGCTCTAATCATTCATCCGGTGCAGAGAGTAACCCTGTCGCTGCAAACGCTGCTCACCGCAACCTTAACTGTCTGTGGTGCTGCTGCTTAAGGCCAGTCTATGAGCTTTAAAAATATGATGCAAAAAGGGTGTAGATTTTTATAGGCATTGAAGTGTCTTATGAAAGCAACTCGCGCCTGTAGAAATAGAGAGTTTTCAAAGATTCACCTTGAATTCTTAAATTCATAGGTAATGCTTTGGGATGGTCCAAGATGGGCTCTTGGCTCAGTGCTGGTCCTGCAGAGCCGGGGCTGATGCCATGCTGTCACCTGTATGCCTCCACGTCCCAAATCTCCGAGCTTCAGGCTGCTGCATGGCTATTTCCTTGTACCAGTGCCTCAAACAGGTCTGCAGGATGCTTCCAGGGCGAAGATGACCAGGTGTCCCCCAACAGCATTCTACCAATATTGTTTGTGCCTTCTGGCTCAGGAGGGAGAAAGGATGCAGAAATTGTCACCAAAGCTTTAAATAAAATTTCCTCCTCCTTTCACATATTCAGGCAGCTCTCTTCTTCCCCCTCCACAGCCCATAGCACAAGCGCTGTTTTTTTCTGAGGGCTGAGAGGCATTTTCTTAACTTCTTATCTTTTATCTTAGGCTGGAGTAAAGTTTTTGTGCAGGAGTGGCCATCCTGTCTCTGGTGAGTAGCTGTAGCTCAGCGCTGAGGATCTGTTTCTCAGTGTGTCTCTTTGGACCTTGACATTGTTGCCTGCAATTCCCAAAGCTTGTTGGTGACGAAGATAGTAACATCCTGGACATGCTAGTGAAATATTTGGATTTTTTTCAAAGTTTCTCTTAGGTGTTTCTATTTAAATTGTCTTCGCTTTTATTTGGTCTTGTCTATACAGGGACAACCCAGGAAAGTTGATTTAAATTAACTAAAGGCAGAAGTTTAAAGTGAATTAGCTAAATTGCATTAAACCTCCTGTTTCACAATTAAAGTGGCCTTAATATGACTTAGCCTTGGAAGAGAAGTAAACCAAATCAAATCAAAGCCACTTTAATTCTGACAGTTCCCACATAGGGCTTTAATTAATGCAGTTTAACTAATCCACTTAAAAATTCAGATCAACTTTTCTGAGCAGCTTCATGTAAACAAGCTTTTACAACTGCTCTGCACTGAAATGATTTCGCTTGGATGGATGGTTTTCCTTCATAAGGTAAATCTGTGCAAGACTTACTCTGGTGGAAGTCTCACTACAGAGGCTTGCACTTGGGTAACCACATCAACCGGAAAAGTTGCGTGAATATAAATCCAGGCTAGCTTAGCCCTTTGTAATGCCTACCAGCTCCAAGCTACTGTGCTTTCATGCCGTCACACGTACACAAAAAAAAAAAAAAGACTACCTCATCAGTTTAGGAAAGGAAGGAGAAAATGATGGTGTGCAGTCCCATCTCTCTCCTTCGGTTAGCGCAGAGGTCAGCTATGGTGGTAAGGAGTTGGTATAATTTGCATTGTGCCCTAGTGAGTCCTTATACTGTATGCAGGCAGGCTACAATCAGGCTGGGATTTATTTTAGGTGGGATGAGACTTACATTAGCACAAAATTCATTTGCTTCAATGGGCCTTAGAACGGTATAAATTAGGGCATGTAGTGATTTTGTCTTTTTTCTTTCTTTTCCTTTTTTTTTTTTACGCACACCTTATATTTGGCTCGTGTTCGTTCTGGCTGGGGTCACAGCAAAGGACATGGCTTACAAATAACAAAAATCACAGACAACATTGGCCAAGGAAAAAAAAAAAGACTATTTCAGCCAAAACAGACATTTAGTCAATTTGAAGTATATCGCATCAGTGTGCATGTCAATCTGGCCCATTAAATAGTACGTCCTTTAATTCCTTCTGCCTTTATGAACAATTCCCTTTGTAGCTAAAATGCTTGATGAAGGTAGTGCAGCCTCTTTTTTAGCAGGAATATGGATGTTTGACTTTCTCAATTAGCTGAAAGTCCTTCAGCAGGGGGTTCCCTGCGGCACATAGCATTCCTTGGCTGGTGACCCTCATTCCCTGCGCCGCTTTACCCTGGCAGGGACAGCAAAATGCAGACTTTCCACCAGGGTTTCTTCACTTTCCTGAATCTTGCCAGTCTGCCAGCTTGAAACATCATCTCCTTTTTTGAGGGGAATAATCTGGCTATCCCAAAATGCCTTTCTCACTGCACAGATCCCCAGACCAGTCTGTGCTGTGCTGCCCCTTCTCCCCCGACCCTCCTGGATCACATCTGATGGTCCCTGCGTGCTGCCAACCCGCGATGCCTTGGTCCGGACCAGGGCAGGCACCCTGACTGCAGTTAGCAGAGGTCTCGCTTTCCGTCACATTTATTAGGCTGTATCTTTGTAAAAGAGCTCCTCCAAAATAACTCAGGTGACTGCAATGCTCTAGCAGCACTGTACACAAATAAAATATTCCCAGTGAAAAAAGTGTCAGCATCACCTCCGCTGGATCAAAAGTCATGTCAGAGAAAATATCAAAGCATGAAAATCTGCTTGCATAAAAAAGCCAAAAGCCTGAAGCCATCCCAACCACCTTCAAACGAGCCGGGAGCCTGCACACAGAGCTACACAGCAGTGATGGATGAAGAGGTAAGGCAATTCCTAGCCAAACTCTTTCAGCTGTTGCCATCTTCTCCCAGAGTTGTTTTCAAACTGTGCAAAGTTTAACTTTTGGGGGAAAAAAAGCCATTGCACAGAGCTGGAAATCCTATGTGATTCGAAGACTCAGTTCCTGTCAGGTATAGTTTCCTTTAGGGCAGCGAAAAAAGGAGTCATCCCGTCCCAGTGAGAGATGAAATCTGTAAGGGAATTGTTTTCTGCTCAGATTTTGCAGGTGTGGGGAGCAGCTGGCTCCAGGGGTGGGAAATGGGGTACACAGGCCTCCCGCTCAGCATCGTTAGCTCAGGTGCCACCCGGGCAGGAGGAACCGGCAAGTCACTCGGTCTGATGGAGCCTGCCATTTATTCACAGGAGCACCTGCCACACACAAGATGCTTTCCAAGCCCTTAAAAAGCACAATTTTTTTCTTCCCCCTAAAGAATTTGCAGTCTAACAGACAAGTTGCACTTTAGGCATCTTTGAAACAATTTTCCTGTGGAACCAATTTGATTCACTACACGTGACACAGCACTGAAGGCTGTTAAGTCCCCCGTGGGGCTGCAGACGGCCTCGGCAGAGCCGTGTTATTCGCAGGCAGCAGCTCGGCAGCGAGTGCCTGTGGGGCGCGTTTCACAGCTGGGGGAGAGGCGGTGGGCGTCTGGTTGGGTTCGCCGGGCTGCTCATCCCAGCACTGGATGTCCTTGGTGCAGAGGTGGCCACACATGAGCAGAGGTAGCCCAAGGGACCAAACATCTCCGGCACTTCTGGGCGCTGCTGATTTGGCCTCGCTGCCTTCCTGCGTATTTCTGTTACATGCAGTTGTCTCTTCTGTCATTACTCTCAAAGGGTGAGAGCTCATCCTCCCGCAGCAGCACGACAGCCTCTCTGTGCAAGCGTGCATCGACCTTCCTCCTGGAGGCTCTGCCCTCAGAAAGGACACCCGGAGGGCCATGGATGAAGTGGGGACTGGCTTGTAACACAATCCTGCGCTTAGTGATCAGCTTGGAAAAAGCATAAGAATTCTGCTGTTTGCATTCTTGCAGTTGAATATTTGCATTCT
Source organism: Phoenicopterus ruber ruber (assembly GCA_009819775.1). Taxonomy (NCBI): domain Eukaryota; kingdom Metazoa; phylum Chordata; class Aves; order Phoenicopteriformes; family Phoenicopteridae; genus Phoenicopterus; species Phoenicopterus ruber. The sequence continues at coordinate 162,672,080 of CM020216.1, forward strand.
GTCATTTTTTCCTTGGATATTAACGCAGGAGGATAATTTGTAGGAAAGCCCAGGGGATCCTGATCACATACTTACTCCGGATGTTTTGTGTGTAGAGCACAGTGCCGGTGCAGAAGTTCAAGCAGCTGGGGCAAAAAGCATCTTCTGCTGCCCCATAATAAAGAAAACATCGTGCCTCTCCTCCTTGCACTATTTATCTCTTCCCAGTAGGACTGTGAGGTAGGAGCCCTTTGCAAACACAGAGACTGAGAGAGGGGAGATAACTGACTCGTGTCACTTATAGGGGAGACATCTTTCCCCACTCTGGCCCATCTGGTGTCCCCGCTAAATCTTGTTCTTCACCCACTAAGGCATTTGAGAGTGTTTCACTCTGAAAACCCTGGTGTTTCCAGTTCTGGAACTTAAGGGTGAAAAAGCTAAACCTAATGTTTCTACAAATTTGATTCTTTGGTGCTGTTGGAAGGGTGAAACAGTATTTGCCACTGATGTTGCATATGGTTAGTGTCGGTGCATCATTTCTTGGGGATGCAGGAGCCTCCATTACTGTGTCATTCACTATTTCAGTCCTTTCCTGTGGTCCTCTGCACCTTCCCAAACCTGCCCAGCTGCTTCTCTTACTTTTGCAAAGGGCACAGACTAAGCAGCTTATGTACTTCTGAAATGTGAATTCGGTGAGGTTTTTTTCACAGTTTATCTTGTAGCCTGAAGGACTCTGCTTCTTCACGCTTGCTGTTGGTTTTCCCCGCCTTACTGTGCCTGGCTAGCCTTGGTGTCTCTCAGAGTTTATTTGTCTGTGCCGAGAGCTGCAGTGTCTTTTGTATCAGTTCATTTCCCTCCGTGTAAGCACACTTTATGGTCTGATTTCCTCTTATTACTTTAAGCTGCTCATCTATTTATACCATCTTTGCAACATGCTATGTCTGCGGTATCAAGCTACTACTGTTCTTAGAGTACCTGAGACCCTCTGAAAATTTCTTGATCTTTGTAAACTAGGGTTTTGCTTAGATCTGCCATCATTTTGCAATAGTTCTTCTTTAAAAAGACCAGTGAAACTGCTGATAATCATAATGTTAAGTTTGACAAATCTCTTTGTCGTGGTTTAACCCCAAATTGTAACCCAATACCACGCAGCCGCTCGCTCACTCCCCCCCTCCCTGTTGGGGTGGGGAGGAGAATCGGAGAGAAAGGAAAACTCACGGGTTGAGATAAAAACAGCTCACCAGGACAGCAAAGGAAAAATATGAAAATATATTAATAATGATAATAATGATAATATATACAAGGATAATAGAATATATAAAACAAACGATACACAATTTCTCACCACCCGACGACCGATACAGCCCGTCCCGAGCAGCAGGCAGGGAGCAGGGGTATCCCCCCCCAGCTATCCCAGAACAGCAAGTTCCAGGGAAAGCAGGCGAGGGAACAAACAGCTAAACGAGTGAAAAACAAAAAGGTAAAAATAGGGAAACAAAAAAACAACCCGAAGGGAAGCTTAAGGATTAAGGCAAGTTAAGGGTCTCAAAAAGCCTCAAAAGCCCAAAAGACCAAGAAAGATCTAGAAAAAAAAAAAAACTAGTGGCCCACCGACCGACCCTCGCTTATATCAAGCATGACGTCTATGGTATGGAATACTCTCTTTGGCCAGTTTGGATCAACTATCCTGTCTCTACCCCTCCCAAGTTTTTGCATCTGCACGTTAGCAGAACCTGGAAAACAGCAAAATGTCCTTGGTGGTTCAGCAGCAACCAGCAACATCAGTGTGCTATCACTGTTCTTCTCACACTAAAGCCAAAACACAGGAGCTGCTGAAAACAAAACTAGCTCCATCCTGGCCTAAACCAGGACACTCTTATAAAGCAATGTGGATTTTTACGTGTGTGAATAATGGAAATGGTACGCCTGATAATCCACTGCTGGTATCCCCTCTCCTGTACGGCATTACTCGCCAGCCAGACTGCCGAGGAGAGTCACACTATTGGAAAGCCTAATTTTGAATGTCAGACTCTGAAGACTAAATTCTATTTAATATTATTTATGGGCTCTTATTATGTGGTTTACAAATATACAAACTTGCCAGTTATTCATGGAAACCAGACCTCCACTTAATCCATGTGAATAGTTGCCTGAATGATGATACTTGAATTCTGGGATTTTTAATATTTGTTATTGCTCCGTATGAAAAAAGATGTTCCAACAGTCCAATCACAGACTGAGAACAGCATCAAATAGCTTTGTCATGAACAAAGCAAGTATGAGTGGCTCCCAAACAGCCCTGAATTTGGGATTTTGTCCAGAACTATTTAGTAAGTTCTTTTAACAACAATAATAGAGTGTGCATGCATGCATGTGAAAGTGTAATTCCTGAATATAGTCCCACTTATTGAAAATATTTTCGGTGAATAATCCTCGTGGTCTCTCAAAAAAGCCTCCCTTAGGAATGCCTGTGGAGAGAAAAAAAAATGATTAGTAAAAATTTGGGAAGGCATGGGGGAAGTCATGTTTGTACAATCAGAAATTGTACTGTCTGGTTACAGCGCTTAGGTACTGTGGTGAAAAGTCTTGACAGTGTCTTTACATTGATCTGATTAGGGCAGTGTAATTTGGGGGGAGGAGGGGGCGTTAACCTAAAATAAGCTGTTTTCTTTTTTCTGTATGTTCAAAAACTTTCATTTAGATTTAGAAGGGTGTTTTGTTCAACCTGAAACAGATCATTTGGGTTTCTTTTTTTAAAAAGGGGAAAGGTAGATCCATAAAAGCAAGCAGGTAGAAACAAACCAAGCTCGAGGTGATCTGAGACAGCTGCCTTCAGATCTCGTCTCTACTTGATCAGAGAAATTTAAAACCAGCCCCAAAGGTGGGTTACGGAGGAAACGATGGAAGTCAGTTCACTTTGGGCCTTGTCACTGGGTGGAAGTTATCCTCCTGGCTTTCTTCCAGCGAATTCTGCTGCCGAGAGCTAGGACGCAGAGAGCTGCGCTCGAGAAGAGCCTGCAGTTGGGTGCGAGGGAGTCCTCTGGGAGCTGGAAAATGCAGACGCAGAGCCCTGTTTTGACTGAGGTAGGGAGGCCAGCTGCAGGAAGGGAGGGAGAATAAGTGCTCCCACAGCAACGTTCATTTATTTGGCGTGGTCCAGTGGGGGGAGAGTCAAAATACTTGGGAAATCTGAAATAAAATATCACTGCTCCAGGTGAAACTAGCTGAGCTTTTGGCTTGTTCTGACTTACTGTATTCAGCTCAAATTTCTAAATGCTTTTGCATCAAATTGAAACAGTCTCTGAAAAAAGTCCAGCTGCAAACCTAGTAGGTCCTTTCCACTCCTGATCTCTCTCACTCCATTCTCAGGTTATGTTTGGCTGTTTCCATGTTTGTCCTGGTTTTGGCTGGGATAGAGTCAATTTTCTTCCTAGTAGCTGGTATGGTGCTGTGTTTTGGATTTAGAATAAAAGAATAATGTTGATAACACACTGATGTTTTAGTTGTTGCTAATCAGTCAAGGACTTACCAGCTTCTCATACTGGCGTGCCAACGGGAAGGTGGGCAGTGCACAAGAAGCTGGGAGGGGGCGCAGCCAGGACAGCTGACCCAGACTGGCCAAGGGGATATTCCATACCATATGACATTGTGCTCAGTATGTAAACTTGGGGGAAGCCGGCTGGGGGGTCACTGCTCAGGGACGGGCTGGGCATCGGTCAGCGGATGGTAAGCAATTGCATCGTGCATCACTTGTTTTGTATATCTTTTGTCATTATTATTATTATTATTATTCTCGTTTGCTATCCTATTAAACTGTCTTTATCTCAACCCACAAGGTTGGTTTTTTTTCAATTCTCTCCCCCATCCCACTGGGAGGTGGGGGTGAGCAAGCGGCTGTGTGGTGCTTGGTTGCCGACTGCGGTTAAACCATGACAATGTTCTATTCTTGCACTGACCTATTGGCATGTTTTTCAGCAACCTCTGAAGAAAAAGAAGAAAAAGAGCCCTGTCGAGATGCCCAATCTAATCCACCGCCAAGGCAGGGCTTTTTGTGTGCAGCCTAGCCAAATGGCCAGGTTGCCATTTTCTTGAGAGCCTCAACCAGTTCCCATCCTTCCCTAGGGGGTGGGACGATGCGAACAAAAGGCTTGGATGCTGCTCTGGCTTCTGACTAATGCACAAGCAGGTGGGAGAGAGAGTATAATATTTCCTTCCAATTCTCCAAGCCATCGGGCAGCTGGGAGCCAGGAAGCCGAGCCTTGTGCTCCAGCCTACGAGCGCCACAGGCGTGCTGGAGCTCGACAGCACAACAGCTGGGGGCCGGCAGCTGCTCCACAGGCAGCATCTGCTGCGCTTCGGGAAAGGAGGTGGGAGAATCAGCACCAACCACCTGGAAGGGCTGTGCCTATTTCTTCTTCCCCTGATCCCGTTCAAGCATTGTCCCCGTGTCCCTTGGCTCTGGCTACTCTAAAGGAAGAGCCCCTGGTCCTCCTGGTGGGTGATCGGCCACCATCTCTTCCCACATCTGTTTGCACGTGACAAAGAATGATGGGGAGGAACTGTGCTGCGCCTCCAGTTGAGTCTCTGCAGACCAGCGGGGTGGGTGTTAAATCCTGTGAGGAGCTTTGTTTTTATTTCTCTTCAGTTCCCTCAGATCTGGAGAATTCTGAGTAATGAATGCAGCGTTTACAAGCTGGCTGAATTAAGCAGCATTCGGCTTAATTAGAGGGACGGTTATTCAGGGAAGAAATCAAGGTGTACATCAGGTATGCGGTCCAAAGTGCGGTGTGGGAGAAGGGGGGCAAAGACCTGCCTGCAGACAGCAAGGCAAGTATCCACGTGCCCTCTTCGGGCAACCTAACATGCCCACAGCCAGGCAGACCTTTCCCCTGTGCTCGCGCAGATCTCTGAAGTGGCTTTTTACAGCACCGTTTGTCAGCGTTCAATAGCTTCCTCCTTGGTCCCAAGTTAAGATTTATTATTCATATTACAATATCACTTAAGCATCCTGCATTGGCTGAGCTGGGAGTTACCTGGACCATAAAGATGATCCCAAAGCAAACTTATAAGGTTAGGCTGAGTTTATCTCTTTCTTGTGTGCATTAAGAAAATGAGGCTGTGGTATTTGCTGTCTTCCCGCTGAGCAGTTGTGACCTCGGAGGCATTTCAGGTTGACAGGAACAGGAAATTTCCATTTCCTGCATGAGCCTGAATGGCAAGTAAAAGCCCAAAAGCTTATTGCCAGACAAATCTAGATTTTTCCCTGTTTATGGCAGCATAATAGATGGATACCCAGGTCTCATCTCCTAGTGTTTGAGTGTGTCATAAGGCCTTAGGTAAGTTATTTCTCTTTCCTGCACCTTACTTTCTCTAATAGTAGATTGCAGATAATGGTGGAATTTGTAGGGTGCTTAAGTAGCTATAGAGACGTGGAAACCTTAAGTGTGAAAATCTCAGATGTAAGCTTTTGGGGAGGCAGAGGCTCGGCCTCTCTCTGTGCAGCATCAGTACAATGGGATCCCGAGGCAGGACTAAATACTGGAGTATTTGAAATGAAGCCACGTGTTCGCAGACTTCAGCTCTCCTTTTTCCTCCCAGGATTTGACTGTTTTTCTAACGATTATAAGTTCTCCTTTTTCTCCTGAAGCCCTTGTGCCTTTTGATTTTCATTAATGGTTTTGTATTAGCTTTCAGCTTTCTGCCAATCTGTTGTTTTTAGCCTTGGAGGTCAGTTTTTAGTCCCTGGCACATACTTAAGTTTTCAAAGATACTGGAGAATTTACAGCTTATGAGAACAGCCCTGATGACACCAGTAGAAACACTCAAGTGCCCAAGTAAGGCATAATTTTAAAAAAGCCTTGTTGAATAGATTTAAATCTGGAATAATGTAGGGCAAGTTGTCTAGATTTATACTGGAAGCAGAATTGGGACTTAATTTATTTTACTGGAAGCACGTCTAACACCTTAATAGATAGGTGCTCTGTTGTATAAATGCAGTTAATGAGGATGATTTGAGACTTCCTATATACTGTACTTTTGAAGGTTTACTGTAAGATATTGCAGTTGTAGCAGAAATTGCAGAAAGCACCATGTCCCCATGGTACATTATGTGCAGCACTTCCCAGTGGCAGTAAATGTTCTGGCTTAATCAAAAAGATCACATTTCTTTCTATTACTACCTGCCTAGAGAAGCTAGAATAACTTTTGGCCAAGGAATACGTTAGTTTAAATCTTAAATTTCAAAACTAAATTACACAAAGACTTGCAGATATGATTCATATGTCCCCCATTACCTCCAATCTCTTTCTTTTTCTCCTGCTAACTTAAATTTGTGTGAGTTGTAGAGCTGTCGGTAGCAATTGCGCTGGTCGGAGGCTTGGCCCGGGCAGGCACGGCGTCCAGGCATCCCCGCTGCGCTGGGACTTTGCTCCCAGCCGTAGCGCAGCCCAGGCGCCTCGCTCCTCGCCTCCTCCCCTCGGAGGTCGTTTAGCTAAACTGTTCCTAGCAAATTGTCTGCTCAGCCGGAGTCACTCTCCTACTTCTTGCAAATTATCCTCAAGCAGCCATAGCTTTAGATTTAAATCACTATGTTCTGATATTTGCAAGGTTCATGGGGAGATTTCTGTGGGGATTTGTTGGCCTTCGGGCTCTCCCTAACCCGGTCGCTGCAGGCACATCTTTCGGCAGTTTTGTCTCTACCTGCTGTGATGCATGAGAGTCCCAGTTTGGTAAAGTGGGGATAACGCCGGTTACCCACCCACCGCACACGCCTGTCGGGAAGATTTATGAAGTGATATTTTCAAAGTGTAAAGCATTATTTATGCCAGGAGGCTGTGATCTGTCAATAACAAATGGGATAAACATTGGGTAGTTAAATATTTAAAGCACAGTCTTTGGAATTGGGACATCCGTGGCCTTTTCCAGCTCTGCTAATGGCTTTCTGCCTGTCCCTGGACGAGACGCTTCCCCGTTCCTGCCACTCTTCTCCCCCAAGCTTTTGTATAATACATCGGTTTAGCTGTGAACTCTCTGGTGAGCAGTGCTCTGATAAGTGCTTGTGGTGGGTTGACCCTGGCTGGACGCCAGGTGCCCACCAAAGCCGCTCTGTCACTCCCCTCCTCGGCTGGACAGGGGAGAGAAAATACAACAAAAGGCTCGTGGGTTGAGATAAAGACAGGGAGATCACTCAGCAGTTACCGTCACAGGCTAAACAGACTCAACTCGGGGAAAAATTAATTTAATTTTTTGCCAATCAAATCAGAGTAGGATAATGAGAAATAAAACCAAATCTTAAAAACAATTTCCCCCCACCCCTCCCTTCTTCCTGGGCTCAACTTCACTCCCACTTTCTCTCCCTCCTCCCCCCGAGCAGCGCAGGGGGACAAGGAATGGGGGCTGCAGTCAGTTCATCACACGTTGTCTCTGCCGCTCCTTCCTGCTCAGGGGGAGAGCTCCTCACACTCTTCCCCCGCTCCAGTGTGGGGTCCCTCCCACGGGAGACAGTCCTCCATGAACTCCTCCAACGTGGGTCCTTCCCACAGGCTGCAGTTCTTCACAAACTGCTCCAGCGTGGGTCCCTTCCATGGGGTGCAGTCCTTCAGGAGCAGACTGCTCCAGCGTGGGTCCCCCTGTCACAGAGGTCCACCAAAACAACTCCACACAGATAAACACAAACAAACTTTTAATTCACAACTGAAACCAAACAACCAAAACTAACGAAACAACGAGGTTACCAAACAACACTCCGAGAACATTTAACAAGTTACAGGTTCGATATACCGGTCAGGGATGTTATTACTGCACGGCAAAACATGAGAATGATGGTCCAGGGTGTGCACACACTCACTCACAAAAAGGAAACTCTCACTCAAGGGTACCCAGAAGAGTAAGAGCGCTCACTGGAAGGGGGAGACGGTGTGAGAGTTTGGGTTCACTCAAGGATATCTCCAGAAGAAATCAGTCACCAGAAGATGGCGAGGGCACTCAATCCCGGGAAGTTTCCTTGGGTGACACCTCAGCCCAAGGGGAGAGTTTCCGATCACAGACCTGCTGCTCCGAGGAAAACCACTCAAAGGGGGCTTTCCGGCAGGGGCTCCTTTTATAGCCTGGTCGGATCTGAGCTGTGGTCATTTATGGTCAGTGTTCCAGAAGCTTCTCTCAACCAAGGCCCGCCATTGGCTGAGGGCCCTGTCTCCCCACTGAGGGGTCCCAGTATGGTCAGAGGTCTAGAAGCTTCTCTCAGCTGAGGCCTGCCATTGGCTGGGAGCCCTACCGACTGGTCCAGGGGTCCCGCCTCTCCCACTCTCACCACAGGGAGGTGACAGGTTGACACCTGATCTGAGGTGTGTGAGTGACAGCTGCCACGGCAGGGCACTGGAGGCGTGAAAATGAGGCGCAAAAAGGAGCCATTGGCTGCTGCCCTGAAAGCCTCTGGCCCTGACCAGGGCGAGTGTATATCTGCCACACCCCCACGGGGTCACAAGTCCTGCCAGCAAACCTGCTCCAGCCTGGGCTTCTCTCTTTCCACAGGGCCACAGGTCCTGCCAGGAGCCTGCTCCAGCGTGGGCTTCCCATGGGGTCACAGCCTCCTTCAGGCATCCACCTGCTCCGGCGTGGGGTCCTCCCCGGGCTACAGGTGGATATCTGCTCCACTGTGGGCCTCCATGGGCTTCAGGGGACAGCCTGCCTCACCATGGTCTTCACCATGGGCTGCAGGGGAATCTCTGCTCCGGCGCCTGGAGCACCTCCTCCCCCTCCTTCTCCACTGAACTTGGTTCCTGCAGAGTTGTTGCTCTCACATCTCACTCCTCTCTCCAGCTGCAATCCCCAGCAGGTTTGATTTTTTTTTTCCCCTTCTTAACTCTGTTACCCCAGAGGCGCTACCACCATCACTGATGGGCTCGGCCTTGGCCAGCAGCGGGTCCATCTTGGAGCCAGCTGGTGTTGGCTCTGTCAGACATGGGGGAAGCTTCTAGCAGCTTCTTACAGAAGCCACCTCTGTAGCCCTCTGCCCCACTACCAAAACCTTGCCACGCAAAGCCAGTCCAGTGCTGGCTGAAAGGCAGGTACAGCGAGTCCTGGATGCTCATGAGGCCCTCAAGGTTTTGGATGGAAGATTTCAGCCCAGTCTGAATTCAGGGATGGAAAGGAAGAGTAGGTCTTCCACCAGCCACCTTCAGTTTTATTTCAACTTTAAACTTTCCTGTTATTGTCTGTTCCCAATTTTACATCCGCTGTGTCACAGCTCTAGGAAACATCTGGCTCAAGGCAGCAACAGCTGTATGAAGTGCAATGGCCTGAGACAGAGAAGATGGCTGGGAATAGACTATTTAAGCATCCCTTCTGCTTTTAAACTCTGATTTAATGAATAGAAAACAAACACGCATTCCTGTAGCTTTGACAATAAGCCTTTTCACCTTTTAAGAGAAACCTGATGTTGACTTTTCTTCCTGGTTGGTGCATTTCCCCTTATTTCAGAGCTCAAGTATACAGATATATAGCAGGGTGCCTGCCCCTTTTATGTCATATGTATCATATTGACAGAAAAAATTGCTTCAGATGTACCCCAGAGTGATTTATCAAATAGAGTAGTGGACATGGATCCAGTCAAACTGAGGCAGTAGCCCCAACTCCAACTATGAGAGATCGCTAGCTGACTCTCATGGTTTATATGATTCCCAGCTGTAGATCTTGAGAACTGGCACACCTTTAGTGGAACCTTCTATTTGTCCTTGTAAAATGTCCTCATTCAGTCATTTATTCATGCAAGTACTTCCCTTGCCCTGGAAGTACATCTTAGTCTGGTGTCCACTTATTTGACTGTGATCCAGTGGAATACTCAACACAGACATCTTTTATAAATCACGTCCAAGGCACTTTCTTGGTAGCATTCCTTGAAGGACCACAATACAGAGTACACTTTGTCCCTGGATTCTTGGTACCAGCTTCTGACTCAACTGCAATGTGCATATTTTGTAATGGAGGATTTTTTTCTGCAGTACTTAATGTTCGGAGAGAGTTTAATCAAGAAACATGAGTAATTGGCATTAACATTCACTTCTGAGCAAGAGAACAGCTTTGATAGCATCTATACTCATTAGACTTTTCGCTCCAAACACTGTTCATTACAGTGAGCGCTCTTTGTATTGGCTTTTACTTCGCAAATACAGCACAGATTCTGCTCGGCACAGAAGTATGCCTTGAACAAACACTCTATGGTTACACAAAAGTATAAAGTTTTAACTGTCGAAAAGAAACAAGTGGAGCACTGCAGGTGCTTTGAGAAAATTTCTAAGCAGTCGGCAACACGACAGAAAAACCTGCAATGACAGGACACAAGATTTATTTACTGGCTGCCTAATTGGAATGAGTAGGATTGATTTTGTTCACGTACTGAAATGAATCCTTGGAAAAGCTCGAGCTTCAACTTGAGAGGCCTGATGAGAGTTTGCTGGGGTGCATTTATGGAGCCAGGAGCACTTTATGCGGTGCAGGAGCATGAACCATGCCAGCAGCAAGACGGGAGGGAGCTAGACAGGTCTCAGTACCTTGTGCTTCTGCCTGCTTATGTAAAAGTCCTGAGCAGCAAATGAGTACTGATCCCCAAAGTGACTATATCAGCACGTCTGCACCACAATCCCTGTCCTCCTGCTGCCGGAATGAGTACAGGTGAGAGACACTTAAGCCCCTTACAGTCTCTGTTTACTTTTTTAAATGCATCTTAACTGCATATGTATGAATAAGCACTTCCTCTGTTCGCTGTGGAAAAGAAGCACACAGACTAATGCTGATTTTCAGCTAGCTTATAAAATAACAATAAGAATATTGTGTTACTGTAAAAACTAAAATGGCCCTAGGGCAGAAGATAGGAAGTGTGTTCTGTGTCAATTCACCCCTCCACTCCCTGATTAAATTTGCACCCAAATCAAGTAGTTGAAAGTCTCAATTTGTTTAATGAGTTGACTTGACAAATAGATCATTTTCTCTTTTAGCAATTACCCTGAAAATGTGAGACAGCAGGAGCTCTGATTTTCATATCTATCAATACAAACAGGCTGGGGATCTTGTTCTGCTGTTCTATGACACTTAACATTTTCACAACTTTAAAGCATTTCTCAGGTGATGCTTTTCATTTCATAATTTCAAGTAACGGTAACTATGCTCATGTTGAGTGAAGTACAGAAATATCATTTGCTTTATGCCAATGTTTGAGGGTAACGTGCCGATTGCAAGAACTCTTGGATCCCAGTTGCCTGCTGTGACCATCTGACCTGAGTTTTACTCATTGCTGCACCCTGCAGGGTGATCTGCAGTAGCCAAATCATTTCAAAGAGCTTCAGCCTGTTTACTTGGTCCATGGCTTCCTGAGTATGGTATAGCCAAGAGCCAGAAAATCTTAGGGACCACCGCTCATTTAAGGAACCTGTTTGAGAAATGCTGCCCTAGGAGCACCTTTCTAATACCCGTATCATATGAGGTTTGTCTGGTTAGGCTCTTCATCCTGCATGTAGCAATGCAACCCAAGAAATAGGGCTTTGCTTGGTTTTGGCCAAAGTCTGCTCTCACTGAAATTTGCCATGATGAAGAATATAGTAGTTCAGTGCCGTGGGACAACAGTTTCCCACTTGCCTCTTGCTAAATAAAATGTTTTTGCTCTTTCCAGCCTTGCATTCTTCAAGCCTGTATTCTAGGAAAAAGGCTTAGGTGAAATCAAGCCATCTTTCTCCTTGGCTGGGCTGGAGGCTGATCTGGGAGGCTGGCTCAGCATGAAAGAGCCCTGCCCTCTGCTATGTGCAGGTGAAAGTGCTGCCGAGTCTCACCTCTGACTCTTATTCTCTGTCCCAGCTCTTTCCCATCATGGCAGCTGCCATGAGGCATTTGTGGGATAACACTTGCACTAAGTCCATGCCAGGGCAGACCATCTTGATGCCATTTTCCTGTTGCCCAGCAGCAACAGCACTGAAGGAGCTGTAGGCCACTGGAGAGATACTTACCAGATGTTGGTGGTCACAGCCTCCTTTCCCTCCATGCTGGAAACATCACTTTTCTTCTTAAAAAGTAGTAAGAGCATAGTACTGTTACTACTGTTGCTGTCGCTTCATAGTAGCAGCAACAAAACATGAGTTGTTCTAGCCACCAGCCACACAACTTGCATTTCTCATCATTGCCTTTTTCCTGCTTTTTCTTTATTACCTCTAACCTTTGTTCTCTTCTTTCTTCAAGATCCAGTAGGATCTTACGCTGGAGTAACAACTCCTTCTCAGAAGCATACACCACCTCACAGCTGTTGGGAGGTGGGAGGGTGAACGTGACCAGTTATCACAATGTGGCTGATGTGCTGTGAGCCCTACCCAAGTGTAACTCGGGGAAACTGGCCTGTGGGACTGCACTCCAAGGCTGTAGCTGTGGTTCTTGCAGAGAGTGGAGGGAGAAGTCTGTCGAGGGATAGAAAGTGAGGGAGTCCGAGCAAGAACAGGAGGGTGATACAGCCCTGATGGACCAGAAGAAAAGAATGAGCTCGAGGAAAGAGTGTGAGGGCAGAACACGGGGGAAAGTGGTAAAGATAAGAGCAGGAAGAGCAACACAAGGCCTTAGGAACAGAATTAGAGATATGATGAAAAGGGTTAAGGACTGTCAGGAAATAGATACACAGTCTGAATGGTAATGGATGAGGAGCTTTAGCTGCAGTGCTGTGAATGTTAAGGAGAGGAGGGAAATAGGTGGCAGAGAGTTTGCAGTAATCTAGTTAGCCAGAAGGGGACCTCGACTCAGCTCTTCAGACCTCAGAAGCTCATTGGAACAAGGTGGGACGCTCATGAGAATAGGTTTTCTTGGGAGATTCCAGATGGAAATAGCATAGAAAGACCTTTGCACAGCAGATGTTTATCACTGCCGGCTTCACTCCTAGCTGGAAGTGAAGGTGAAACAAAAATAAGTATTCTTTTCCTCCAGCAATTCTCAATCATTGAAATATTGAGTGAGTCTGTGAGTTTGGTTTAATCAATGCTAGTCTGGTCAAACTCGGTCACTTACAGACAAAAATGCACGTATGCTGGAAGAGAAACAAGACCAGGAAAAATAAACACTATTGACAATGACCTTTGAGCAAAACTGGATTTTATGTCTGTTACCCTCATCTATTTTAAACCTCCTAGATCAAAGTTCACAGTAGCAGTCAGAGCTAAGTTCAGAGACCTTAGTTCACGGTAAGGAGCTTGAATAAATGACCTATTTGTCAGAAGTTCAGAGCACTGACTTCCCATGAAAACAGTGGAAATACCAAGTACTGAGTGTCTTCCAAAATAAAGTTAAACTAGTTGTGACACTTTTTCTGATCCCAGGGTCTTTGACATGTCTCCTGTGATATCTTGGACCTTTCAGCTTGGTTTCCTAGTAGAGGAACAGTAAGTGACCCCTAGTCTGGCGTGTTCCAAGTGTTTGTCACTGGATCTGGAAAAAAAGTGGCCCAAAACCATGCAGAAATTTTCATTCTTCTTTTCTGTGCTAAGGGGAATAACCTTAAGAAAAAAGAAATCCTCTGTTTATTCATGGAGCCGTTCTAAACAGAAAAAGCAGTGAAGGATATCTGGTGTAGCTGAAACTAAGTACAATACAGCACATCTTTCCAAGACTAAACACTGGCTCACACTGAGAAAAATAGTCTTGAAGATTACGTGAAACCATACTGTCTGCTGATACCTTCCCTGGTGTGTCATGGGTCCCTCACTACAAGAAAGACATTGGGGTGCTGGAGCGTGTCCAGAGAAGGGCAACGAAGCTGGGGAAGGGTCTAGAGCACAAGTCCTATGAGGAGCGGCTGAGGGAACTGGGGTTGTTTAGCCTGGAGAACAGGAGGCTGAGGGGAGACCTTATTGCTCTCTACAACTACCTGAAAGGAGGTTGGAGTGAGGTGGGTGTCAGTCTCTTCTCCCAAGTAACAGGCAAATAGGACAAGAAGAATAGCCTCAAGTTGTGCCAGGGGAGGTTTAGATTGGATACTGGAAACATTTTCTTCACCAAAAGGGTTGTCAAGCATTGGAACAGGCTGCCCAGGGAAGTGTTTTGAGTCCCCATCCCCAGAGGTATTAAAAGACGTGGAGGTGTGGCACTTAGGGACATGGTTTAGTGGTGGACTTGGCAGTGCTAGGTTAACGGTTGGACTCGATGATCTTAAAGGTCTCTTCCAACCTAAATGATTCTATGAATTCTATGGCAGATATTTAACTCTGGGCATCTCACGCTGAAAAAGTTAGCATAGTTTTTTTATGTTGATTAGATCCATTTGGCTAAAAGAACCAAATTCACTAAGGGAGAGATGGAGAAATATTGCATACCAGCATGATAAACCTTGTGTGACAGCATAGTCATGATAAATACGCTATACATCTAGAGTTCAGTCTGATACATAGTCTGGACCAAAGGGTTCTCCTCGGATGTGATGATCTATCGTATTGCCCAGCCAACTGGATGGGGCATTAAAATGAATTATACGAGGCTCCTGGTTTGGAAATTGTCTAGTCCATTATTTTTAAGTACAGATTTCTTAAAGGGCAGAAGGAACCTTGGAGAGAGAGAATGAATTGGAAACAAATTGTAACCGTGACATTCTGCCCTCTTTCCCCTCGCCTTGCCATTTTTGGCAATTAGGGCATTATTTCCTCTTTCTGTCAAGGACCGTTAGGAGGTTGGAAAAAGCATTTTCAGTCTTTTGCCTTTGTTCTGATTTGCAGAAAGGTGAGAAAAGAGTTTGTTATCCTTCCATGCCTGCCGCTATCCTCCATGCTTCCTTTTTCCTGTTATATGTCCTTTTCTTGTTTCTGATACAGTTTCATAAAGTGAACATAAAAGATGGACCAATGGGTTGCCCGGGCTAAATCCTTAGCATTTTACAACTCTTTCATGATGCCACAGACCACGATGTGCTGTACTGTTCAACCAGTCTCTATGTTCACACATTTCATGTGTATTTCTAATAATCCGATTTCCTTCATGTTCTAGTTCTTCCAGCTGACTCATGCGTGAGAAGGTCTCTGAGTTGTCCAATCCATTCTCAGCTTACTAGGTAAGGTAATCTTTTCTTTTTTCTTTTCTTTTCTTTTCTTTTCTTTTCTTTTCTTTTCTTTTCTTTTTCTTTTTCTTTTCTTTTCTTTTCTTTTCTTTCTTTTCCTCTTTTCCCTTTTCTTTTCTTTTCTATTTTTTTTTAATCTAGGCTAATTTTAAATATCCTACTGATTATGTTGTACATTTCCAATTGTGTAGCTGCCACAGCTTTTGTATTTCTGCTGTAGCTAGAAAACTTTTCATCACCGCCTTAAACATGCAACATGCGTTCTCTGGTAATAGCTAGTGCTTTCATGACATCCGATAGGATGATCCCCAGAAAGAACATACTGATTTTGGCTTACTCCAAGATATCCAGTAAGACAATGCAATTTTGATCCACTGCAGCCTATCGAACTCTGCAAACCCCGATCTTTCCACGTGGAGCACACGTAGAGGTGCTGAGTGCTATTGTGCCAGTTCAGCGATTCACAGCACTATTTGGTTGCCATCGGTCTCCCATCTCCCCCTCACCTCCATTTGGAAACGGAGCTCTTACAGGCACTCACTTTGCAGTTTGATTTTTCTGGCCTTCAGAAAAGTGTGTAATTTAGTATGATACCCAAATAGACCAGGTGCTAGTCATGGGTGAATCACCCTCAGTCTTGGATGTGCAAGATGGTTTAGTAGCTTATTGAGTCTAAAGGTGGAGGAGACTCGCATATGTTTCACCTGAATTCATATGCAGTTGGTTTTGGATGCGCTAATCAGATATCCAGGAAAGTTGCTCAGGTCAATGTGGATTTTGCATGAAGTCCTTACAACTGAAGTCCCAATTTTGGACTGTGATGCCTAAGTCACCTGGAAGAAATAAGATTTTATACGATGGGTTGGTTGCTTATTTTGACAGATGCTAAAATATTGGTACAAGTACTCTTTTCTGATAGTTCATTGCTGTCTGCACCATTGGCTCTATTTCTCGCCTGATTTATGTAAACTTTTCAGTGTGCAATCCCTATGGAGTGAGGATCAATTTGTGTAATTTAATAATTACAAATAATTACATACTTCGGATTTTTCCACTGTCATGAGCAGCTGCTGATGGATCTACAGGCATAGAATCTCTGTCCATGCCTCCCAAGGCTCTCTTGGAACTGCTCAGTGATGTTAAGCACTTAAACAGCAGGGACTTTCTGGGAACAGACCAGCTTGCTCTGGTATTAGGAGCCATTTAGCAAATGGTGATAACTAATTTAATTAAGATCAGATGCTAATGCCATTTGTGAAGATGATGCCGTATGGACACAAGCCTACTGTTCTTTGGCTCTGAAGCATCCTTCTCTGATTTTGGAGTGCCATGACATACATGTACTAACACACTGACAGCAATGCACAATAAATGGTTGGAGTATTCAGTATATTGTCATTCAACCAAGGTATTTTGTCTACTCAGCTGTCAGATGTCATCAAGACCAGCATTTGTCGTTCTTGAAAGAGGTCATTCCTCAAATGACTGACTCAAAATGATCAATATTCTGAAATTCTTGTCACTTACTGTGTAATTTACACTTTGGGTCTAATTTACACACTTTGGGTACTCAAAAGATTGGTCTGCACTGATAATATATGTCTACTTTTTGTCAGTCAATAGAGGGATTCTGACTAATTGTTGGTGCTTTTTGCTGTTGTGGATTATGTCTACATGTTCTACGGAGCATGACTTCCCTTCTGTCAGTTTGGAAAAAAAATATCCTCACTCAATAAGTTACTTTACAGGTCAAGAAAATCCTGTTTGTATATCCTACATCCAACAATTTGCACAATTTCCAGCTAAACCGTGGAGCTCCCTGCCACAGGATAATGTGGATACTAAAAGTTTCGTGGTTTTTAGAAGACATTTTACAAGTTTATAGGACCTATTGTAATACCTTCTCTCGTCTACCAATGATACTGATGACAGAGGCCTGATATAGATTATGTATTATTTTTTGTCAGTCATGACTGAAGGACAGTTTGGATTATGGACTAGATTCAACGTATGCGCACGACTGTACTTCTGCCATTTCTACCTATCATGAATTGTGTCAAAGCATCAGTTGAAATGGTAGCTGTTAAGATTACTGGCAACGACTCACGTTTTACCGCAATCAAACTAACCATTCTGTCTGATGATGTATGGACAGAAGTTACAGGAACGCCGCTAACACCTCTAGGTAGGCTCCTGATGTTCCCTATCAGCAAAGGGTGCTGCAATGAAAACAGAATCAAGCTTAACAATAACCCTACATTTTGCTCACGTATTTTTTTCTCTGGTCAGGTTCTCTTGGTGTCCTGGTGGTAACTGTTGTTTATCCCCTTATGTTTTGCTTGTAGACTTAGCACCCGGCAGTTACACTTATACACAGCTGGATGATGATTTTGTTTGACAGCTGAGGGCCCTTCGACATTTATCAGATATTATTGTCAGTGTCTCCTGATAAGAGGCCTTTTATAAAATAACTGACAGCTTGCACATCTAGGCACGTCTTTAGTTGCGAATATAGGTATTTAGCAGGATTTATGGATTCGTAGGATCTGACAGGGATGGCAATGTAAGAATTTCTGCCGAGGTCCTGGTATATATGAATATCTATGAAAACCACTCAATTTTCATTTTTTGTACTCTCTGCGTGACTGCTTACAGGTAACTCCAGAGTGAGAAAAGGGGCCAGAGTTATAAATTTTGCCTTGTCTCTGCATCAGAAAGCTTTAAAATATTCTTGTGATATACTGTAAATTTGAAATCGCCCATGAAAGTCTTGTCTTCTTTGTTGTAATGAAGGAAGAACTAACAGAATCGATACATAATACTGAACAGATCTGACTCCCTGCAAATAGATTTTAACCAAGAATTCTTTCTTATTTTGTTAACCAACTGAGAGTGTATCTATTGTGTGACTGAGTCAAGGCCCCATTATTTCAAATTTGTAAATGCCCCACTCTGGTTCCTCCAAGGATGTTTCTCCACATAGTACTGAGAGACAACTCACACAGCTCTTCTTCCAGCAGCAAGGTTTTTCCTATCTTTTCCTCATTTCAAAAAGCAAGAGAAAGAGAACCAAAAATACATTTTATTACTGGTTTCTCAAACCATTCCCCCACCAGGTTCTGTGAACACAGAAGACTAGAAGAACCTTCTTAGAGTGCCAGAGGTTGAAGCCATGGCATATAACTTCTTCTGGCTAGATGCTTTCTCAATTGTTATGGTACATACACAGACAGCAGTCATCCGTCACTCTAACTCTTGGTCAGAGACTAAAACCAATATTTTGTTGCTGAGATCCTTCAGAGGAGGAACAGATTTCTGCAATGGGTAGCCTACTGCTGAAGGACCTATGAAGGCTGGTGGCATTGTGGCTCTAGCGCCAGTGCTGAGATCTTGTAGATGGGTTTTTACCTGCAGAACAGGAACCCTCTTTCTCTCCGCATTTAAATGTTTAGTTGAAAAGGGTTGCTATTATAAAATGGTACATTAGGAGGCACGATCAAGATCCAAGAAACAGAGGCAGCTTAGATAACCACCATCAATGAGCAGAACATCCATCTTCATTTACAGAACATGTAAATACTGTGAGAGCATAATGTGACTGAAAAGGATTGAGGAGAAACTGAGGCAATACGGTATCAGATAAGAGTAGGAGGTCTACATAATATATTCCTTGAAATCCCACCATCCCCATTTCTGGAATATTTCTCCTTTTTCCAATCAGAGTTTCCAGGCTCACCAATTTCAGAATATGTGATTTAACAAGAGCACAGTGTTGGGGGTTTTTAAAATAAGCAACCTTCAAGGATTTTTAAAAGATAAAACAGTGCTTACCCCCAATAAGAGAGCAAAGCTCTCGCTGTGTGGCAAGTTGCTCAAATCTATAACAAGAAACTGAACCTCTGCCATAAGCAGCAGGGAGGAGGACAACAGGTATGTATTAAAGGAAGGGAGAATGGTTGATTGGAGGGCAGGAACAAATGATGCAAAGACGGCAACAAGATGCTTTAATTTTTGAAATAAATCTGGGATTAAGTCTTTTCAGGAGAATAGTACTACACCAGTAAAGTGAAACAGAGAACTGCAGTGCTTAGCCCTGGAAGATGAGAGATGCATAAACCAAATCCCTAACGTTCACAGCAAGCAAGAAATAGCAATAAACTTCTAGTGATGAGTCTAGGATGCTGCTGTCAAAAACCCTGATGACATTTGATGCAGTAAATGAGACTGGAAGGTAAATTCAGAGTCAACATTGCCCTGGG
The DNA here is from genome assembly GCA_009819775.1 of Phoenicopterus ruber ruber. Classification (NCBI taxonomy): domain Eukaryota; kingdom Metazoa; phylum Chordata; class Aves; order Phoenicopteriformes; family Phoenicopteridae; genus Phoenicopterus; species Phoenicopterus ruber. The sequence goes on from CM020216.1 coordinate 162,691,385, forward strand.
GCTTCTGACAAGTAGATGTAAACTGATGGTCATCGGGATCCTCTGCCAGTGGAAGAACATGTCTTAGGACATGTTGAAATTGGAATTATCATTGGATAAATTGAGTTGTAAGAAATTGGCGTCCATGTGTGCTGTCCTTTGAACCGAAAGAGCAGACACCCTGTAGGAGAGAGGAACGAAAATCTGTGAGTGTGTTTCTGGGCAGGCAGGTGCTCGGTCTTTGGGAACTGGGACCTATGATTTCCCTACAAAGCTGAAGAGCTTAGCATTAGAAGCAAAACACGATCCAATGAACACGGAGAGACGTGGAATATGCAAGAAGATTCTGAGTGCTGTGAACATGAGCCACAGGAAGGAACTGCCCCAACTTGCCCAGATATTTGTTCCTGCTCCAAAACCATAGTTTCTGTAAGAACTGTGAATTAGAATAACAGGCAGCAGTGGCACTTTACAGAGCGGGTGCTCAAAGTTCTCCAGACTCCTAACTGTCACAATCTCATTTCTGGTTCATAAAAGCATATTTACAATTTCTTTTTACAAAGCTTTCAGATACTGTTTCAGAGCTTTGTTAAACTGGGATTTATTGGTGATTACAACATAAGGGAAACTTGCAAAGCTCCTCTTATTTTTCTGAGCAATTGTTTAAGAGTAAAAGTCTCAAAGACAAGTATCATTGGTTTTGTGTCCACTCTCTGTAGATGAGCCAAGAAATTTAAAATCAGGTTTTGATCCTGTGTGTAGTATATATATCTGCATGTATATATTTATAAATTTATACATCTTAAATTATATTATTACCATGTGAAGATCTCTTCCTCTATTGGTGAATGTGTTGTATTACAAAAATGACTTAGAACTGAATGAACAAAATATGACCCTCTATTTTTCTCTTTGCTGTTCATTCAGAGGAACACAACTGATTTCAGTAGGAGTTGCCTACTGATTAAAACTAGTGACTGTAACAGAACACCGCTTTACAGGTAGGGGTATAGAATAGCAAGCTAAAATCACCCGAAGTATTTACTGTTCAAGCGAAGGATTTAAAAGTCCTGAAAATCTTAATTTATGTAATTTTTTATTTTCCTTAACCCCTTGGCAATAGCTGGTAGGACTCGTGCCATAAGCACTAATGAATTTTGCATTGAATTCTGACTCTTGGCATTTAGGGCTTAATAAAATTTCTTTTCCTTTATCTAGAAGATTCCTTTTCTGCTAATTGGTGTCAACATCAATCAAGATCAGAGGTGCAACAACACTAGTTTAAAGGCCTTTTGCTCATCTTCTTTATATCCCAAGTAATATGGAGCTGTAGGCAGCTTACACATAAAATTGGTAATAAATGTTCTTTCACTCTAAAATGCACAAAAATCTTGGAAACTTTGAAAAATTATGCTGTTGCAAAAAATAAAAGCCGCTTCCAGAGTTCTGTCAGTCACACAAGTGGCATTTTGAGTGTGTGGGGGCTGTGCTAAATATTTGTGTAGCTCTAGAAGACCTTCCTCCAGACCTACAAAACTGTGGGTGACACTGGGGAGTTCTTTAGAGGAAGCTCCCCTGGGAGATGAGGGCTGGGGGACAGGTCCATGCATTTGCGTGTCTAGTATCATATGTGATGGGCATATTCAGGGCAATTTACGTTGCTCGTGCAAGTTCAACAGATCGTTAAAACCTGTGCTTGGCTTGGGGGCAAGGGTAGGAGTTGGAAGTAGGTTCTAGATGCCACTGATGGGCAGCACCTTGTTTTCCATGTGAGGTGACTGACCTTTGCTCTGTGCAAGGCTGGAGATCCTGGGTCCCACTGAATTTGGAATTTGCGTAGGCTAGAAGCAAGACCAAGCAAACAGCGGCTCCCAACTCCAGGAGAGTCCCTGCAGAGGCTGTTTGATGCAGCACCAAGTGTCGTAGGTGTTGGTGAGATAGTGGCTCCTGAGCCAGCCAGCTCCTCCTGTCCTGCAGGAACTTGGAGAAGGGAGCAGCAGCCCGTTAAAATCAGTTGTAGGGCTGCAACAACTGCTTCTGCTGTCTTGTTGTGGGCTTTAAGAATACGGTTTTTTTGTCTAGACAAGCCACGAAAGGATGATGTCAAAGATAAAACTAGGACACCACAGGGCTGCCCGTTACACGTAGACTCCATTCCAGCTCTGATCATCTCCTTTCCTATCCTGCAACAAGCAAACAGAAGTATGATCATTACAGCGGCAAAAAGACCAGAGCCTCTACCCCCTACAGTAATGACGGGCAGGTGTGTGTGTGCACGAAGATCAAGCCAAGGACTGGAGGAGTGGACTGGGGAAGGTGGTTTGTAAGGAATGGCTTCTAGTAATGATGAAAACTTATGTGCCTGCATGGCTCATGGGAAGTGACTGACAACTTCAGCCCACGTGCCTGTGCCCAGGCCACCCTCAGCCCCGGCAGAGTCACTGCAGAGTCATCAACAAAGCAGCAAAGGGTAAAGAAATGATGCCCCTGACTTTCAGAGAGCATGTCTCTTGGTTACCAGGCTGCACATGTCTGCTGACTATTCCCATGGGTGGAAAGAGATTAATTGCTTGGAGCTTACTGATCCTTCATTACCTGATGCACCTTCTTGATCCAACAGGGTTCCTCATCACCATGAGAGCAGCCAGGACTGTTTCAAAGGATGTGGCAAACCCCAGCTGGGGGATCCCCACCTCCACCACTCTCAGTGTGGGAATCCTGCAGTGCAGAGTTGAGATGGTATGTGGAGATTTTAAATGCCTCAGTAGGACCAGCAGAAAGCTTTACCTAAGATTGATGAATCTTGCTCTGTCCTTCACATGGTCAACGTATTGCTTAGTAAAATGTAAGTGAAGAAAAAGGTTTCTCTTCTACATGTGAAATCAAAGCCAGAGGGAGAAAAAGCACACAGTAAAAAGTGGTCCTATTTGGACCTAGTAACTTTTTTCTTCAAAACAGGGGTAAATGACATGCAAGGTATTCCCTTCCTTTCCATGGCTGAGCTGGGGAAAAGTGCTTTCATTCACAGAAGCGCTATGAGACTGAAGCCAATGCTGACAGAGGACCAGAGGCAACAAACAGCAAATTTCCAGTCCTCCCATGATACCTTGTGGCTCATGCTGCCTGCACAGCTCATTGAGCTGTAGCATTAGGGTAGACTTGATCTTGCTGCCCAGTGAAGCCTAAAATGAAAGAGTGGGGAGCTTCATGGTACTTGCTTTTGTTAGGTGCAATGATGTCCATAATGGAAGAATACACAAGGAAAGGACAAACATGTTACATCATAGAACATAGAATCATTTAGTTTGGAAAAGACCCTTAAGATCATTCAAGTCCAACTGTTAACCTAACACTGCCAAGTCCACCACTAAACCATGTCCTAAGCACCACATCTACACGTCTTTAAATATCTCCAGGGATGGTGACATCAACCAAGGCTGGATAACCCTTTTTGGTGAAGAAATTTTTTCCTAATATCCAATCTAAACCTCCCCTGGCCCAAACTGAGGCCATTTCCGCTTGTCCTATCATTGTTACTTGGGAGAAGAGACCGACATCCACCTTGCTACAACCTCCTTTCAGGTAGTTGTATGTAGGGAGCAATAAGGGTCTCCCCTCAGCCTCCTTTTCTCCAGACTAAAACAACCCCAGTTCCCTCAGAGCTGCTCTCATAGGGACTTGTGCTCTAGACCCTTCACCAGCTTCATTGCCCTTCATTGGACACGCTCCAGCACATCAAGGTCTTCTTGGAGTGAGGGGCCCAAAACTGAACCCAGTACTCGAGGGCGGCCTCACCAGGGCCGAGTACAGGGGGGACGATCCCTTCCCGAGTCCTGCTGGCCACACTATTCTGACACAGGCCAGGACTGCCATTGGCCTTCTTGGCCCCTGGGCCACACTGCTGGCTCATCTTCAGCCGGCTGTTGACCAACACCCCCAGGTCCTTTTCCGCCGGGCAGCTTTCCAGCCACTCCTCCCCAAGCCTGTAGCGCTGCCTGGGGTTGTTTTGATCCAAGTGCAGGACCTGGCACTTGGCATTGTTGAACCTCACACAATTGGCCTTGGCCCATTGATCCAGCCTGTCCAGATCCGCTGTAGCGACTTCCTACCCTCCAGCAGATCAACACTCCCTCCCCACTTGGTGTGGTCTGCAAACTTACTGGGGGTGCACCTCGATCCCCTCGTTCAGACATTGATAAAGATGTTATAAACAGAACTGACCCCATACTGAGCCCTGGGGACACCACTTGTGACTGGCGCCAACTGGATTGAACTCATTCACCACAACTCTTTGGGCCCGGCCATCCAGCCAGTTTCTTACCAGCAAAGAGTACCCCCGTCCAAACCATGAGCAACCACTTTCTCCAGGAGGATGTTGTAGGAAAATGGTGTCAAAGGCTTACTAAAGTCTCAGGTAGACAATGTCCACAGCCTTTCCCTCATCCACTAAGTGGGTCACCTTGTCACAGAAGGAGATCAAGTTGGTCAAGAAGGACCTGCCTTTCATAAACCCCATGCTGACTGGGCCCCAATTCCCTGGTCTTGTGTACGTGCCACGTGATGGCACTCAAGATGATCTCCATAACCTTCCTGGGCACCGAGGTCAGGCTGACAGGCCTGTAGTGCCCGGATCCTCCTTCCGGCCCTTCTTGTAGATGGGCGTCACATTTGCCAGCCTCCAGTCAACTGGGGACCTCCCTGGTTAGCCAGGACTGCTGATAAATTATGGAAAGCGGTTTGGTGAGCACATTAACCAGCTCCCTCAGTACCCTGGGTGGATCCCATCTGGTCCCATAGACTTGTGTGTGTCTAAGTGGTGCAGCAGGTCATTGACCATTTCCCTTGGATTATGGGGCTTCATTCTGCTCCCGGTCCCTGTCTTCTTGCTCAGGGGGCGGCGTGTCCTGAGAACAACTGATCTTACTATTAAAGACTGAGACAGAGAAGGCATTAAGTACCTCAGCCTTTTCTCATCCTTTGTCACTCTGTTTCCCCCGCATCCGATAAAGGAGGAGATTCTCCTAGCCCTCCTTTTATTGCTAATGTATTGTAGAAACACTTTTTGTGGTCTTTTACGGCAGTAGCCAGATTAAGTTCTAGTTGGGCTTTGGCCCTTCTAATTTCTCCCTGCATAACCCTCACGCCATCCTTGTAGTCCTCCTGAGTTGCCTGCCCCCTTCTTCCAAAGGTCATAAAATCTCCTTTTTTTCCTGAGTTCCAGCCGGAAGCTCTCTGTTCAGACAGGCCAGGCCTCTTCTTCCCCACCAGCTCGTCTTTTGGCTCATGGGGATAGGCCATGCTCCTGTGCCTTTAAGACTGTCCTTCTTGAAGAATGTCCAGCCTTCCTGGGACGCCTTTGTCCTTCAGGACTGCCTCCAAGGGACTCTGTCAACCAGGAACTCACTAAACAGGCCACAGTCTGCCCTCTGGAAGTCCAAGGTAGCAGTTCTGCTGACCCCCTCCTTACTTCTCACAAGAATCGAAAACGCTATCATTTGTGATCGCTATGGCCCCAGATGGCCTCCAACCATCACAATCACCCACAAGACCTTCTCTGTTCACAAACAACACATCAGCGGGGTGCCTTCCTAGTTGGCTCCCTCACCAGCTATGTCGGAAGTTATCTTCCACACACACTCCAGGAAACTCCTGGACTGTTTCCTCTCTGCTGCATTGTATTTCCAGCAGACATTCTGGCAAGTTGAAGTCCCCCCACAAGAACAAGGGCTAGCAATTGTGAGACTTCTCCCAGCTGCTTATAGATATTTTCATCTGCCTCTTCATCCTGGTTGGGTGGTTATAACAGACTCCCACCATGATATCCGCCTTGTTGGCCTTCCCCCTGATTCTTACCCATAAACACTGACCCTTTCATCACCATCCTCAAGCTCTAGACAGTCAAAACACTGCCATGTGGACCTCCATCCCTTATCCCCACTGAGATGGCTAAGGTGCTGTGCACGTTAATACAGGGACATTTCAAATGTGCTCCAGTGTACTCAGCACTCAGTGTGGAGCAGATGAAGGACCTTGCTAGCACACCATCCCTCAACACTGGCATGGCTGTCCCAGGCTTATCTCTAGCGAGCCTGGTTTTATCCTTTTCCATCTTCAAATCTAGTTTAAAGCTCTTCCAATGAGCCCTGCTAACTCCTGCGCAAAGATCCTTTCCCCCTTTAAGAAAGGTGTACCCTATCTGTCACTTGCAGGCCTGCTGTTGTGTAGACTGACCCATGATCAAAACCCCAAAATTCTGCTGGTGACCAGTTTGGACCAGGTATTGATCAGCTGTGTCCTCCTGTTTCTTCCGTCATCATTCCCTGCAACTGGAAGAATAGAGGAGAACACGACGTGTGCTCCTGATCCCTTAACCAGTCGTCCCAAGGCCCTGAAGTCTCTTTGATTGCCTTTGAACTTCTTATTGCAACTTCATCGCTGCCTACATGAAAAATCAATAATGGGTAATAGTCTGAGGGCAGTACCAGGGTAGGAAGCTTTCTCTTCACATCTTTAACCTGGGCCCAAGGAAGCAGTGGGCTTCCCTAGGAAGTGGGTCCATTCTGAATAATATGCCTTCTGTTCCTTCAGAAGAGATTCTCCTATGACAATGACTCATCTTTTTTTCTTTATGGAAGCATTTTTGATGCAGCACATAGGCCAACTTAACCTTGGTGACATCTCCAAGCTCGATGAACCATTGTCCTCGTCATTGTTCGGTTCCACGTGCAGAGCCTCATACCTATCGTGCAAGGGCACCTGGGAGTGGGGGAGTCAGCAGGAGACGTGCCTGCTGCGCCGGGCAGGAACTTGTCGCCATTGCCCCCTGTCCCTTAAGTCACTGTGCTGAGCCAGGTGGAGAGAGGATAGGGAATCCTCTGTATCATGTGTCCTGGCTGCCCGTCGGGCCTGTCCCAGGGAAGGGGGGGTGCGGTTCCAGTCGTCTCTCTCTCTCGCACTCCCTGATACTCCTCAGCCTGCTCCCTCTCCCGGAGCTCTGTCCCTGCGGAGGAGCTCCTCTCCCTGGGGCACCTCCCATGGGTGTGCTCGCTGCTGCCGGGGTGCTGGGTCAGAGCAGGGCTCACCCTGCCCACACCCGGGCGGCAGCGTGTTCCCACCGCGGCTCTGCCTGGGAAGCTGCGGCAGTCGCGGCGGGTGCAGAGCTTAGAGAGGCCATGGCTTTCTGCCGGGTGGACACCATTGCTCCCTGGTCAAGCTGGCAGAGCTTCAGCGCCCTTCCTGCACGCCCTCCTGTGCAAACTGCTGCACCATGCCCTGTTTGCCCACTTTGGTCTAGCCCTCCACGGGCTTCTTTTATATGTGTGGGGGCTTGGCTGCCGTCGTCCTGGCCCCACCCAGGTCTCATCAGCTGCCGTGGTGCAAGCTGCTGGCCGGCTCTCTTGGCTCCCCTTGAGGTTCCCCTGATTCAGGAAACCCCCCTGTGCATCGTGCTGGAGCGTTCCCTGCGATTGTGCGGCACCAGAGCTGCTTGCCTCTAGATGTCTGCTAAGAAATTCACTTTGCCTTCCACATTCAGCTCAGAGTTAATAGTGAGATGGGTTAAAATCTAGTGTCAGACTCATTGCAATCCACAGCCTGAGACAAGTACCATGATCGGGTCAGTTTGAGAGAGTATGGAGATTTCACTGAGGATCTAATAATCACCTCAAGTGGATCATTTTATCATAGTATCACAGAATCGTTCTGGTTGGAAGAGACCTCCAAGAGCATCGAGTCCAACCGTTAACCTATCACTACCAAGCTGGACAGGGACTTAATCTCAGTCTTTCCTGAGCTGGGATTTGGGAAACGTTTCAAAACTGCAGGATTTGTAGTGACACCACCAAATCTCTAGCAACTCTTTCTTTCAGCTGTGTAGAGGTGACCAAGATGCTCTTTGCCTTGTGTTTTGAAGAGAGCTCTTAGCAATCAATCTATTACATTATTCTTAGAGACAATCCTCTAACAAAACGGAGATATGGTGAAATAATCCTCTTGTCTATGATGAGCGCCGCTGAATGCTTCTGCCCCAGTGCCTTGGTGTTGGCAATACCCCGGTTTGCTCCCTTGTTCCTGGGGTCAGTGCAGCACTGGATGATGTCAAAAGCAGCCTCATCGGTGAGTAAGCGGAGGATTTATCCTCGTGGGCTGCCAACCTGGTGACTTTCTCTGGAAAAATGTCTTTTGAGATGCTACTTCATTACACGGTGCATACAAGGCCGCCCTGGTCAACAGACCAATGGCAAATCTGTTGGTGTCCCGTAGGCCATTGTGCATTTTGAGTAATAGCTGCCTGGGGAGCAAGTTAATGCCAGGAGCGGACTTTGTTTGCTGTAACTCACATGAATAGCTATGAACAGAAAGGCTGAATGTTGCGATGACAACACATCAATAAGCAAAGCCACTTTCTCCACCTTTTGACATGAATTACCTGTCTTGGATACTGCACTATAATCAGCACTTGCATCGCCAGGAGCAAAATAAAGGCCAGTTTGACCTTCTGGAGCAACGGGATCTGTTTTCCTGGACTGATGAGACAGTCATTAGTCTGGAAAGTTACTTGGACTGTCAGTAACCTGCTCAGTGTGTGATGCACTGCCTTGGCTGAGCCACACCTCAGTGTTTAATTTGTACCTTTTGCATAGGGTGAGTTCTTAGGGACCTGCACGCATGATGACTGAGCAGCCTGCAGGACGAACCTGTACCATGACAACATGCAAAGTCTGCGCAGATTCAGAAATGAGCCCTTTGGGGTGAGTCAGTGGGTTACAGAGGGAGAGAATTGGGCAGAGTAGCTTTGCTGGGATTGCCAACATCTCTTGACCGACCTGGCTGTGTATGTCCCGGTACCGGGGCTGCTGGGCCGCTGCAAGGAAGCAGTTACGACAGCAGTGGGACTGCTTCTGCGTTAGAGGGGCACTCATATCACTAGGCAAGACAAACAGACTGTTTTGTCTCCCGTTCACCTTCTAGGCAGATTAGTGCGGTCCTTAGTGCTGGTCTTAGCTATTTCCCTCTTCATTTCACACATATTTCAAGCAAACGGGGATGACAAAGTATGCAATTTATTGCAACACACAGTGCTGGTAATTTTGCAGGATCTGAGGCCAGCTGAGCAATATGCTGCTGACCTTAAATTGCTCATTCCCCTTTGCTGTTAAGTAAAAGAATAAATCAATGGGTAATTCCTTTCTCTCACCATACCTCCTCTCCCTCCTCCTTTTTTAAAGCCAGACATCAGTCCTTTTTATTTAGTCATGACAATGCAACTGCCGCAAAGAAAATCTTAGTACCATACCAATATGTTTAGTTTCTTTTATGGTGTTAATTAGGTGTCAGAGGTGTGCTTAGTGCCTTTCTGAGAAAGGCATGATGCTAACCCAGGAAGCTCAGATAATCCTATTGTCAAATTTATTTATTAAAATAGGGGTTTTTACTGTAGAGGACTTAGCCTCTCCTCTAAAAAACAAACTAACCAGGGGATTGCTGGATGCCGTGCTATGCCGTTGTCCAGTAATTGCAGAGTTACCTGCTGCTATATCTTGTCTGAGCAATGTGTGCAGCTACAGCACAGCAGCGCTGCTTGAGGAGCTGGGAGAGATGTAAAACCATTTAATCCTTTGTAGTTCTTGCCTGAAGTTCTTGACTAGCAGCATATTAGAACAAAATGGGGAAGGCTTTTTTTTTTTAATACATGCAAAATATGAACAAGGTACTCCTGCTGTTGTTGAATGTGTTCTTCACTAAGTGCAACTTAATTTACATTTGGAGGTAGCTCAGAGGAACTAGTTAGTTCTTTCATTTATACACATAGAATCTGAATAGGCCAGGCTGAATTGCAGTGCACCTTCAGTGCTTCAAAGAAGTGAAATGGCAGACAGGAAAAGTGACTGGATAATGGCAAAAAGCCACACTATATATGTCTGATGTCTCCTATCAGCTAATGAATGTAATATTCTATGTATACATGTATAGGCATGTATATCTGGTTTTTTTACTGCATCATGACCGCACTGTCTGCCAGGAGCGTGTCTGTAGAGTGGGAGCCCGAAGTGTTTCTTTACCTCTCGGCACCTTGTCCGGGGTAGCGAGCCCGTGCAGCGGCGGGAGGCTGTCCTACCCGACTTGCTGTGCACAGGACAAAAGGTATATAGGCAGGCAGGCGCTTTATCTCAGCTATCCATGGGAGTAGAAATAGGATTTCTTACCAGCACAGAAAACTGTTCTAATACAAGAAATAACTCACAGGGAATTAAATTATAAATGTATATGCTGCCCTGAGGGTATGTCAGTTTGTATCACAGAGTATCCATAACCATTCACTTTTGTGCTGTTGGGCAGGGGAGGCCAGTTAAGCTGCTCTGTGGCAGATGAACTGTTAATATCCGAGGCACCCTCTAATAGAAAGAGGCATGAGGGCACTATATCAATTTATTGTAACAAATGAAATATGAACTGCAGCAAAATAAAAAAAAAAAAAAAAAATCTGTTTCAGTGAACAATCACATTTTGGAATATTTTTTCCTGGTGGTGGAAATTTAATAAAACAACTGAAGTCATCAGAAAAATCATAAATTATTTTCTGACTAAGGAAGAAGTTTTTGGCTAGTTCAGGAAATCTGAATATCATTCTCATCTCTGTTTCAGACGAGCCATGTCACAGAGGCCAGCCACGATTCCGTTTCTCAACAGGCTGATTCCTTTTCTTAGACTTTCTTTTGCTTACGAAGGGCTTCAGGGCTAGTTAGGCCTTTGATTTCACTCATATGGCAGTACCTATGGTCTTCTGAGCCTGTTATTCTGAAAGATGGACAATCAACAACAAAAATAAGATGATACGTGCCAGCAGACCAGTCTTGTGAAGCACAGAGCCACATGACCAGTTGTCCTCGATATGCAGCAGAAGTATGGCTAGTGAATTACCACTGCTGATTAATCTAAAGCATTGCCGGTGACAATGTTTTCTGTCACGTTATTATTCTACACAGTCTTTTGCAGAAATTAATTTTACAGAACCAACATCCAGCATTTTATTTGTTTTAAATTTATCTGCCATGAATCCCATGAAGTTCCCACTCACTTCCCTCTTCACTGTTTTTTTCCCCCCTCCTACTATGAGACAGAGCAAATGACAAGAAACCATTCAGTTTTCAGTGGTTTAAGACTGTCATCCTGTGCTTTATGACTTAGAATAGGTCTTGCTAGGAGAAGAAGCCACTGGGAACAGAGACTTATTCTCTGTGCAGATTGACAGCGGGATAGACAGGTGTCATCTCATGATGACATTTAAAGGTGGACGAGCCCCATGAGTGAGGGAGTTCAATCTGGTGTAATCAGTGTCAACCCTGATGAAGATTATTTTTGTCAACTTTATTTATTCCTTTGAGAGATCATCTTATAATAACAGGAAGAGTGTAATTTAAATGGTTATGGGGGGTGGGTGGCTGAATTATTCATTCTTTACAGAAAGCAAACTCTCCATCGAAACCCAGAAGTGGCTGACATACAATATCCTCTCTCTTCCCTTCCCACCTTTGGTGCCCTGAAACACAAAAAGGAGTACTATGGCTCCTTCAGTTAATCTGCAGGGATGGAAAATTAAGGTCTTCCCCTTTTATTTAAGGAAGATGCTTCACCCTCGAGACTTTCCCAGAGACACTCTAATTGGTCATCGTTCAGAGCTTGATTTTAATAAGAAACAGTGAGCAGCATTTTGCAGCCAGCCTAAGCAAAAAGATGATGAAGTTATTGTACCATGGATCTCAAAAACACTGAAATAAAGACTTGTGCGGGCGATTTGCAATGGCTTCTGCTATTTAAATGCAAATGGTATACAGAGCTTTGTTCTAGATACCAGTCATTTGATATGCCTTGACTTTTGTCCCTGCCTTTAAATGCCTGAGTTCCTTCTGAGATGCACCTTCCTTTAAAAAACAAAACAAAACAAAAACCCTAGCCTGTACATCTAAAGTGAAGATCACTGTGCAGCTCAGTGTCTGTAAAAATGCGTTTCATCCAGGCTGGTCCCTCACCTTACTCATATGGCCCTGAGGCCACCAGCTGGTGCTGGGGCAGAGAGGCATATCTAGGGGAATATACTGGCCATGGCATACCAAATACAGTTGCCACAGCAGCAGCCCTCTTTTTTTCCCTCTCTCTTCCTCTAAGAATCTTGAATGTGTTTAAATATTAAAGCTGGACACATCTCAGTGTATCCCCTGTGGAGTCTTTCTATGAAAACATCCAAAATCCAATAAAATTAGCTGGTCCTTTTGATGTTTGTAAAGTGGCTGCTCACTGAGGCAGCTGGTCTGGGAGTCGATATCAGACTCTTATAAAGATATCTACAGAGCATTTCCAATAGTGCTGATATCTGTAATCTCCTTCCTAGGTATTCTATTCTGCTACTAGCATATCCTTTATTTTAAAAAGGATATTTAGGAGAGTTTGTTTGCTTTATTCCTACTTCAATGTAGCATTGATTTACCTTGTGTCTTAGAGAAATCCCTTAACCTAAAAAATACATTGAGCTTACAGAAATCTATTCACTTCCTAGGCAAAAATGTTGATAGTACTCTCTAAAACAGGGAGTTTCAACTTTACTAAGGAGGGAAAGGCGTTGCTGTGTCGACAGAGTGAAAACTCAGAAATTTTAGTATTTAGGTTTTTGCCTTAATCATGCTACTCCACTCCCATCCCTACAAAAACAAACGGAGAAGGACAACAGACTCTCCAGGTACTTTTCATGACCACAGACCCAAGTGCAGCTGGGAAGAGCAGCAACCTCCGAGCCCTTTAGGATTAAGTTAAATGCAAAACAAGCTCATGTGCTTTGCTTTACAAAGCCCATCATTCCTGTGCTCTCGAATCAGGGCTGGTAAAATACCAGGACAAACCGTCAGCTCCTGCAGAAATATTTATACCTCCATTTAATTTTCACATCAGGCACAAATGCTATTCATGAAGATTAAAAATAGGAGTCAGAAGACAATAGAGGTTCTCAGCCAAATTAGTATTGTCTGTCAGAAAGAACAGACCCTTTCAGCAGCCGCCACATTAACCATTGGCCTAAGTCAGTTTCCCATTGAGTAGCAGGCGCTTTTCCAATTTTCTAATACATACTATTGCCTTGGCAAAGAGTAAATGGGATCTGGTGCCAGGACACTTGTATCTAGAGCATACTTTGACTCCTTGCTGTATTTGCAGAAATTCCAGGTACACATCATTAATCACAAAGCCTGTCCTATTCTTGAATTATTTAATACAATATTGGAGCAGTTCTGAATTATTTAAAGCAATATGCGAAAGGTTCTCTGTGATATACATGCACAGATTATTAAGAACCTTGCTAAACAGATTTAAATTGCCAGAACCTAATATCAGCTCCCATGTTCCACAGCCCTAACTCAAGGAGGGAAAGAAACAGCATACTCCGTCCAACAGCCTCCTGATTTACCCTAAAATTTGCTGCAACGTTATAAATAAGTGAAATGATTTTAATCTGTCTCATCAGAAGCTGCTCAAAACATGATAGGGAAAAGAAAAGCCCACTGCGTTGTAATTTGGTACTAGAGGAGAATGGAAAAGCCAGAAGGTTTATCTGATCCTCCTGAACCTGTGAACCAGGCATAGAAATAACATGGAAACAGATTGTCTTCCAAAGTGCTTTGATCTTTCTTGTTTTCTGGAGAGACCAAGAATGAAAGAGTAACTTTTATAATGAATCTGTGGTCATTCTTCCAGATCCATTAACGGTGGAAAACATTCCTTGGGTCTACTTGAGAAGTTCATTCAGCTCCTTAGTCACACGCAAATGGGTGGACCACTGCCAGGCTGCTCTTCCAGCTCCAAAGTTCAGTCTCCTGAGCAGTCCCTACAAAGCCACCACTTCTGCTGTGCATGCAGGTGCTCTCACATACTTTCTGAAAAGTTCTTTCTGTTATGCTCTTGCAGTGTGCAACGTTCAGACCATCAGAGTAAGGACATAGGGGGTAACAGACTCTCATCAGCACCCTGTTTCCGTAACCAAGCTCAAGACTGGACTGCCCATGAATCCGTATAATAGATGAAGTTGGAGAGGTAGCTCAGACTATCTCGTCTGCCTCAAATCAGTCAAATGGCGAGTGATAGGTGAGCCACACAGCAGATTTCTCCCCTGGATATACCATAATGCTCAGGCTACATCTGTGATTTCCCACCCAGAAACATCAGCTGGATGACCAGGAGATGAGTGCAAAGGGTGCTCCAGGAACCAAATAACACAGTTGGGCAGCAAAATGCGACTTGAGTGTAGCTTCATAAGTGGTTCAACCCACTCATAACCAGTGGTTTAGATCCAGACTTTGCATCTGTGACCTTATTTTTGGGTGATGGCTGTGCTTTCCCACTGAAATGGTCCTGCTCTTTCACACTCACCACAAAGAAGGGCTGGGAGAGACTTTTACCTTTTTAGGCAGAAGTGGCAGCTGAGAAATTCTCAGCATCAAGAGTATCAGTTCCTGCATTCTTCCTCCTCCTTTTCCTCCTCTTGTGTTACACAGTCATTTCCCAGGAAAGATGGGGACTACCTCTTTAAAGGCCCTTGAGGACAGCTGCATATAGAATTAGTTCCCTATAGAAATGAATATTCCAGGTGACCCTAATCAGAGCTGCTGTCTCAGTCTGGCTATGCATTCAGGCACATTAGCAGATACATTCGCGTTATTTTCTTAAACATTTCTTCCCAGCCAAGCAGGTGGACTGAAATTTCCTGCTGAATCTTTCCCTTCAACTTGACAGAGAGAAGCTGAGATTTTCTGTCACAGGATTGCAGGAGCTGCAGCTTTATGTGCAAGTGTGCCTACCCATCCTTTAACCTGGCCCAACAGGGACATCTCCATGAAGGAGTCATTTTCAATACGAATATTATTTTCCCTCTGATTCTAAGTAATTTGTCTCTGAAAAAAGCCTGGTCAGTTTTCCCTGAAAAGCACATAGCATTTTCCCCATTGTTAACCTTAAAATATTGCAATTAAATGGTGAAGAAGGGCAGAAGAGAGATTACTGGCATGTATTTTTTTAGCCAAGTAATCACAATGGAAGCATTCACCTTTCCACTCATTTCAGATGGCCATGAACTTATTATATAGCCAACTCTAACCCACCAGGATAATATATGACGGTGAATCATCTCAGTTTATCCATTCAGTTTGCCCTATGAGTTTACAAGGGCTTAAAATCTATTTGCTTTTCACCTCGTTTAGCCTTGATTTAAAGGTATGACAGCAAATAAGTGGATACTATACTTCAATGTCTCTCTATATGGAGTAAAGCATGTCATACATTGTTGCTGATGTTTCTGCCCTAGTATGTATACGGGGGTATGATTCCACGTGTGTAAGGGACAAAGGCAAACGCACAGCTCTGTGCCTGAGCAGAAGGCAGGCACAAAACATTTGGGATTTTGCCCGCTCTGTGTCCGGCGGTTTAGTTGTTGGAGAAATGAGGGTCAGGCAGTCCCACCGCACCTCCACCCTGAGTGCTTCTGGGGCTGTGCAAGGCATCGGGAGGCCCTGCCTCGGCAGGAACTTGAATTTCGACACCGAGAAAAGGTACAGAATTATTCTGGGATAGATGAGAGAGTCTGGGGGACAGTTCTGCCCACTGCTTTGTGCTTCCACTGGTTTGGAGCATGCCCATTTTTTATTGTTTCTTTTGTAATGTCATATAGAATCACGTGCTCTCCTTTCCTTTTTTTCTCCCCCAAGCTTTGGTGACACTGAGTCAGGTAGATTTTGCCCTGTACACTTTCCAGTCGTTCATTCAGCACCACATTCTCTTTACTTCATGTACATCCAAAATTACATCATAAAAGTCAACCAACCGGTGCCTTGTCGATCCTGAAGACGGTGTAATCACACCGCAGGTACATCTGGCTTGTATTCTTTCTCTCCTTTTTCAGTTTTCCCATAATCTTTAATTTAAACAATTTTAAAACCAGATGACAAGTTCAGTGGTTGTCACTTTATGTCTCGACTGTTGAAAAAGGGCTTTATGAATTATATTTTTGTTTCATGGACATCCATTCTCATCACTTCATTCCTTTGAAATCAGTTTTGCATTTGTAGAACTTAAGACCTGTGTCCTTAATCTTAACATCCTTATAAAGATTTTCAATCAGTCACATATGTTAATCCAGAGCCCACAATATCCACCATAAAATTGTTTTAAGGGCAATGTAGACTTTCAAAGGCAAACATACTGCAAAATCGTTTTAACTCATATTTTCCTCAACTTCTGGATAATTTTAATTGTCTGTTTTTGAAATAAAGTGTTTGGGTTTTTTATGCAACATTATTTTTCCTGCAGAGCATTCTTTGAGGTACAAAAAACAATAATACATAGATACCCATCTTCTTGTGCCATTATCATGGTACTTCAAGACTTCTTTGAATTATTTGTGGTGCTGTAAGGATTAGAAGGCTCTCAGTTTGAACAGGGCCTTTCATTTAATTCAGACACAGCTACTGCTGTTTATTAAACGCTTTCAATAAGATGGCACCAGCACAAAGAAGCAAAAGGCTGCCCAGTTCTTATTGTCACTGCAAATTTTGCACACTGCTGCAGCTCGGGGTCTGTTACCTTTTGCAGCATTGCTTTCTTTGCTATAGTAACATATTTAGGGTAAAATTCTGACATCTTATTCACATCCTGCAATAAGTTCTCCTTCCACTGAAATCAATAAGACTACTGAAAGGATGGAGGTTACAATGTGTTTGAGGAGGAGAATCGATCCCTCGGAATTTATCTGCATTTCTTTTCCTTTTAGTCTGCTCGACGAAGCTTTATTAGAACACCCATAAACCAGCACTTCGCTCCAGCCCGCATGAAAATGCTGCTGTTACCAGGAGAGTGGATTCAAAACAAAACTATAGCCCCTCTAAAGTAAAAGATGAAGAAATAGAAAGGGAAACAATCACAAAAGAGCCACTAATTTAGTTATCACAATCTGCAAAATCCATATGAAGCAATTACTTGTTGAAAAGCAAGGAAGGAAATTGCACTACAGTCATTTCCACAGTGTTATTCAAAATGGAAAAAAATGTTAGGGTAGGAAGTCTGACAAAGTTATAGTGACCTGCAGCTTTTATTTGATTCTTTTAATAAAAAAGCATCTTAGGATAATATTCTAACAGGCACATTTACCTGTCTAAGCTGAGAAGCTGCTATTATGGTTTTGTCCAAGGCAAATGTGCCAAGAAAAGAGCCTACACATTGAACCCCTCTATAGTGGTACTGCTGCTGTCCCTCAAGGACCCTCCTTTGACTTTTACAGCTTCTTTCTCTGCTCTCACGCCTGAATGATTTTCTCCAACAAATTGCAGCCCTCTTCTACAAGATGTCATATCCCGAATCCAGCCAACCTTGCAGACCCCAGGTCCTGAGGACCAGAAATCCATAGCAGAGCTGCAGGCTTCCCACGTGCCACTCATGGTGTATGTGTTTACAGGCAATTGTAGTGATTTTTTACCCTTCTGCCCTTTTCTCAAGTGAGCTGGAAGGGTGAAGAAAGTAGTTCAGAGACAGAGAGGAGAGGAGAGGAGAGGAGGAGGAGAGGAGAGGAGAGGGAGACAGCCCAGTCTGGGGAGCCATGTGATTCTGATCACTTGAAGATATGCTGAAAGAAATAATCCATGGCTCTGTTCATTTTTATTTATTTATTTATCTTTTAAAATTATTATTTTAATGGGGACATGTCGCATTATTAATGCAGTGGAAGATAAAACTTCCAAACTCTAGCAGACAATTGGGTACAGGGTTGCATGGTGCTGTGCTCTGTTTCGCAATAGGGATGTGACAGATGGAAGAGCTACTGCAGATCTTGTGTATACTCCTTCGGTACACTTTATTTAAAACAGGAATGTTTTGAATACTCAGAGCCATAGACATTTAACCATCTCTCCTAACCTTAATCGGGCTAGGTTTAGTCTACAGGAGGGGACTGGAGGAGCTGATCCCTTCTGACCAGGCTGATTGCCCTGATAAACTCACGCTTCCCACTTCACTGCTTGTTCTCCTCAGTGGTCTCATCTTAACGCTTGGACTTGTTTTGTGCTAGTAAAGCCTCTGATACAGCTGTGGTTGATGACTGTGTTGCTAAGCCTGGTTACGATAAATAAATAATAGTGAGCAATGAGGATGTGGCTGAAGCCAGGAAAGCTGATGAAATTGGAAGGGTTTTGTGTTTAGGCATTAGCAAGAGAATGTTGGGGATGTGCATCCAGTCGCTGTCATAGACTTCCAGAAACAGAGCTTGCGTTCCATGTGGCAGGATCCTGGGGATTGTAATTAAGATCAACGACTAAACATTTTAATGAATATGGCCCCAAACCACACTGGGAAATTTTGCACATTGTGTCTCAGTGCTTCAGTTTCCTTTACAGAAAGCAGGGAGGGTAAAACTTCCTTTTTCCAATCTTTGTTTCTTCTTCTCCAGTAGCACGCCGGGGCAGGACCGGTTTGTTCAGCGCCTACAACAGTAGTGACCTGGACTCAGATACAGTGTTTAGATGAAGTTGTAACGAGAGTTATGACAACACATTTGCTTTTCAGCTTCTTGGTTATGTATTGCTATAAATTTAATACAAGCAAACTATGTTATGGAAGTGGGACTTCTGGTTTCCATTTCTGATCAGAATCCAGAAATGTAGAGTCGTGGTAAGAAGTTGATAACAAAGAACAGGTTAATTGAACTCTGGAACTATTTTGATTAGCATTGAGGTTCTGAGCAATGGTTTTGTCAGTATTTTTTTTATCTGGACTAATTCATCCATCCCTTTCTGAAAATGTTATTGTATTGTGTCATTCAGCATCAGAGAACAGCAGTGTTTTTCATGATCTATATAATAATCAGTGTTTTTTACCAGTTTATCTTGTCTTTCACATAGCAAAGAGTGCATTCCCAAGGTGCCAGATGTTTACACCCCCAAGTAGGTGAAATGTAGTAGAAAAGGATGTCATTTTGATGACTCTCTTTATAGCATATTCCTACCAGTGCTCATTTGAGCATCTGGGATGACAGTAGTAAATAATGCTTAGTACTCCTATAGCATAGTACATGTTCAAAATGAAATTTCAGTAGTAGTAGTAGTAGGTTTAGAGATCTCTGAAAAAGTGAATGTGTACCAAAGGGAGAAGGTTAACCCTTAACTGTGATAAAACCATGGCAAGCCAAGAAGAGTTCCCTGGGGAGTGACTAGTTCTCATTTAGAAAAATAATAAAAAATGCTTCCATGAGTAGGTAAAATTATATGTCTAAATGGACTCCAGGGAAATTATTGCTGGGGAAAAAGTAATTGTTTAATTTCTCAATACAGATCAAGCTTAACATCTGATTTGGGTAAATATCTGAATTCAAGGGAGACCTTGGTAAAAATCAATAGTTATTTTACTTATCTGTGAGAATTAAGATACTTGCAATCCAACCTGGCATTCCAGTGCTATTGAGATACTACAGAGAGGTGGAGGACTTCATAGTTTTCTCTTCCTGGTATTTCAGAACAGACTGAGATTTCAGACTGGAGATGCCTCGGTCTGAAGGCCATAGTCATAAGACAAGGTCTAACATTGGAGTTTGGAGGACATATAGATAGTATTTGAGTCAATGTTGTTGTATGCAACCTAAAAGGTACAAAGAAAAAACCCATACCATCAATATTTTGGTTGTTTAGATGTGTTAGTATTCTGCCACAGTAAAGACCACTCACTTGTGTTCACTAACCCCCTCATCCTGGCACAGAATGCTGGATGCCAGATGCTAAGCCCTTTCTCCCACACTATGCAATGCAAAACTCTGGTCTAAAACCTCCCCTCATAGAGAAAAATGAGTTGTAAACCAGTGGAATTAAACACAACATGTTAAATATACATTTTGGAACATAAGGGATGCAAAGATAAATATTAAAAGTCATCCCAATAATAGCAATGCATAAGATATCTGATGATTCCCAGAGTATTTTTAGAAAAGCAATGCATTGCTGCAGTGTGCGACTGAAATATCACCCAGTGAGACTCCAGCATAATTAAGCAATGATTAATCAATACTTAACTAAAGAAATTAAGCTCAGGAGAAACAATTAATTGAAGTTAAGTGAACTTTGACAGCTCATATTAAACTAAGGCTCTAATTAAAAAGCATTGTGCATCCTGTAAATGGAGGACGTGCAGGCTTCAGGTGCTAAGGATGGCGTGAGTGTTATTCTGCAGATTTTTTGATGAGGAGGAGTCACTGACGGAGAGCTTCATTTCAAGGCTTCGAAAGGAGAAGCTGGTTTTCTTTGGGTGTCCAAGATGCTATTTGGTGACTTGAATCTAGGATCTGGCACTAAAGGTGGCTATCTGCAGTGTCTCGCGGTAGGGTTTGCAGCCTGGTCCGTGTACTTCAGGCTTGTATAACGTAGGATCAAGCGCTGGACGAGGTGGGGGGGAACTGCCTTAAGCCCGTGCCATTGCCAAACTCCGCAGTGCCGAGGTGCCTTGGCCTTTTGCTCACTGAAGGTCTTCAAGCTCTGCAGCCCAATTTCCCCTCGCAGCTCTGTGCCCTTCCCTGGCTGCTGGAGCAGCATTTCCCAGAGCCTCGGGGATATGTTTTACCTCCTTGTTATCTCACACTGTTGTTTCCCTGCTGTTACTCCCGTGGCCTTGCCCCCCAAAGCCCCAACAGTGATTTTGTGGTGGTTTCTGATGGGATGATGATTATCCCCAGTGTGAGACTCACCACTTCCCCCCACCGCTTTTCTCACCTGGTGGTTGCAGCTCCTGGCTCATGTTGGGGGATCCAGTGACCCACCTGCAGCACGGAGCAGCAGGCAGTGCCTGCCCTGAGCAGCTTCCTGCGCGGGAGCAGCCAAAGGGAAGGTGAGCAGTGTCTGTGCCCAGGCGCTGGCAGCGGGGCTGCAGGGAGCCTCTGTGGGGAGAGGCCGGGGCTGCCCCGTGCCGGACACAGCCGGTCCCAGCCGGTCCCAGCCGGCTCCAAGGGCCCCACCGCAGGACACAGCTGAGCCCCTCAGCCAAGCTGGGGGCGCCGAGGGGAAACAGGTCTCGAAAGGGCCGAAGGCGCAGAGGCAGAGGAGGAGGAAGCCAAGGAGGGAGCAGCAGCAGAGGGAGCGCGAGGGCGGAGGAGGAGGAGGGCAGGAGGTGCTGCAGGCCGGAGCAGGGATCCCCTGCAGCCCTGAGAGACCCCGCTGGAGCAGAGACCCCCTGCAGCCCGGGGAGGGCCCCACGCCGCAGCAGGGGATATTTCCTGCAGGAGCTGCGGCCGTGGGGAGCCCGGGCGGGAGCAGGTTGTCCCTGAAGGACTGCAGCCCGGGGAAGGGCCCGTGCTGGAGCAGGGAGACGGGGGAGGAGGGAGGAGCGGCGAGAGGGGCTGTGATGGACTGATTGTAACAGAGTTTTCTCTTTCTCCTTTCTCTCTCTTCTCTACTCTTGTGTTTTTATATTCCCCCAAAATTACCTTTCACTTTTAGGGTTAATGAATGCCATCAGCTATGGACCCGGCTAATAAACCTTCGTACATGTGAACTTGTCTCAGTGTCTTTTGTGCAAACCTTTGTCATGAAACCACAGAGTTGGGATAGCTGGTCTAATCTTCTGAAAAGATTGATTTATTGTCTGGGAGACAAACCTGGTGGGGAGGGAGAAGAATGCAGGGAAGAGAAGAGCTCTAAGCTACCACTGTTGTCTTTTGGCTCTCAGGAACTGAAATGGCACTGGTTCTGTTTAAAGTAGCCAAGCCATGTCCATCGAGCCCAGGCTGATGATGAGTTTTGGGCTCTGGACCCAACTCCATAGTCCAAACAGTAGGCCTTTTTCTATCCCATTTCATTGCTAGTGAAGCAGCAGCAGATGCCAGGGAATGATCACATAAGCAGTTTACCAGGAAGGAGAGGTGCATGGAGGCTGGTATCTCTCCACTTGGCGCCAAGTTGCAGGCAGTCGTCTCTTCCACCTGCCCAGCCCCAAGTAGATGTGTGTCTACAACCTTGAAGGCCACCCCGACACCAAAGATTGTGATGCTCAGCAAGAGGAGCAGCACAGAGCATTATATGGCAGCACTCCCCAAGGTAACGTGCAGCACAGAGATGCACCCTTGGGCTCTTGTAAGGGATGGGAATGGGGGTTAAAGCCTGATATCATCCCCACTCCTGTGAGAGGGCAATCCCTATAGAGACTTGGACTTTTCCTTGCTGTTTTTAGAGGCACTGGAGAGTGGCACAAGTCTGAGAAGATGAAAAAAAAAATCCAAACAAAAAAGAGAGATAGATGATTGGCTAGTGGCTTAATTGCTCTGTTAATTGCTTTGCCTCTGGTGCTCCCATCCCCGAGGAGAAAGGGCCTGAGGGTTATCCCAGACGGTGCTAGTTCCCCTCAATGATGAGCAATTAACTTCCAGGCGGAGACTGCCAAACGTGGATGTGACAAGCTAGCTCCATTCAAAATGATGGATAGGCACAAGGCTGAACTTCATCCATGGAATTAGCACTCAAATTAGGAGCTGACATACCCTGATCTGTGTGGATTGGGTCTCACTTTGCAACAGTGTGAGTGTCGAGGCCTACCACACCAAAGGTTCAGGTCCTGAGCATGGGTCCACTGCTGGAGCCTGTCTGAAAACCCTTGTTGGACATTTACTGAGGTCTGATTTTCCTCTTGTTGAGGCCTCTACAAGATTGCTGTGGCCCCAGACGTATTCTGGGTGTTCTGCATGGAGGTGGCAGCATTTCTTCACTCCATCAACCAAACTTGGGCTAATCTGATCCAGTGAGTCCCATGCTCCAGGAGGATGGAGGAGCACTTGGAGTCAGGTTATACGTGGCTGGTGGAGGTAAGGCAGTGGTCTGCTGCTTTGAAGCCACAAAGGAGGAAGAGCAAGCTGAGAACTTGCACTGGTTTTGCTCTTTGAGTAGCTGTACAGCAATACCTCGGAGCTCCAGTTGTGCCAAGGTCCCCATTCTGGGGGGTACCTGCACCGTGGGGGAAGGAGGAGGTTTATCCCACAGGAAACTCCAAATCTTAATGAGATGGGGGAAGAAAGCAAAGCAAAACAAAACACCCCCGCCCCCACAAATGCGAGGGGTGAGGTGACTTGCCTGTGGACACAGAGTAAGGCAGTAGCAGGGTGAGGACGTGCAGCCTGTGCTGTTCGCAGTAAAGCACGCTACCTCTCCAATAAGAGTGCCTGACCAAGCGTATGATGTGTAAAGTGCACATGGGTGAGTTTTCCCAAGCAGCTATGTAAATGTGCATTATTGCTCTGCTCCTGCCTGCCATATTTCCTCTTCTTTATTCACCAAGTGGTGGGAGCTGTCTCTGGCTCATCAATTAAACCCAAGAGTGATGATTTCCAGAGGTACTGCTACTTAGTGAAGGAAATTCATCCTTAGGCTAAAGGACAAGGCGCAAGGCCTAAATGTTATTTAAATGGCTCATAAAGCATGTGCTGGCTTTAGCCGGAGTGAAAATCACCCTTTGCTAACATAGGAAATATCCTGCTTTCCTCTGCCTTCCCCAGTCTTTTCATGATGATGAATCTCTTTCCTCTTGCTCCCCATTATTCTGTAAATGAGAATATGCTGTAACATTGCTGAGGTTGGGCTAATTAAATCAGCTCTTTCTTATCTCATTGATCTGCATTTTAAAGCTGAGCTGATTAAGGATGGGAGACTATATTTGATTAGAAATATGTTTTTGCCGGTTAGTTACATCAAAGGGTAGATTACAGGAGAGCAGAGGAGCTGAACCCACATGGCTGCTGTTCCTCCTGGTTGTTAAAAGGAAAGAAAAATAATGTCAAATAAAACCCAAACACTAAGACGCATTTCTTACGCAAATTTTTTTCACAGCAAATGACAATACCTTTATTTTATCTTCTGGAAAAATTTAATAAAAGATACATAAAACTATGATGCGGAGAAAACATTTCCATAGGCTGTGCAGTGCTACGGACAGTGCTTTACCTAATATCAGACAGAAAGCACGCTAAAACAGCCATTGCTTCCCGGTTTTATGGGTGGTATCAGCAGAGAACACCCAGGACCAAACCCTGACCTGGGCTGGCAGCCGGAGCACAGGCTCAGAGCAGGGCCCCAGGCTGGTCCTCTGCGCGGGCAAATCGCTCAATGTTGTGCAGTTTTTGTGGCATTTCCAACTGGCATGTCTGTATGTATTATTAAAGAAAATACTATGCCTTGTGTGACTACCTGACAAAGTCCTTCTTTAAGGTCCTTCATTAAGCAAACTTTTTTGATAGCTCCAAGGATGCTTCATCCTCAGCTCAGAGGGGGCTTTCTCAGGGGAAGGGGAGGTAGGACAAAGGACAGCAGGTAGGAGCTCCCAACTTCATTTCTCTTCCTCTTTGAGTTTTCCAGGAGGACTCGGTGCCATTTTTTACCACAAATGTGAAGATGGCAAGGAAACCAGCTCTCACGTGACCTCCTGTGTTGGACCACCATGCAACCATCAGAATAGCTCCTAATTTCCCCTCAGTAGGTGTGGGACTGAACTAGTGACTTTATTGTTGTGTACCACTGTTGAACCATACTAGGAGATGCAGCAGAGCCTCTTAGACCTCCCTCCTCCAGACCACTCCAGCGTGATGCTGTGCTGCACTTCTCAGAGTGACCGTAGGGAGGTTCCTCCTCTCTGTCACCTTTGGACCGTACATCTTATACACTGCTCAGTTACTCCTCTTCACCGTTTCATCTCAGGCTTCGCCCGTGGTACTGACCTGAACTAAAATGGTAACTAGCAGAAGCAGTTTGTTGCATTCATTCCTTGCAGCTGGCGTCCTGATGATGGTCTAGTGACTCATTCTGTCAGTGGTTTAAACAGCTGCTTTGGAAGAGCTTGTTGTAAGTGGGTGTCAGGATACTTACATTCATCGCTTGGCTCTGAGGTCAAGCAATCAGACAGAATTACGGACAGCAGAGAGAATCCCATAGATCTGGCGTGTTCATTTGGAAAGGCAGCATAGCTGTGACAAAACATGGGCTAGGAGAAGAGATGCCTGAGTTGTACTCCTGGAGTAATACTACGCAATATTATGCTTTATTAATGAAATGTAATAAGTAAGTAGGGAGGAGCAGAAGACTAAAGAAATTTTTAATTTCAGCTTCCTGAAGAAAGAGACCATGGTTAGGAATAAGACACAGACAACAACATTAACTATTGTCCCTAGATAACCCAGTGCCCTTTTCTGAATAACAAAAGCAACTGCAGGAATGAGTTTCTCTCTCTAGCTGTGCCCCCCACCCCCTCCTTTTCCCCATTTTACTTGAAATGTTCATGCAAGGGGACCGCAAATATGCAAGTGTGTAGGAACTCTAGCAAGTTTCATGTTTTTACTCAAGGGCAGTAATAGATGAGGATGACAGGCTAATTGCAGGAAGATATTTATTAAAAACAACACCTAGACATCAAGACTGTATGTCCAGAAACAGCTTTAGACCTAGTCCTTAAAATGTGATCAAAAGACATATTGAAAACTAACCTGTGCATAGAATCACAGAATCATAGAATAGTTTGGGTTGGAAGGGACCTTTAAAGGCCATCTAGTCCAACCCCCCTGCGGTGAGCAGGGACATCCTCAAGTAGATCAGTTGCCCAGAGCCCCATCCAGCCTCACCTGAATGTTTCCAGGGATGGGGCTACTACCTCTCTGGGCAACCTGTGCCAGTGCTTCACCACCCTCATATAAAAAATTATTCCTTATGTCTAGTCTAAATCTCCCCTCCTTTAGTTTAAAACCATTACCCCTTGTATCACAACTGGCCCTGCTAAAAAGTGTGTCCCCATCTTTCTTATAAGCCCCCTTTAAGTACTGAAAGGCGCAATAAGGTGTCCCCAGAGCCTTCTCTTCTCCAGGCTGAACAAGCCCACCCTCTCAGCCTGTCTTCAGGAGAGGTGCTCCAGCCCTCTATCATTTTTGTGCCCCTCCTCTGGACTGCTCCAGCAGGTCCATGTCTCTTGTGCTGAGGGCTCCAGAGCTGGACGCAGACTCCAGGTGGGGTCTCACGAGAGCAGAGTAGAGGGGCAGAATCCCTCCCTCGACCTGCTGGCCATGATTCCTTGGATGCAGCCCAGGATACGGTTGGCCTTCTGGGCTGAGCGCACATTGCAGCTCATGTCCAGCTTTTCATCCACCAGTACCCCCAAGTCCTTCTCGGCAGGGCTGCTCTCGATCCCTTCATCCCCCAGCCTGTACTGACACCGGTGGTTGCTCTGACCCATGTGCAGGACCTTGCACTTGTCCTTGTTGAACCTCATGAGGTTCGCCTGGGCCCACTTCTTGAGCTTGTCCAGGTCCCCCTGGATGGGGACCAGGATGGGGGTTAAAGCATGAGCTTTAACCACTAAACAAAGTATAGAGTGAGAATGGTCAGCTCATCTGGCACGGGATTTCTGAAATGTCTGATCTAGAGAGAAACAAAACTAAATGTTATCAATTCGTGGCTTATTGTTTTTCATTTGTGTCACAAGTGAGGTGGTGCAAGGGCTTGTTTATTTACTATGAAGAAATACAGATACTTATCCTTAAATGAGAATTAAAGAAACTGCCTGCAAGAGATTAATCACAGTATGCCATGATGAGATTTGATAAACTTGAGATGCATGTAGGAATTATTTTTCTATTTTTGCAATGGCTGTATTTGCCTGTATTACTGCTCAGAGCAGTAGCAGATAATAGCAGCTCTAGTGGCATTACTATTGAAATCTATGACATTTCCCTTGAACCGAAGAATCCTTCAAGGAATGGCAAAGATGAGAAGATGACTTCAAAGCTAGTGAGTCTCCTTCCAGAAGACTGTGATTGCTGTCAGTGGTCGCTCAAGTTAGAAGGGACTGAGTGTGCTTAGTCCTTCAAAGAGGTGGATTTCATGTAGCTTTTGGTTTTATGTGTTAGGCAATGGGAGTTGCAAAGAAAGTGGTGAGGATGCAGGTTTCAGAATTTACCCTTGGATGTGCATTTACTTTCTCCCTGTAAAGTGAGCAAGACTTTGCATTTTTTGGATAGCCATCCACCACTGGAGGTGCATCAATTAAAATATTTATTAAAATGCCAATTCATCTTTGAAGCCAATATCTAATCACCTAGCTGAGCTTTCCTTGTTAGATGCCAGTTCCACATGGAATTTAATTTATAAGTAAACAATTATTCACTTTTATTAACTATATGACAGCAGAATTGATCCCGTTGCAAATCCCCTTAAGTTTCTCTTTAATGGATGAATGCAGCAGCCTGCAACGATGGCCTCCATTAAACCCAAATTAAAGGCTTATTTATGATTCAGTCTTATATTTTTCCAAACAGGAGGTTAACTTCTAGCCCAAATCAGTCCAACAATGCCCTCTGAGCTAGCTCTGAGCTAATGTTTCATTTAAAAGACCTGTTTCACGAACATTCGCACTTTGATTCATTAGTTTCCTTTGTGAGGCAGTACAGGAGATACCTGTTTAAGAGACACTGCAAAGGTGAAAATAATAGTGTCTGAGTAATCCTGGGGGTGGAGTTGACAGTGAGTATTGAGGAGGCATTTGAGTGAAACTGTGTTGCCAAGTTTGCATTTTTTTGTTACCGTGATTAATGGAAATAGTTGTTCTCCTGAAATGAACGTTGTTATTTCACCTGGGTTTATGAAGTCTGTTCAACAGGAACTGCGTATACATGTTTGCGTATAAATGAGGAGTCCGCTAGCTGATTCCTTTCCTTAAATGTGATTGAACGTGGTGTGGCATTTCTAAGGAACTCTTTTCCTGAAGAAGATTTTGGCCAGGAGCTGTTAGGGAAAAAGATCTTCTTAGGGTTATTGTCCATGATTTCTGGGCCTGTGGATATTCTTTGCTGAGGCTTCAGAAGTTGAATCCAAGCCAGAGTTCATGAAGTCAAAGTTTCTTGACTAATGAGTGCTGGGTGCTCACTCAAATTTCAAGGGAAAAAAAGAAGAGGAGAAAAAGGAATTTCTCCCCCCCCCCCCCCTTTTTTTTTTATCCCTAGGGATAATAAAAAATAAATACTCCAGTCTGAGGAGCTGAGCTTTGAACAGGACTAAATAAAACCCAGAAGTCCCTTCCAACTAATATTTCTTAATGATCTTTAATCTATTTTGAGAAAGTATTTTTGTCATGAGAAGAAGTGTAAGTAAACCCAGAATACCCTGTCATAATCTGGAGGGCTGTTTTGGATAGAAAAGACCCAGGCAAAAATGAAGATCTGAATGTGAGTTTTCCATGTCACAGGTTAAGAGCTGTCCCCTCCCCCATCCCCCTGTTTTCCCACAAAAGATCCAGAACTGACAAATGAAGATTTCCAAGTAAGAAGACGCTTTGAAAAAAATAATCCTACAGAGATCTGTTATAGTGATGCTCTACGCAATAATTTTTCTCTCTCTCATCTATAAGAAAGTTCAAAACTATACTCCCTCCTTTTGTTTTTGTTTGCTTGTTTTAGCAAAGTATCAATTGTTTTAAAAATCTCCAGCAGTTGTAGCAGAGGGGCCAAGCCTGTGTCTCTCTCTGTGTAACATGGGATTCCTGTCCCAAACTTCCTCTCCATCTAGTTGACACCCAGACACAGTCTGGGAAACTCTCAGCTTATGGAGCCCTGTTCAGCCCAAAGCTGTGCACAGGATGGACCTCAGCACAAGCAGATTTGTTGTGTTTGAAGGCAAGTTCACTGCAGAAGCACAGGATGGAGCAGAGCAGAATTTTCTCTCTCAGACCCCTTCCTCAGGTCTTGGTTGCACCATGTCATGCAAATGAAGATAGTTGTGTCTTTGACAAGCTCCAGTGCTTGTACCCCACAGAGGAGCTGAGACTTCATAACCACCCATGGCTGCTGGATGGACACATCCTTGTGCCTAAACCATCTGTGTCTTCAGCAAGTTCCGCCTAGACGGATGAACTCGTTTTCATGAATGAGATGTCAATCTAAAAGCTTGGGAATGGAGGCAATGCTGCACTGGTTCAAAGTAAGTCTCTCATGACCCGATGTAAAAGGGAACTACCTCGGAGGTGCTTGTAATCAATCGGGCATTTCTCACATGGCGCTGGGTTCTCAACCCCTTTTGCTGGGGCACTGTACGAACAGCAGGGCCTGCCCGCACTGTGGCTGGAGAGACCCTGAGCTTCTGCGTGACCACCACTTACCTCCCACACGCCCAAGAGTGAAGGGCTCACGCCTCGTGGGAGAAGCAGCATTGCGATGCAGGCTTGGTGCCCTTCCCTGCTGAAGGTCCTCCAGCTGCTGGAGGTTCAGATTTCCACTTCGTCCTCATCCTTGTGCGTGCGCTGTCTTCTACTCTGCCTTTAATCAGCCTCTTGTTAGGAGAGCTTTTCATATTTGAGCGAGCTGATTGAGCCAGTCTGAGATTCGAACGCAGTGATTGTATCTCAGGAGCCTTTTTCAAGGCTACGGGATGAACAAACTGTGGTAGCAAGCAAAGAAGAAAGTCTCGTGCGTGTTCCCCTAATCTCAAATCCCTCGTGACTGTTTATGTCAGGGCCAATATCTGTAAGGAACAGCTAGTAATGGCAAGTGGTTACGATAAACTGGAACTTGCAGTTTGGTCCTTTAAGATATTTAATTCTTAAAATTGATTCAGAAGAGAATGAATATTAAGATGTCTCATTGAAACAGGAGACGATGCTTTTCAGTTTAGTGATTCTTCCTCAAAAGGTTGTGTGAGGATTAAAAGTTAATACTACTCTTTTTAATGTATGGTCTCATTACTACCAATCCTACCGTAACTGAAATATCACACATTTTACATTCGCTGGGATAACATACAGCACAACAATTTGTGGCGGCTTTAACAATCTAGAAACTCAAATTGCAAAAATCAGCAGCTAACGCTTCACACCACAGAAAATAAGCAATAAATCCAGAGTGAAAACATTTAAATGGCAGGCAAAGCACACTGTAAAAAACTCTGTGGGAATAAAGTCTCTGAACTACCTGTGAGTGATAACGGGTTTTTAAAGCCGTGATGCTGATACCCTGGCTAATAGGGCACAGCCCTTGAAAGCCCAGGTCAGCTTTCCACCCTGTCTAACATTGTGTGGTCCAGCCAGTTCTTGTCCTTTATTTCCCCAGTGTTGTAAAGCTGATGAGGGACAGAAGCTGATGGAAGACTGTAGCGCCCAGTTTTTCAAAGACTAAATGTTATTTAATGTTCAGCTGGAAATCTGTGTGTGGATTTAAGCCTGGGCTGGTACTTGAATAATTGCTGTGGTTGTTATGTTTGCCTAGAAAGAGGTCAATCCAAGGGTTGTGTTAGACTCCGAAGTCAATTAGAGTAGCATTAGAGCAGATTTTGTTTATCATTGTAGGTTATAAAGGGTATTTTTTTCTTTTTTTCCCAGCCTGTCGGACTATCTAAAGTGTGACAAGGGATGTTACTTAACAACAGCCAGAGGCCTTTGAGGGAAGAAAGGCTGACTGATTAGGCTTAACTTGTCATTTTCTGATGAGTTCTTCTGAACAAAAAGTAATTCAGGCATGTTGTTAATGATAGTTTTGAAGGACACAATGGGAAAATATGAGGAAAGTTAAAAATTTTATTAGGGTTATAGATTCAAAAATAGGAGATTGGAAATCAGCTGAAAGGGTGGGTAGAGGGTGCTTTAAAAATAATACAAATGCTATAAAATAAACCACGGTTACTTTGCTTTTTATAAAGCATCTTTATATGTACAGTAATGAAAAATCCTGCTTCAACTTGTTTAGGAAATAGTAAAATCAAGTGTGAAATGGGTTTTTTGTTCTATGAAAATCTGAGGTTTCAACAATTGGCCTTCGCTAAGACAAAATTAACAATGTGCAAAATTTCACACAAAAAATACAGAGGAAACCCTGGACAAAATAGAATTTCCCTCTGAAATAGGAAGCCTACGTTACAAATACCAGCTTTATCTTCAGGAGAAGGACTGGGACTCCCCAGATCAGAGCAATTTCTCCTGCTATATCTTCAAGGAAACCTGATTGTTGCCACCACAGGCTTTTGCTTTGACTAATTATAATTTTCCAATGAAATACAATTTTGCTTGTTGGCTGTGCTGAGTCTGAGCAGGGCGGCAGGGGGTGTGAGTAATGGTGACACACCATCACCACCACAGTAGCCCTCATGCGGATACTCCCAGTGTCATACAAATTAACCAACATCTGCTGATCACACCAGGAATGACAGGTATGATCAGTTCAAAGAAGGTTGAAACATCATACGTGGAAACGGAAATGATCATAAGTGCTGGAGAAACAGCAGTGGGATGAAATTCAGCAGTTCAAAATGCAAAGCCATGTGCTTTGGGCCGATAAGGAGTTCTGCAATGGCTTGGGACATGACTTGGCAGGAGAAAGGTAGACATAGCGACAGATCACAGGAAAACTATGAGTCAAAACATAAGCCGTATTCAGCCTGAGGAAGAGAGACCGAGAGGGGACCTCATCAACGCTTATCAATATCTCAAGGGTGGGTGTCAAGAGGATGGGGCCAGACTCTTTTCAGTGGTGCCCAGCGACCAGGACAAGGGGCAATGGGCACAAACTGGAACATGGGAAGTTCCGCCTGAACATGAGGAAAACTTCTTCCCTGTGAGGTGCCAGAGCCTGGCACAGGCTGCCCAGGGAGGGTGTGGAGTCTCCTTCTCTGGAGAGATTCAAACCCGCCTGGACGCGGCCCTGTGCAGCCTGCGCTGGGTGACCCTGCTCTGGCAGGGGGTTGGACTGGATGATCTCCAGAGGTCCCTTCCAACCCCCACCGTTCTGTGATTCTGTGATTGTATCAGGGAAGATATTGTCATTGGGAAGAGTGAAGAATTTAATAGCCCTGTTCTAGACTCTGTGAAAACTCATCTGGAATACTGACTGCCATGCTAGTTATACTTCTGCAAGAAACATGCACTCAAACTGGGTAAGATCAGTGAAAAACTATTAGTTATGATAAGAAAAGCCATAAAGAAACAGACTAAAGGCATATGCAGTGCAATAGCCTGTCTCTGACGGTGACCAAGAGTAAAAGCTTACAAAGGGTGTAAGTTAGTATAAGCATGTGTGATAGTTCCCCAAAACACTGTCAGTCTTCAGCAATTTCAATTTAAAGGCTTCCCGAGCAAGAGGCGTTGTCTTTGCATTTAATATCTTCAGATGACTTTTTCCTCTACTGGGTTTCCTCCCATACCTTCTTTTGCTCACTTTGCTTGCAGTTTGCTTTCTGAACCAGTGTGAACTTTCAGCATCTCTGCAGCAGCAGGGACTTCTGCAGTCACAAGATGTGGGGAAAACCATCACCTTCTGCTTCTTTAGAAATGGATCCTTGTTATTTCCTCTAATGTCACTAATTCTTGTTTTTAAGAAGACAATGAACCGTCCTGTTTATTACTTTCTCCCTAACAGTGATCTAGGGAAATGGAAGTGCTTGTCTTGCTTACACCAGACAGGTTGGCTTGTTAATTTTAACACAATTAAGGATGAGAGAATATGACTGCGATCTATAATGGACACTGGGCTACACAGCAGTGAAGGGCAAGAGTGGTGTTCGGCTAAAGAAAGTTTTTGTCCAGAGAACAATAGAAAATTGAGAATGAGTAAATCTGTTGAAAAGAAAGTTTTTAGCCCTGAGGACAGTGAGACTCTGGGATAGTCTTCTGGTCATGGGTTGGCTTCAACTGAGCTATAATTGTACAAACAGATCTATTACTTTTGAAAAAAAACAGCCTGACTTTTTCCTAGGAGCCTAGGAGCTCAATTGCATCAGGCGTGTTAAGTTTGCACAAATGGGAGATGGCTTGCTAGCGTCACTTCAGGTTGCCTTTGAGTCTCTTGTCTGAATAGTTGTGACCCATTTATAAGAGGATCAAGCATGACCTTCTACTCATGTCTGCAGAGGTACTTGACTGAATAACCCGGATGCTTTAATCACTCAGACTTCGGAGGGCTGGAGAGAATCCTGAATGATTTAAAGATAGAGCATACAATTAATTAAAGAAAAAAGTCATATAGCATGATGGCAGAGGACCCCACTTGATGAGTTGGGAAGGGTCTTCCCATTCCCTGCCCTATTCTGGGAAATGAAAAAGTAGTTTTAAGTACCCACTCGATTCCTGTCACTGCAGGACTGTAATTTAACACTATATCTCCCCCACAATGTTTTATCCCCTTTAGTTCTAAACCCTCCTCTGATGGAGTTTTGTTCCAACACTTCCCCCAGAGGACTCTGCTCTCCTGTCTAATAAATTTCACAGTTAGGAGCCTGCTTTGATGCTTTGTCACTCACAGCCACATAAGAATGGATAAGGAGCCAGCTTCAGACGTCAGAGATGAAGGGTACTTATGTACATGGGAACAGTCCCGAAAGGAGTGAGATGAAGGACGACTGCAAATATCAGCAGCGTGGTTTACCTTTGCTCACCTTATATAGCAGGATCTAGCAAGAAATGCGAAGGTGTGAATTTCAGCACTTATGAAAATGCCAGATTTACAGCCTTAAATAGCAAAGTCTTCTGCCTCTCCACAAAACAAATATAGCAGGATGTCCACTGTGAGAGTTTTCTCACATGTAGGCATCAGCCCGAGGGTGAAAATGGTGAACAGGCACACAAAGTGGGCAAGAAGTGGTCTTTCGTCCTCTGACCTACAGAAATTGAAGCAGGGTCACCAGTTTATTGCACTGTTGACGTTTGACACGGATCAAATGAAAACACTTGGTTGTTATCGATATGGGTTCATTTTAACATGGCGATGGAAGATTTCCTTTCCAATTACCAGTCACTGAAATCACCCTGTCACTTGTCAGTGGCTTTAAAAACAATGTCATGGAAGGTGATTTGGGCTGAGATGTCATCTATAAAATATTTATTATAATGAGATATATGGGTTTCAGTCACTTAGTGCATCTTACAGTAGCTGCTAGATGGGTTTAAAGACCAAATTACTCAATCCTAATGGCATACACAGTTCTTGCACAGTATTTTTATTGCTAATTACTTGGTGGCATTATATTCACATAAAATAAGACCAATAGGAGATGGCTTTTTGGGCAGCCGGTTTGGACCTCTCCTGTGTAGCTCTTTACCTTGTCAGCGGAGGTGAATCACTAGTTGAAGCAGATCCAAACTGAAGCTGGTATGTTTATTACCCTTGAAAAATGGAAAGGTTAAAACAGGACAGGACTGACAAAGTCAATTCAGCCTCTGATGGAATCCAAGCTTCAGTCCTACTGTCATCTCCTTGTTTCTTCTTTTGGAGGAGTCTACCCTGTAAGTTAGTTGTAAGAAGACATTCACACTACACATTTCTGTAGTTGTTCTCTCTTTTCTCCTTCTCTCCTTTTTTCTCTCCTTCTTTCCCTCTTCCCCTGTTACCTCTTTCTTCCTCCCTCTCTCTCTTTCTCTCTCTCTCTCATCCTCTCTCTTGCTCTCTTTTTTAATTGCCATGTGAGAACTTAGAATTTTCTTTTTTTCCTTTCTTTTTCTTTTTCCTTTTCTGTTACTTTCTTTCTTTTTCTTTCTTTCTTTTCTTTTTTTCTTTTCCTTTTTTCTTGTCTTTCGTTTCTTGGTTCTTTTCTTTTCTTTTCTTTTCTTTTCTTTTTCTCTTCGTTTTCTTTTTTTCTTTCTTTTCTTTTCTTTTCTCTTTTTTCCTTTCCTCCTTTCCTTTCCTTTCCTTTCTTCCTTTCCTTTCCTTCCTTTCCTTTTCCTTTTTTCCTTTCTTTCCTTCTTTCCTTTCCTTTCTTTCCTTCCTTTCCTTTCTTCCTTTCCTTTCCTTTTCCTTTTTCCTTCCTTTCCTTTCCTTCCGTCCTTCCTTTTCCCTTTCCTTTCCTTTCCCTTTTTCCCTTCCTTCCTTCCCTTCCTTTCCTTCCTTTCCTTTCCGTCCTTTCTTCCTTTCCCTTCCTTTCCTTTCCTTTCCTTTCCTTTCCTTTCCTTTCCTTTCCTTTCCTTTCCTTTCCTTTCCTTTCCCTTCCCTTTTCCCCTTTCCCTTCCTTTTCCTTCCCTTCCTGTTCCCTTCCCTTCCCTTCCCTTCCCTTCCCTTTTTCTTCCTTCCCTTCCCTTCCCTTCCTTCCCTTCCCTTCCCCTCCCTTCCCTTCCCTTCCCTTCCTTCCCTTCCTCTTCCCTTCCCTTCCTTCCCCTTCCCTTCCCTTCACTTCCTTCATTCCCTTCCCTTCCCTTCCCTTCCTTCCCTTCCCTTCATTCCTCACCTCACCTCCCCTCCCTCCCCTCCCCTCCCTGTCTTTTTTCTTTTCTTTTCTTTTCTTTTCTTTCTTTTCTTTCTTTTCTTTTCTTTTCTTTTCTTTTTCTTTTCTTTTCTTTTCTTTTCCTTTCTTTTCTTTTCTTTCTTTTCTTTTCTTTCTTTCTTTTCTTTTTTTCTTTTCTTTCTTTTCCTTTCCTTTTCCTTTCCTTTCCTTTCTCTTTCCTTTCCTTTTCCTTTTCTTTTCTTTTCCTTTCCTTTTCTTTCTTTCTCCTATCCCATTTTCTGTTTCTACTATTTTTCTGTCAGGCCCAGTGTCAGGGTCCAGAGTGGGTTGATGCCCTTTGGGACTGGGGGCCGTGGGAGCTCTCCCAGGGCAGCAGGACAGGACCTCACAGCCAGGGCCCATCCCACCGCCAGCCCCCAGCCAGGAGCAGGGCAGGCTTGGGGAGCAGCTGGGGGAAGCCCCAGCCCCGAGCATCAAACACCTCCCTGGGGATGAGAACGGGCCAAGTCCAGGCTGGGACGTCAGCCTGTGGGTGGGGGGCAGGATCAGGCACAGTGAGGGGATCCAGGGTGAGACACAGCCTGAGACGACCAGGCAGAGATGGCCCCCAGACCCAGCAGCCAGACCCTCCAATGTGGGGAGGCTCTTACAGCCCTGCCACATATTCATCACACAGATATTATATATGGACACACACATATGTACAATCTGCACATCATAACACTCTGCCTATGCACATCTGGTGCCTAAATATACACACACAGAGGCGCATTGATAGAATCAATTAAAAGCTCTCTCGCAACACTCAGGTTTTGCTGATCGTTAATCACAGACGTCTGATATCTTTTTATCTCAAGTCAAAGATTCTCAGTTCTCCTTTACAGGAATCAATACACTGGGATCGTCTCACAAAGTCCATGGATTTTTATTCCAAAGATCTGACAGGACAACAGCCGTATGATTCTGACCCATGTAAGAGGCTTTGGGTAATGCATGTGTAAGACAGCTTGTATTATATCTATAATTCATTTGCAGCTCGATCTCTTGGGGGAGCAGGGGGAATCATGGCAGCTGTTTAACAACCCACGATTACAACAGAAGGTAAAGGGAGCTACAATTCAGCCGAAACATCATGTAAAGATTGTGCTCACTGGGCCAAGGAATCCGGACTAACATTCCTATTTTTGTGAGAAATGTTGGGGGATTTTTAATGACTGTAAGAGCCTTGACTTTACCGCTCAGTCAGAAATACAATAGCCATAATAACATATTGTAGTCATAGTATTCTTACAACTACAAAGTTTTAAGGATGTACGAAAGGAAAAGTTAATGTAGAGAAGTAATGCCATTTATTAGACCAACAGAGACACCTGGAAAAAGCTTTCGTGCACAAAGGCCTTTCTGCCACTCTCAGAGAAAATAGATGTGACGCCAAGTAGGGCAAGGTGTAACTGCTCCGAGTTTAACATTATCATGTTAATTGTTTGAGAGAAAAGGTGGTTGATGAAAGCGAGCTCCTATGGGACAGAGAGGGCTGGGTTATTGCTGCCCTGGTAACCGTGCGGGCAGCAGGATGTGGTACCCGTGGAAAATGGCAGGGCGGAACCATGTCCAGCAAGTAAATACAAGGGGGTAGCTCGAGCTAAGAGATTTCTGCAACGCATTGCCCCAGTTGCTCTTTCCTAACTCTGTCCCCTAATTCCCACAGGTACAGCCCTGTGGGGGGACAGGCTGTTTCTTCTTCTTCTTTTTTTTTTTTTTTTTAAATACTGATCTTTTCGGCCTTCCAGTTCATGAGCAGAGAGCAGAAAATACCAGCTTTAAGTTGCAAGATATTGTGGAACTTCTACATGGAGTGAGGATTGCTGCATCTACGGATACAGTCAACAAATCATTCAACTTTTCTGTTGTCAGCATCATTGGAACCCACTTGAGGGAGCTGGGAAATCAATTGTACTGAGGCTCAACTCCTTCAAACAAAATGAATAAAAAAAAGAAAGATTGTAAGGATAAACTTAGAAGGACTATTCCAAGATTATTTGCCCTCTCTCCTTAATCAAGACTGGCAAACATTCCTTAAAAATGACATGTTTTTGAGTGATAAATATTTAGAATGGACAAAAAAGGCTGCAGGGAAATTTTTCGTAGCATTCTGTCATGATAAAAAATAAAAATTCATTGGAAAGTGGTGACAAAGGCCAGAAAAGATTTAATAAAATGGAAAGGTCTGAGAAGCCAACTACTCAGTGACTTTTTTTTTTTAATACAACTGACTTAGTCAATCTTAGGGTGCCTTTGTGGAGCTATAATCAGAGAAAACTGCTGTTATCCAATAGGCCCCCTTTTCCTTTTGAATTTATTGCTTCTTTAAAAACAAACAAACGCAAAGTGGTTTAAGATGACGTGGAACCAAAACCATCAAAGTTTTATGTATCAAACTTCAGATGAGACATATATGGTCCTTTGAGTGGTGGATTCTTTTCTGCAGTCTTCAGCAGACACCGAGCCAAGGCTGCGTGTCTTTCTGAACGACATGCTCGGGTTCATCGATGCCCTTTTCCTGCTGCGTCAGCCAGGTGTCCTCTTCTGGAAGTGAAGGGGGGGCCAAATCGATGTCTTCTCCTCTGCTTTGTGGCTAGGTGGGTGTAGGCACACACCACAGAGTGGCTGTGGCGTGCAGAGAATCCAGCGCATCCTTAGTGTGTGACTCGTCGGTGTGCCATTTTTTGGATACACATGGGTAGGCAGAAGTTGAGCACATCTTTCCATGCTCCCTGCCCGAGATTCAGGGAATTACAGAATGGGGGTGGGGTTGTCAGGAAGATGCTGCTCCTTCCAGAGCTACCCGTACAGAATAGGACATGCAGAAAACACCTGCAGGTCTGGTGGATGATGAGTTCAACGTGAATCTGCAACGTGTCCTGCAGAGAGAGCAAGAACATAGCCAGCAGGTCAAGGGAAAGGGTTATTCTACTATTTGGCACTTGTGAGACAGCATTGGGAGTCCAGTATGGGCACTGGCACTGTCGTGGTTTAACCCCAAATTGTAACCCAATACCACGCAGCCGCTCACTCACTCCCCCCCTCCCTGTTGGGGTGGGGAGGAGAATTGGAGAGAAAGGAAAACTCGCGGGTTGAGATAAAAACAGTTTGCCAAGACAGCAAAGGAAAAATATAAAAATATATTAATAATGATAATAATGATAATATATATAAGGATAATATAGAATATATAAAACAAACGATACACAATTTCTCACCACCCGACAACCGATACAGCCCGTCCCGAGCAGCAGGCAGGGAGCAGGGGTATCCCCCCCCCCAGCTATCCCAGAACAGCAAGTTCCAGAGAGAGCAGGCAAGGGAACAAACAGCCCAATGAACAAAAAAACAAAAGGAAAAATAGGGAAACAAAAAGCAACCCAAAGGGAAGCTTAAGGATTAAAGCAAGTTAAGGGTGTAAAAAGCCTAGTGGCCCACCGACCGACCCTCACTTATACCAGGCATGACGTCTATGGTATGGAATACTCTCTTTGGCCAGTTTGGATCAACTATTCTGGCTCTACCCCTCCCAAGTTTTTGCACCTGCACATTAGCAGAACCTGGGAAGCTGCAAAATGTCCTTGGTCATTCAGCAGCAACCAGCAACATCAGTGTGCTATCACCGTTCTTCTCACACTAAATCCAAAACACGGTAGCTGCTGGAAACAAAACTAGCTCCATCCCGGCCTAAACCAGGACAGGCACATGCACACAACTGACATACTGGGGTCAGTCTAGCAAAAGGGTACCGTGTGGGTCAGTGGTTGGGGCCCAGGACACGGCAGGATAGGCTGAGAGAAGTGGGCTTGTTCAGCCTGGGGAAGGGAAGGCTGACTGTGTCATGGGAGGGTGTGCAGAGAAAACACAGCCAGACTCTTCTTAAAGATGCACAGCAATAGAAGAAAAAGAAAGAAATTCTACTTGTAACACAGGAAATGCTGTCTCACTGTAAGGGAGAAAAAAAATCCCTATGGGAGTGGTCAAATAGGGTCCCCAAAATACAGTGGGATCTCCATCCTTTGCATTATTCAAAACTCAGCTGAACAAGGCCTGCTCCTCCTGGACTTTTTGAGCAGGAGGTTGGACTAGAACTCTCCAGAGGTCCCTTCCAAACTGACTTTTGCTGCAGTCCTGTGATACAGCCCTCTCCCAAGTACCCGCTGACACTACTGAAGAGCCAGCTGCGGGCTTCTTCCTAACTGTAATTTTTCCTGGATGTCAGTGTTTTTGCCATATGATAGGAGAAGAAAGAATGGTGAACACAGGGCAGGGTGCACTTCCAGAAATAAATTTCATATCTGCAGCTTGCTCCCTGTACATGTCTAGGGAGACCTGGTGAAAGTCGGTGGCTGGAAGGGAGTCACAGCATGGAGCTGGTTGAACCATGAGTTGTTCGGTTCAGAGCTGGAATCCTGCTGGGGATTTATATATCTGAAACTGAAATGAGTCAAAGGCTCACTGCAGTGAGGGATAAGTCAACCCCAGGCAAAACCAGACCTTCCATTTTTTAAACGGCCCCCCTCAAATGTGTTTGTGTTGCAATGACTCAGTGAGTTACTGCAAGTCGGCTGAATGGGCACAGCTGACCCTGCTCTGGCTGCGAGGTAAACTGCTTTGGCACTTCTGGTGGCTTAGACTTACGTGTTTCACCTTTTGTTGGTCTGGGTCTGCACACAGTCAGTTCTGGGAGTTCAGCTGACACACCATGGTCCACCAAAATCCAGTAAAGTAGATCATATGCTACTATCCAAAGAGGGAGAAAATGAAACATATAAGCTCAGTGCTCTGCAACAGTCAAAAGGATATGGGGAAGAACAGGGAGCAACACAGAGCATGTTTCTAAGCAGCTGCAAAAGTACCACAAGCTCCCAGATCTTGGATGCTGTGGTTGTTTTTTTATCCTCACGGAGGAAGCAGTACAACTAGAAAATATAACATGTATGAGCTAAATCATGAAATAGCTTCCACAGGAGAAGAGATGACCTAGGCTGTCAATCACCAGCTTGGAAAAGAGGCGTTTGTAGGGGTGGTAAGAGAGAAGACGAACGGGGCTGGGTGGGCTAGATGGACCTTTGACCTTAGGCACTAGGGCTGTTTGTATGGTCTTACTGGCCACACTGATCACTGCTCTGCTCCGCATGCCTTCTGGTTCACAGCCATGAAACTGAGAGCAGAATCAAGAGATCTCTGCTTTGTGGTACTTGTCGGAGCTCTGCCTTGAGTCCTTTACAAGTTTTCCACCTGCCTTTGCTCAGCCCCAGGGAAACCGATGGCTCTCTGCCAACCTTTGTCAACAGCATGCGCACGGGCAACATTTGCAAGACAAAATGACCAGCGTAAGATTCCTCTGTAAAGAAGAAGAGGATGCTTTATTAAAAGGTCTGTTCTGCATCTAAGAGGTTAATAAATATTCACTGAGACTCATCAATGTCAAGACTAAAACCAAACAGGAAAATAGCAATCTCTTTCTCTTTTGTAAAGGAACTTGTTGAAATAACTGCCTAAGTCTGCCCTCTGTTTACTAAAACGGCTTCGGAAATCTCTAAATCCATTTATCCTGAGGATTATCATCATCTGGTTTCCAGACAACATTCTCATTTCCTCCAGTGAGGTTTTTTGATACCTTAGGCCATTAGCTGTGGTATTGATCTTTCCTTAATACGTGAGATTTCCTACAGCAAAGGCAGCTCTGCATCTAAAAAAACCCCAGCCAAACCTTTTTTATCTGAATAGCCAGAATAGCATTTTGTTAGAGACAAAATTTAACATTCTTTGGCTTTTGTTTATAATAAACGTATCAGGGCAGGCTCTGAATACATCCTCCGCGGAATAGACTGAGCCTGTTATCAGCCACTTGGGGAAATTCTGTTCCAGAGACAAAAGCTTGTGACATGCCAGTCCTTCAGCTGCTGGTGCTGTGCCTCGACCCTGGGGAAAGAGAGAATGGGCAGCACTCGGGAGCGCAGCCTCCGAGATTTCATCTGGCCCTTCCTACGCCAAAATCCACCCTCTTGACAAGTCCTGTGCGGCGTTCCACAGAAAATTAGTAACCAAATCCCTTATTAGTCATCCTACCTGACGGAGCTGGGCACGATGGTGCCTCTGTGATAGAAATGGAAGGACGAAACCTTAAGCAAAGGTCTGATAAAAGAAACCAGTACACCTTTACGCCTTGTTTCCCGTTTTACAGTCCTGTTTCCCCTTTTGTCTTCCACTTACTAGACAATGTTGGAAGCCCACAGTTACTCCTCCGTTTAAGGAGGACGATCCAGTAACTTTGGGAAGAGGGAGATGGAGGCACCAGGGAAAGGAGGCCAGGGCATTTGGACCATTAGTGGCTTGGACAGGTGGGAATCTATTGCTTCTCCTACTGAACTAATCGGAGCTTGTTGAAAAGCTTAGGTTTCTAAGAAAACATTTTCCCTGTAGATGTAATCCCAGAGGCAGAGCACAAAGAGATAAATTAATTAACCTTAACTATTGGGATGAACTTGTTTTCCTTTTTGTTCAGCCAGAATCTGTATATAAACAAGGCTTGTGCCCCCCACCCCCAATACTGTGACCTTCAGCAAGTCTCTGTGTTAAACATAAGCGTCACCCAGCCCCATACAGAGTTAACGGGAGGATGGAGATTCCTCCAAACATAGCAAAAAAAAAGATTGACTAAAAATGCCTATCATGGAAGAGGAAAAAAATTGCTAGAATTTGCTTCCTGCTACTTTGGACTTCTTTTGGTGCTTGAAGCATAATGTTCAGGAGTTATAGAGAAGTACGATTTAAAATTTCTTTACAAACATCAGAAGAGCCCTTCAATGTATGAAAGTCTTCATTAACACCAAGAAGAAGTCATTATGGCCAAAAAATTCAAATTCAAGTGCCTTAAGTAAGAATAAGTATATACTTTATCAATTTTTCAGTGTGTCTGAGCACCTGCAGATAACATTTAAGACAAGTTCATTATAGGAACCATAATATGGATTAAAGGATTAGTTTTAGACATTAAATTGTGAAAAGTTTAGTTTATGTAACTTATCAGGGCCACATGGCAAGTTGTTGGATTTCTCTTTACATGTAGAATCACAAATCTTCTTAAATAGGAGGCAGGATGCAGCAGAGGTTCCCGGTTTGTCTTCCTTGTTTACCACGAATCGCTTCTTCCAGAAACACAATAAAGAATGAAAAAAACATAGGACTTAGCTTGCTTTCTTAAGTTTCTTTCCCAATTGTATTAGCAATTAGGAGTGATCCTGCAGTATAACAAAACCAAACCCCAACAAAAAACAAAATCCCCAAAGAAAAGAGCCGGTTTAGGCCATAGACAGATGCTCAGTGTGCAAACACCTCCACCAGTTGATGACTTTTTCATGTTCAGCTGCTGGTTTGCCCTCTGAATTTGTTAACTCTCTTCTGCTTTTCCCTTTCTGCAAGCCCTTCAGCTCTGCCAGCAAAATGAGTCCTGTGAACACTCCCTAACTCAAACAGTAAAAATAGGTGATTAGAGTTATTTTAGCTAGTTTTGGTTGAAGAGGATATAACAGTGCTGAAATGGGGGTGGAGAGCAAGTAATTTTTGGCTAGGAGCAGTAACAGCCTCAACATACAGAACAGAAAATTTGGAAGAGGACACTAGCTTTATGAGACGAACATGCTGTGTTCAACCTCACAGCCCTCAAACTAATTACCCTGAGATAAAGCAAGTGGATTTTAACTTTTCTTTAAATAGTGAAGATAATCCAGTAGTGATTTAATAGTAAATGTCATAGCAAACAGATTCAAGACTAGAGCTCAGCCAAACAAGTAATGTTCTTTCACGTGCAGTTTCACGTGGCAGATCGCATATTAAACAAATACTTATGCTTTTCTTAATTAAAAGTTTCTGGCTTCCCTCTCCTTCTCCCAAATCACGCCAATAAAAACTCTGCATTTTTAGAACTATATCTAGTTATATGCAATATCAGTCAGGGTCAAAGATCTTCCTTTGCTGTTATTTTGAGCCCGCTTTGCAAAACGGGAGCTGCACAAAATGTCAGCTCGCTTGTGGCCTGTGAAGGCTGTACTCGAGCAGCACTTCAAAGAGGCAGCTCGGGGGAAATCCGTTCTCCGCTCGCTGCGGGGGCCAATGCGACTCGCAGAGCCCCTGTCGGCGCTGGCGACAGCTCCGTGGCCGGGGCTGTGCACGTCTCCGGACGGGAAATCAGGCTCTAAGATTTCACGCAAATTAAGGCTTCCGGCTTCAGGCGAAGTTTGGATACCTGTTACAAAATCAAAGCAGCTCGTAGCCCCTTTCTTGTGCAAATAATATAATAAGGAGGCTGGAGTGGCAAGTGTGGTCAGTAACGCATTCCCCATCATAGTTACCTGCTTCTGGCATTAAGTGGTCTGTGAAAATGTTACAGCGAAACACCACAAAGTTCTTCTTATAGTAGCCTAGAACAAACATCTTATAATTAGTACAGTGCAAATCAGAAGACATGGGGTAGAATCATATTCCTTTTAAGCATATGATTCCATTAAGATAAAATATTTATAAAAATTAGATGAGCTAATGAGAATTTCGTTTTGGAGAAAACTCCTAAAATGCCAATGATATCAGGCCGCAATTTCCTCTTTTTTCTTGGAACCAAAATTTCCAAAAGGAAATATTTTTGAAAGAAAAAAAGTGAATTAAAATAATTTATGACATATAATAAAGATGCTGAAAAAAACATTTCGATTTTCTGGCTAAAAAGGAGGTTTTGGATCACCCCAAAGCAATCTATTTTGGGGGGAAGAGGGAAATTTGCTTTCAGTGAGGACATCTGCTTCTTTATTTTGCTTCAACGTGAAATAAATTTTATTATCGAAATTCCTCACAGACAAGAAATATTCCCTTAACACAGACCTGTGTTACGTGGACACGGGTAGTAGTCCTGTGACGGCTGGGAAGGAAGGGTTATTTCTGGTGGATAAATTCTGCAGTTTCTTTGGTGCTCCTCTGCGATTAGGGACCCCGAGTGATGAGTGGAGACACCTTACCTCGAGAAGCTAATGAGGTCATCACGGCCAGTTTGCTGCCCCCTTCCTCCCTCCCCCCTCTGCCCTACTTTACCCTCATCCCACTCATCAATACCTAAACTACTTTTCAAACAGCTCCAGCACTACAGGGCAGA
Source organism: Phoenicopterus ruber ruber (assembly GCA_009819775.1). Taxonomy (NCBI): domain Eukaryota; kingdom Metazoa; phylum Chordata; class Aves; order Phoenicopteriformes; family Phoenicopteridae; genus Phoenicopterus; species Phoenicopterus ruber. The sequence continues at coordinate 162,735,770 of CM020216.1, forward strand.
ATTTTAAGGAAAGTGAAGTTGGCGATGAGTTTCCATCAAATGTGATGCTGATGGCTGCCGTGATGAGGAAGCCTAATGGATGAGCAGCTCAGATGTCTCGCTGTGAAGGGCAGAGGGGGCTGCCAGAGGCAGGACTTTGTCTATTGCCATCTTAATTGCCAGATTTCAGAACTGCGCATAAAAATGCAAACCCTGATGCTGCCCCGGCAACTTCTTGGAGTTGGTCTCATTCACACCAGCCTACAACACAGTGAAGAAAAGCTTTGAAGAGCGGGGAATGATGGTCTTGTAGGGAACAGGATCAAAACAGGTAGCATTTAGGAACAAGATCTATAAATTAACTATAAATTTCAATAGCTAGAGTAGAAAAGATGGGGTGATAAAAGCAAGTGGTAGCTAAGCAGTTAACTGTGGATCCCATAGGGCATATGTCCACTCCATTAGGAGCACACTAAGACTGAAGTCTGCTTAGATAGCCAGAGAGAAAATGTAGAGAATGGCAGTGAGGGCAGCAAATGGAAATTCCCATCTTTTTTAGTGACTTTACACTGCTTACGTGCAAGTCACAAACTTCTTTACGCATTGGTTTTCCTGCCTGTGAAATATGCAGTAAAGCTGAGCCACGTGTGGCTGAAGCATTACGGCAGGACCTCTGAGGCAGGACCTCTGAGACAGGACCTGGCACACATCAGGGAGTGTGGGTTGTCCAGGGTTTGTAACAGCGCAGCTTTTGGAAGCCCGACATTGGAAGACAATGCCAGTTTGTAGACTGCAACTTGCTTGAAGTCCTCAACTAGAAAATGTTACTTGACAAATATATAGTATTTTTGTAGCTTCTGGGGGCTGCAAAAAAATGGAATTTCTTCAGCTATACCAGATACAAGACTAGATGAGTTTTTGAAAGCAGAGGTTGTCCGGAGAGGTTGTGCTTTTTGCATCCTTGGAGGTTTTTAAGGCTTGACTCAATAAAGCCCTGAGCAACCTCCTCTGATCCCATAGCTGACCCTGCTTTGTGTAGGAAGTTGGGTTACAGAGCTCCTGAGGTCTTTCCTAGGCTAAATTATCTTATGATCCTATTTTTATTTTCCAGTACCAATTAAAACAAAACAATACCAAATTATGAGCAAGAGAATTTATGCAATTACTTACTGGTCCCTTAGTATTGCTAATGAGTGCAGAAACATAAAAGATCCCCCATTCCCCAGAGGAGAAAGACATTGAAGTGCTGGAGCGTGTCCAGAGATGGGCAACGAGGCTGGTGAAGGGTCTGGAACACAAGTCCTATGAGGGGCGGCTGAGGGAACTGGGGATGTTTAGTCTGGAGAAAAGGAGGCTGAGGGGAGACCTTATTGCTCTCTACAGCTCCCTGAAAGGAGGTTGGAGAGAGATGGGGGTCGGACTCTTCTCCCAAGTAACAGATGACAGCACGAGAGGAAATGGCCTCAAGTTGTGCCAGGGGAGGTTTAGATTGGATATTTGGAAAAATTTCTTCACTGAAAGGGTTGTCGGGCATTGGAACAGGCTGCCCAGGGAGGTGGTGGAGTCCCCATCCCTGGAGGTGTTCAAAAGACGTTTAGACGAGGCCCTAAGGGATATGATTTAGTGGGGGACTTGGTAGTGATAGGTTAATGGTTGGACCTGATGATCTCGGAGGTCTCTTCCAACCAGAACAATTCTATGATTCTATGATTCTATGATTTAGGAGATGGATCTAAGGAGAGCATGCCTTATATGCGAGGCATGATTCTTAAGGGGTTTAGCAGGTATCAGTCCCCACTTAGTGCACCAGTAAAAGACACAAGGCTTTCTGCTGCACTTGTCACACCTCCCGCACATACTCCCTTCTGCCGTTTGTAACTCTTGCTGTGAGATGCAGCAAAGTCTTCATTCCACCTCCCTGTCAATATTTATTGTGCATGTGTAATTTGAAGGTTTTAAGATAATGAAATAAAATTCTTGCCTGCATTCATCAAGTCCGATATGTCTGCAGCATACAAATTGAATACAGAACGACGTAAAACTACCATAGGAGACAGTGAAATAGATCAACCTTTGTGTAATTGAATAAACAAATTCTCAGTCATAGCAGTGATGCCAGTGGGCAAAAGGGATTGTGGCCTCCCAGGTCCCTCAGCAAACCCTTTTCTAGCAATTATACGACTTCAAAGTTGACAAATGCCAAAGATTCATCAGCAAACAATCTTTGTTTTCATACTACTACATAAAACATGTAAGACGCTTGTGGAAGATGTCATTTTAAGGAATGTGTCCATTTAATGGAGCAGCTCTTATCAGTGAAGATAATTTTAGGTTTTAGGATTAGAACTGGTCTGCTATGCTAGAGCTGCAAGTAGTGACTTATGGTTACTGCCTGGAAAATGTAGTTCACCTGAAAATTGTTATCTTAAGATTGCTTAAGTGTCACTGGCTAATGTGAATGGAGTCTTGATTAAGGCAGTTTTAAGGAGGTGCATTGCAGGGTATAGAGATTGAAAGGAAAACAGTGTTTTCCCAGAGCTGTTCACATATTTTTCATAATCAGTCAGACCCTCCTTCTCTCCCCCAACATTATTTTGGTACTGATGCATTCATTTACATAAATTATTAGCTATTGAGTGGGGAGACAGAGTGAGCGAAAGGACGAAGGGGAAGTGTCTCGGGCAATTCCTCTGGGGTCAGTGGGGGAGGCTACCAGAAGGGAATTGAAAATTGGGACGATTTAAATTAGTCATTGGTAACTGAGAAAGTAGAACAATACCCTAGACGCATAGTGAAATGTGAAGGGAAAGGGAAAGAAATCTCTGGATAACTGTACAGATACAAAGATGTTCCTGGGCCTGCATTAGCAGAGATTTCTCAAGGCCATAACATCTCAAAGCCTGTAGCAAATTTAAGGGGAAAGAGAAACGAAAGTGAAAGCTTTATTATTATTTTCATGTATTAGCCAAAACAGGGAAAGGTATCTTACCTACCACAGATCAGAATAAATGAACTTCCATGGGGATGAAGGGAACCATTTTAAACAATTCCGTTTGATTGCAGATGTCGACATCCCAGGTGAATTTGTAGTCTTGGGGCTGAAGTCTTACTCATGCTCTACAGCCAAACACATCAGTGGCACACTGAAACCAGGGCCCTGGGGAAGCAATCCCTCCCGAGAAACTCCCACTGGATGCTGGTACTGCGAATCGTGTGTGATTTATACTCGTGCTCTGATTACAGCTAGTTGGCAATTATTTTTAGCTTTCCATTCAGAAATGAAAATTAATCAGAAATGTTTTCCTTTTTCCCCCCTTCTTCCCCCTGTAGAACTTAGATGCTTCGGTGGAGCAGATCCTCGGATAACGTTTCTGAGCAAAACCAGAGAAATAGAGAACCATCCAGAATAACCAAGAGACTAATGACATCAGCGGGAAACTAAGTTTAAAGGTACCTCACAGTCCGGTGCTGTAAGCAGGCAAGTGAAAAACTGAAGCAAGATCCCTTCTACGCCCAGTTTGGCCTATTGGTTATTCTGGTTCGTGCAGTATTGTGTTGTGAGCGTCACCGTGGGCAGCTGCCTGCTGCTGGTCAGTCGAGAAGGGCTCTGAAAGACTCGCAGCATTGTAGCCCTTCGCTTTTCTGGAGAGTCTCTCCTAGCCAGTTCCCGGCTGGAATCTCTCCATTTGCTTATATCTATTTTTACTCAGAGTTTGACTTCAAACAACCTCGCCACTGCTGCACGCTCCCCCCCCAAAAAGGGAGGGGGGACTGGGAGTACTCTAGGTCAACAGACAGACTCAGTAATTCACAGATTTATAGTTTCTCCCTCTAGCAATTCCTTCCCAAACACCCAAGAGGACATGAAAACTGCTAAGTGCCTGTAGTCCCTTCTTTGTATTTAGGATCCCTCTAGCAAGGCTCTATGTTGCAACTGGGATATTTTGCATTTTTTATCCCCTTCTGTCTGTCGCCTGATTGTGGTTGTAAAAGAGAAGACTGAGGGCTTGTGTTTGACTTCTAACTTCACCTCTACTGTGTGTAATCAGTGGTGTTTTTCAGGCAGAAAGAACACGGGTAAAGTCTCGTGTTTGCCTTTTGTTCCACATGAAAGGACATCACACATCCTGTTGTTCATCAGTCAAGGTTATTCCTCTTGGCTGCCTGCCTGCTTCTCCCATTATTTGTGCCTTAAACTCTGCCTTATTCACTTTCCTGGAGCTTAATGTGCCCCTGGTTTCCTTGCTTACCCCAGGCTTGCCGAGGCGGCAATGGGGAGAGTTAGCAGCAGACATGGTGCTTTCTAGTTATCCGTACTTCTGACACCCTCTGTCTTTCCTGATTTTGGCAGAAATAACAGAAATGTCACATCTGTACATAGGTGCCCTTATTTTGGACCATGAAATACTTAGAGGTCATACAAGTATTAAAATTAACATTCTGACTCAGAAGGTGAGACCAAGACATAAATGTGGAGTCAGCAGCTGTGCTCTTGGCAGTGCCATCCTCCCGAGCCCGTGCTGGTTTGGCACTGCAGGAGGGGGCCACAAGAACTCTGTTCCAGGAGGGAATATGGTTTTGAAGTCCAGTTTTGTTCCAAGTCAGAATGAAACCCAACAAAAATATTGATAATCGCCATGAATGAAAAGTTCAGGGAGAAATGAAATACTTTTTGAGAACACAGCTTTGTTCAGACTTTCCTTTTTTTAATACACTGCAATCTTTTTTTTAATCTTTTTTTTTTTTTTTTTCCTTTTGGTCAGAACTAAGCACAGAATGAGAAATGAAAATCTCTTTTTTTCAAATGTCAGAAATGGGACAGACTGACACTGCTGTCACACCTCTCCCCTTCTACTCCTCCTCACCCCTTCCCAGTTCTTCCACATGAAATTTTGGCAAAAATAGATGAGATTTTCCATATGTGAAGTAAGTGATAAAAGCACCCACGCCAGGTTCCGATGAAATCTACTGTCATCCGCCAGGTTCCGATGAAATCTACTGTCATCCCAATCCGACACGACATTGCCAAGCAAGGTAACTGATCTGTAGGGTCTATCTTACTGTGACAAGCACAAAGTTGTGAGATCTGGCTACCATACAGAAAATGTACTGGTAGACATAAAGCAATGTTTCAGCAAGTCCTAAAGTTCTGCTTAGACCTGGGGGCCTGTTATCAACTGCATCTTCGTATCATTGCTACTTTGCTTCACAGGGGTAGTGGTGAGACACCTCAGAGTCTAGGGGCCTGCCCCTGCCTCAGGGTACGTTTGTGCTGAAGTTCGATGCTTGAGAAGGTGCAAGGGGAGAACCACCGGCATAGCGATTGCGCTGGTGGAATGAGTTGCTGTTCCACAGCCAAGGGTCAATTGGGAAAACTGTCATAGTTCTGCACTGCAGAGGTCCCAGTTTGAACACCTGAAGGCTTGAAGCCTTGATTTTCTATTACTTCATATGTTCACAAGCACTTTTTAATGCAAAGGATTAGTGCTCTTGCACTATTGCTCTTTGTGTGCTTGAAGTTAGTCTTCTCATAGGGCTGCCATTTTTCCCATCAGGGTTTCTCAGAGAAAAATGAGCGTACACGGGTTGCGGAGTGAATGTGCAGTCAGCCCATCTGTTGCATCCTGGAAGTGTCAGCCTTGTAGTGCGAGTGCCCAAGCAGAGTGAAGGCTGCCATACTTATTCTTGGGTTTTCCCGGATGGAAATCTGTGCAAACACAGTGGGTGCCCTGCAAACACATATGGAGTGAGAACTAGCAGCTCTAGGAAGCATTTGCCATGCTGGGCACACACATATACTGTGGTCATACCCAGAATCTACCCTCAGTTAGCTCCTGGTCACCTGGGCTGCTGAGATGATTTCCATCAGCCAAGGTGAAGGAAAGACTCTAATAACCAGGGATGATGTGAGTAGCTGTGCAGAGAGGCAGGAGTGTAGGAGGGCTCAAGGACGGCTCATGAGCTATAGTACAACAAACCAGTGGGTTCCCTCTGTGCTTATACTGAAACCCCTATTCACTCTTGTCGGATTCTCCTCTGAGACATCCCGTATTGCATCTTTGCCCCTATCTCCCATTCCTGTGATTGCTGCCCACTCCTTTTCCCTCGTGCCTATCCCATCCTCTTCCCCCGGATTGCTTCTGCCTCCCACCTTACTGTCCCTTCATGCATGCCTTTGCTTCTCCCTTATTACATCCCCTATCCCTGCTGTCTCTTTCTCTCCTGGGCTGGAAACCATGCAGCACATCTAATTTCCCCTGGGTAACTCCATCCAGAACAGCTTTGGGCACTCTAGATCCTGGGATGCGTTGCAAAGCCCCTGGAGCTTGCCAAAGTCTGTGCTGACCCCTTAGAGCTTCCTATCTGGAGGTGTCTCACCGAGCTTTGTCCCAATAAGGAGATGTGCCTTGCTGGTTAGGAAATGCTGGCCTGTAATATTATATTTGAGTCAGACTGTCTGTGAGGGACAATCTGTGTCCCTCTGTGTGGAAGGAATCACTCTGGGAATGGGCTTGCTCCCTGTCTAATGCAAGCCCATGTGGCTGTCCCAGACTCCTCGGTGAGGTTAGCAGCCCTTTGGCAGTGTGAACAGTAAGGGGTAACAGATCTTCATGGACATTTTGGGAGGCTGTGGTTGGAAAACCAGGTCTGCTCATCTGTTCCACTAGACATTCGTGGAGGTGCTGGAAGATGGACTTACCTGCCAGTGGAGGAAGTCTCATCTCACACAAAGCTGTTCTCAAAGCCTTTCAGAAGCAGGTGTTCCCGTTGAATTATAGCATGAGCCAGGGACAGATCTGCCACTGGACTGTTATTGTCACCTTGCTCAGCACTATGCTACCGTGGAGCTTCTCCACACTTGTGCCCGTGTAACACTTGCTTTTCTCCCTTGCTTTCATGGCTGTGATGTTGATGTATACACACTTCTTCGAATCGCCTGTTTCAAGAGGCATCGCTTGACAATTACAAGGGCATCTATTTTCCAAGGGAAATAGCAGAACTGCCCTGAGTGTTTGCTGTGACCTTTTGGCTTCTGGCAAATCTGTCAGTCATCTGTCTAGAAGGTAAATCGGTTCAGGATCTTTTTCATCTTTTGTTAAAAAGTAACTGTTTTACTCAAATCATTAATGCATTGTCTGTTTCTGAACATTTACATCCTCAGTGCCAGATGATGGAATTTCCAGAACTTCCTCTATTACTTCCTTAATAAGAAAAGAAAATTTTCAAGATGATAGAAAATGTGACTTTTTAAGCTTTGTGAAGGATGTTGGTCTCTTCCAGGGAATTTCGGGTGGTTTCTCTGCTGCCAGAAGGCAAAGCTCAGTTGTTGTATCTGCAATCAGACAAATGAGGGTAAATCAGCTTACCAACAGGCAGTGTGAACTTGGGGAAGGAAGAAAACTCACACCAAGGCCATGCAACCAAACCGCAACAGAGCCAGGACTGTGTGCATGGGGCAATTTCACTAGATGTTTTTCGTCTGTTGGGGCACAGGAAAAGAAAATTGGGATTCTGGAACTCTGCTACTGACTTTGCCAGAAAATCACAGTGAGATGCCAGGAGAAAAACTTCAACCCAATTGCAAAAAAGCTGTGTCTCATATAGTTTTTTGCTGTGTTTTTCTTCAAAGCAACTGTTACTGTGCGGTACTAACGTGATTGCTGCATTCAGTGTGACTACAGCTTCAACAGCTTCTCATGTGAGTAAGCATGAGTAGGAGCAATGTTTAATTTCTCTGTGACCGTACAACATTTAAAAACCTTCCAGCGCAGTGAGCAGGAAGAGTTAGCTTTACCGGTGTTCCGAGATATTTTGGTGCAGGCTGCTGTGCTACAGAAGGTAAGTTTATAGTGTGCACTCTTTCTGAGAAGATGCTATTATTTACCTGTTAGATTTAAAAAGACATTCATTAGAAATAGCGTGCAGGCACTGTAATGTCAGACTCTCATCATTTCTAGTACCTGTCGTCATTGTTAATCAAATGGTAAAAGGTATTTTGAGAGTTCTAACAACCACTGGAGTCTATCCCTCCTTCTCCATCCCCACCTCTCACCCCCTGCTTCTTTACTTCATTTACAATGCAAAGAAGAAAGTGTTTGGTGACGTTAGAGGAGGTATGAAGGTGGGGTGGAACTGGCAGCTCTCAGTAGTGAAGTACCTCCATCAGTTGGGGCTACGGGAGAGTGGGGACAGCAGGAAAGGGAAAGATGAAGTGATCCTGTTTATAAATGTATTCCCCCACTCCCTGTCTGTACCATGCAGATATCTCAGCAGCGCAGATGGATCTGCATACTGATGAAGACATCGGGCATCTATGAAAAATGCTGGATCTGGCTGAGCTCCCTGCAGGCACCGGGTCTGCTTTTTCTTCTATTAGAGCCCAACGCACTCTCAGTTTTCAAAGCTTGGACATGGATGCCAGGTTTTGATGCTGCTGTTGTGGCTTTGCCTCTGCCTAAGAGCAAAGCCCAGTTTCCACTTCAGCAATCAGATAAAAGAGTGCAAAGCGACTGAACAAGAGGCTGAACCTACAAGCAAGAGGTATCTTCAAATTAGCTCATCAGTAGGCAAGGTGAATAGGGGAAAATTCGTATCACTACAAAAAGGCCGTGTAGGATTACCAGCCAGAACGCCTGGAGAAAGCCAGCTCTGTCAAATATAAGAGATCAGCTTGCTGAGGTGCCTGGAGGATTGTAGAGAAAAATCTGGGCAATTCCTCAAAGCCTAGGCATTGTGCTACCCAGCACTGTGAGAAACGCAGCAGAGTTACTGTAGCTTCTTTCACAGTGTGTACATCTGACAATGCCGTATGAATATTAGCAAAGCAGCGCGATACCCTGTGGAGGTAGGTATGAGAAATGACATCTTTTCCTTACAGACATCAAAGAGTCAAGAAGGTCGAGGTTCTTTCTTTGGTTCCAACGTATCAAACATACGATGCTTCCTCTGGAGTCAGTGGGAGATGTGGGTGTCCAGCGTGCCCCAATACCTCAGTAACTGGCCTGAGATCACACCACAAACCAGTGACAGATCTGTTCAGAGCTCAGGACTTGTGACTCTCAGGCCACCTGCTCTTCCTCTAAGGTAATCCTACTCTATAGTCTTATGCCAAAGTGTTTGGAGGAGGAAAATGACTGGAAGGGTAAAAGGTCTGTGTTCATAGTCTATGAGTTTCCTTAATTAAAGATCAAAGGATGGCACTTGAAGTTTTGGGGGACTGGGATGAAAAATATCAGTGTCTGAAAAAATGCTGACCCCTCAAAGGTCCCTCTTTAATACGCTAGCACAGATGGAGTGATCTCCTGGAGGCCAGGGCAACCGTGATTCCTGATGAGCTCCTTGTATACGTTAAGTTTCCCTTAATTCTCTTTCTTATCCATGATGGCCTTAGAGCCCTTTTCAAAATGGGTCTTATGCCAGTTCCTGGTGAACAAATATCTGTGCTGCAAGAAACATTGTCACAGCTGGCTGCGGTGAGCCAGACAGAAGCCAAAGACCTGGAGACTCAGAAATCTCTTAGGAAATCTTCCTGGAAAGGAGAAAAAGTTACACTGCAGTAAGCCCAAGTGGAAATGTCGGGTCTGCCTGGCTCATCTGTTGACCCCAGCTGTCAGAGCCGCAAGCTGCTTTCAACTCCACACATGAAAAAGGACACCTGCTAGAGCAGGGGAGCACCACGCACCCGAGGTCCCTCTTTTCCGTCCTTGATGCTGGCTTGCTTTGAGCCACCCTCTCAGGGCAGGCACATGGCTAACACAGCAACATTCCCATCTTGAGTGGCTCCCAGGAACCACAAGAGCATATCTACCTTTGCTTGTAAAGTGAGCCACTTTTGAAATACCATCCAAAGAGATCTCAAGAAAGGTTTTGATCTTTCCTTCCAAGCGTGGACCAGGCGTTGCTGCCAGCACAGACTGTTCATCCCGATCAGCACGATAGATACTCCTGCAAGGAACACAATTTTAGCTGTTTTAGTACATATCTGCCATCACCATCTGCTATTTGTTGGCATGAATGTGTACTAGAAGAAAACTAGGTTCAAGGGAAAAAACAAGGCCTCACCAACCTTTTAGAGTTTCAAGTTCATTCTACGGTTTGTTTGTTGTTTTGTTTTAAACATCAGATATTCTCACAGAAAGCACAGTATGTCTTCTGTGCTTATGTTCTTACGTTCTCTTCTTTCTTTTTTTTAGGGGGGGAGCATTGTTATTGCTAGAGATCTTCAAACAAGGGTAGTGTCCTTACAATAAGCACTAGAAACTCAATTAACTTGGTAGGATGGTCCATACAAGGTGTAGAAGACCTTCTCAAGGTGAGCAGGAGAGTTTTCAGATGATGTTCTTGAAAGACTCTCATTGTATTCTTGACCAGGACTTTAGTCTTTCTCCTTCTCTCACTGGGGTTTTCTGTCCCAGTTAACCCGAGACAACGAAAGAGGGCCCTGAACAGAAAACCGTCCACAGGGATATGAGAGACATGGAATAGCCTCATCCCTCCCTGAAAGTAATAACGCAGAAGTTTGGTGTGCGGTATTAGTGAGAAATATTTGTACAGTGCTTTGAAGTTAGGAAGCACTATATAAATGCTAAGTATTATTAACTACATGAATCAGTCATCCTCAGAGAAATCTAACACTGTTAAAGATGGGAGAGCAGTCTCTTCCTTTCTTAATGATAACCAACCCCCCAAATTATTCATAAAAAAATACTTTTAAAAATAGATCAAATGATTTCCCCATCCCGTGATAATCCCTCTGATTGCCCCTATGTTTCAGTTCACTGTATCATCTGAGAGATCAAAGGATGTGTCTGAAGCTGGCAAACAAATCCCACAAAGAAGAAAACCTTCTTCTGCTGTAGATAAACAAAATACAATTTCCAGATAACATCATGGTGGTGATCAAAATAGCTGCTTTTCCAATTAGATTTCAAAGAATTCTTAATTGTTATTGATTTAATCTGGAGATCTGCAGATTTTTCCAGTCAGGAACCTGTTTCGCAGGGAGTTTATTACCCCAGGGATTTCAGTTGCAGACAGGTTTTAGTAAGCAGCAACAGCCTGGCTGTCAGGCAGGTGACAATAAAAAGGGAATCTGTCCAGATACAGGAGACAGCGCTATTTGTGTTTCTGTTTCCTGCAATAATTTAGAGCACGCAGCCTTATCTGTTCTGAAATGGCAGCAGACCTCTCATCTGCATAAAGGCACTTGCCTTTAAATTGTAATAGGCAGAGTACTTAAATAAAAAACTATCTATCTACCTACCTAGTTATCACCTCAGTCTTTCCTTCTGTTTTTATACTTAATTCAAACTGTGGGGGTCTGCCCTGAAACTTCTCCTTGCTACTCCCAGATTAGATACCCATGTTCAGTAGAGATATATATATATTTCTAGTTTACTGTGCAAAAACTAAAATAAAATTAAATAGAGGATTCTATAAAGTCTGCTGAGCTGCCATTTCAAAGTCAGGTAAAACAGCAGGGTGTGGGAAGAAGGGAGGGAGATGGGGACTGCTGCTCCACAGACAGGTGACATTTTGGAGCAGAACAACATGAGATGGTTTCCTGTCAAGCAGCAATAAGAGGAGGAAAAATGAAAAATAGCCCCCCGAAGAAAATTGTCCTGTCCCAGGCAAATGATGGTGGAAGGATTTCTAATCCTTTGGTAAAGTGACAGTGGGGGATTTAATGCTGTCAGGCAGGTGTGACAGTGTCAGGAAGAGTGACTCAGGAAAGGTGAGTCAGAGCCAGATGCCATTGGGAAAATAAGTGCCCGACCCGTGAGCAAGATCCGTCTGCTCGCGAGGCAGCTGCAGTCCAGCCTGACAGCAAAGCACAGCTATCTCTGCACGCCACGTCCCGCACGGACCGGCACGGGATGCTCCGCCAGGCGGGAAGTTCGCTACCAACAGGAATGGAGAGGGCCTGGGCGACAGCCACTGGTAGCACCAGGAAAAAAGATTAAGGCTGGTGCTATTGAGGGAAAAAATGAAGAAGAGCTTGAAGAAGCCTGGAAAGTAATGAATGACGTGGAGAGTGATAAGAAACGCACCTCCCTGTATGTTTTAAAGCGCTGCACTGGCCTCAGGACACCTGGGTTCCTCTCCGGCTGGATTTACTGCCGCCAGGCACCATGGAGGCAAGGAGCTGATCAGTTCATCCTAAAACAAAAGACTGAAAGGGATATAAATCTTCTCCATCGGGGCAAAAGCCAACCTTTATGAGTTATTTCCAGTGACACTGCATTTCTAGGACCCACACAGGAATGCATGTACCTGGAGGGCTATATAAACCATCCACACTCTATATTAGTATGAAAGGTGAATTTTATGTATGGGGCTGATAAGAAAAGCCTTGGAGTAAGGCAGAGTCCCATTGCTAAGAGGCTGAAAGCACTAGAAAGCTATGGGAGATCCTTTCTATTTTGAATTTCTATTTCCAGTTTCTCAGAGGCTCTGCGAAGCACCAGAACTTCTGGATCCCTGTGAGCAGAATCTCTTTCTTTCAGACACTGTACATTTGGGCTGAACTTGTTCAGAAAAAAAGATGGTTATGAACTAATGCACAGCTCTGTCTTCCAAGCAACCTCATCTAACCACAAGAGGCTTTTTCTCCAAAATCAAGGTTTATAAACAGCGCTATTAAACATCAGCTGTCTATTTGATGGTGTAGAAAATAACTGACTCTGTAGGCAACCAAGCCAAAACCGCATCTGCTAAAGTCAAGGTTACATTTAGGTTAAGTTTAGCCTGATCTCAAGAGCAATCATTTTCTCTCCATTGTCCTACAGGGAAATGGTGTTTCATTAATAAAAGACATTGTAAAGGACATTTCCATTAGATGACAACATTAGGGGGCAGTACTCAGCTAGCAACCAGTCCTATCAGTTCATTGAACAGCTGTGTTTATATGGGGTTGTTTGTAAAATTTATGTTTGAGTTTGTTTTAACCTTACTTTATTGCTACTGGAGAAACAATAGATCTTTTTCCATTACAAGTCATCGAGTGCCACATTAAAATCCAGCGGGAGGGGTGAAACTTCCCATGCTCCTTCTCTCCACAAATCTCTGATTTTGTGTATGTATATTTTTTGTAAACAAAAAAACCCTGCACGGTCTGAGACGCCTTCTTCTCTGTGAGCTGCCAGAACTGTATTGCACCCATCCAGGTTCTTATTTTGGTTTTTGACTGCATGCCTGATCTTTTCACAGGCGGGTGGATGTCCCGTGTCTCAGTTCCTGGCCAGGTCAGGCACATCATGACCCAATCGTAGCAGGCAAGCAAAATCCACACGGTTCTGTAGGGTGGGCACCTTGGGTCTTCCCCTGTGTCCCTTCAGTGTCTAAGTAGATCAAACACATTATTTCAAGGATCTCCTCCCTCTTCTGGGCTTTGTCTCACTCCAGTCCGTCCCTCTGTCTATGACTTCTCCTTTCTGTCTTCCTGCAAGGCAACATCACCTCCTTATCTACGTGTTGTTTTTCTGCCCCACTCATGAGTCCACTGCAGAAACCACATCTGCAGTTTAGGAGGAGAGCCTTGTGTGACCTTTCCCCAGTCTGTTCTGGAGGCTTAACCCTGTTCCCTTCTGAGACTGACCTAGGCTCCAGCTCTTCCAAATCCTCCCAGTGATCCAAGCTTTTCCTTCCTTGATTGTCTTATTCCTGCCAGAGGCATCTTCTGTTGCAGCAACCAAGTTGCTGGGTGTGATACTGTGGGAGTGTTGCCCTGTCCTCTGCGTGCAGCCCCGTGCTCTGACTGAGCTCCTCTCGCCTCTAGGTCACTAACATCAGCCATCACGGCTGTATCTCAGCATCCCCAGCATTACCTTCTGTGGCACACCTAGCTTTCACGCTGTGGTTTTCCATGTGCATCCTACCCTGAGAATCAGGAGTCCCCGCACAATTCAGATGACCTGGCCTGCTGTCAGCGGCTTTGCTGTTACTACACAACATCTCCTGGATCGATGCCCTCCTAAGAAATACAGCCATTCTTGGCATCGTCTCTCACAGGCTGAATGCCAGGGTATAATGCTCTCAGTCCAGCCACTGTGTCATCCTGGCTTCTCCCTGGCACTGTCCTGAGTCTCTGGAAAACGGTCATCTTCATGGATGCGCTCCGTGCGCCCTTTCTTTGGATCCTGCTTGTTTCCTTCTGTTTACCATCATCCTAAATTGAGATTCCTCAGTCCTACCTGCCTCCCTGATATTCCTTGAGGCAGTTCACAAAATATTGGGGATGAAAATGGGGAGAAAAGCCCATGGAAACTGTTTCCCTTGCCTCATGGTACGATGCCATGTTGTATCCGCTATTCCTTGCTTGTCCATTTCCACACATGAGCAGGAGTTTCCATTTACAAACAGGGAAACTGAGGCCAAAAAGCCATCTTGATTTACCAAATGTCAAAACAGATGTGGAAAAAGGAACAATTCTCCAAATATCCTGCCTGGTCCATATACACTCCATCTTGGAGCTGGTCCCTTTAATCGATAGCTCTGCAGATTTGCAGCCGCTGATGCCAACTATTTCCTCACGCAGCGTGTAATCAGCCTACACCTGCCACGAGAGGTCAAAGAGTCAGACACCAGCGCTGGATTTTAAATGCAATTCTGAATAAAGCTGCCAGCCCAAAACCAGCTGTGGTTATGCTAAAGTTGCCTCAAGCTCATCTTCGCCCTCCCCAGCATCGCCTTCTGCAGCAGCTATTTAGTGCTGTGGGAAGGACAGGAGGCATGATGGACTGAAGCTGGAAGCCTTTACAGCAAATTCTGTGTCCCAAATGCTTCCTCAGCTCGTTGCATCTCTGCGACCATGGCAGGTACATTGATCTAGCTGACAGACTAAGGTCCTATAGCTCAGTTTTATATAGATGAACTGTAATTTTAGTAATAGGATGTTTAAATAATATTGTGTCACTTTTACATCTCACCTCCCTTTCCTTTGAATGAAAGTGCCTGTCTCCTTTTGACAGGTGGAGATTTTTTTTTTCCTTCTCCTTTTCCCTACGAAGTCTTTGCCTGAAGGACATCAGGAGTCATAATAATGGTTGATGCTTTCATGAGATCCTTACAGATTACGGCTAAATGGAACGGTGCTGTAATGTGATTACCTCCCCACTCTTATTCCTGCTGCGCCATGTAATGGCATGGCGGGGCTCTCCGCTGGGATTAAAGCCAGTCAGACTGAAAATTGACTTGCCTTGGGGGCCATCAAGCAAATTTAAATGGCTACTTCAAGATTCTGCCTGCCAGTGAGCCATTTCTTCAGTGGATTAGCAAAATGAATGAAATATGGAGACGGGAAGGCAGTAAAAACTGTGCCATTAGGCATACATGCTCTCTCTCTCTCCTTCTTTCTGATTTTGCTCTAAACACTAATTCTAGTTCCTCGTAATTTCTTTCTGTATTCTGCTCTGTACCAGAAATGGGAAGGGAGCTCAGGACACAAAAAAAGCTGCGACCTTGCCTTCGCTGGGCTTCAGGTGGGCTGGAGGGGCGGGGAGGAGGGGAGGAGGACGTGCCCTTCTCTTTCATGCATTTCCCCTGGGAACGGAGGCTCCTCCAGGCAGGATTCAGAATATATAAACTTGTCTTCTGCTCGGAGTCACCCTCGGGTGTAATTCCTCCTGCAAGGCTAAAGCCGAGCGGTGGGAAGGAACGACTGTCCCCTATAGCTCTTGTGATCAGGCCCTGCTCCGCTGTCACGGCCGCAGGGAACATCTGCTCCCTCCCTCCCGTGCTTACGTTGCACTGGGACAGGGGCTCGATTCCCTGTGCACTGGAACCTCCTGGTTGTCTCAACTGTATGACCACAGTCGGGGTAAAAACAGGTTCTCTGGCTCTACAAATATCCATTGGACGTGAAGACTTGTCATAGCAGATTCTTACCAGTTGTCTTGCACCGGGAACAACGCTGGTGTCTGAGGAGGATTCACATCGACTCCCCTGTTATCCAGTGCCCTTTGGTAGCTCCAGCTCTGCTTAAATCCCTTGGCTTTTCAGGTTATGTAAATGGGATTTAAGCACATTTAGGTACTACCATGAATAGAAAGTTTTCCCATGTCAGACTCCAAGAATGCTGAGATAGGACTAGTGTGTTCTTAGTCTATTTAGGGAAAGACATTCATGAGATGTGACTTCAAATACCGCAGTTACACCACAACTTTCCTTGGCAGCACAGCTTAGTCTTTTTTTCAGCTATTTTCTTAATATTCAGTCTAAAAATTTCCCTGATGCAGCTGAAGTTTAATTACTTCTTTCTCTATCATTGCTGACTAATGATAATAATTGCTTCCTGTCCTCTGGTGCAACATTCTTTTCTTTATCTGCAGACAGTTATTGTGTCTCCCCTTGGTATTATTTCCTCTACTTTAAAATTGCCCAGAAGCACAGGCCCATTTCTTGCCTAGCTGCTAAATCAAGCCCAGAAATATAGCAGCGAGAGTGAAACCTGGGTGGTGGCGGGGGACAGACCGGTGGGAACACCCAGGAAACCAGCATCGGCAGAGAGTTTTGCTCCGCGGTGGGTCGCTTTGACAGCTCTTTGACAACTTACACAAAAGGAACTGGTGGTGTCAGCTCAGGTACTAATGGACTAAATTCGACATTACAGGTACTGGTAGTTACTGTCTTTGTTACAGGTAGCTTCATAACAGAAGTTCAGGCCTGAGTGGCTATGGAGATTGACACACCAGTTTTCCTCTAGAAAGGGTCTTTCCAAAGATGGAAGGAAGCAGACGCTGGTTCCAATTTTAGAGACGCAAAGTCAAGGGATGCGGTGAGTTGCCCGAGGTCACAGAGTCAGGAGGAAGAAATACGTCTTACTCCCAAGTCCCAGGCAGCATCCCTAAATCATGTTGTTTAAGTATTTGCAATTTCCTTCAGCATAATAAAACTCTAATTATCTTCAGAGGTGCAGGATGAGGACTCCAAGGCTTAGACAAGGCTATTCACATGCTTAAAGCTCCAAATGTGGTTTTAAGCATTTTGCTGGCTTGGGTCTTCTTTTTTCAGGTAAATCTGCAGTCAAAATCAGCATCCACAGAGAAACTCAGTCACTGTGTTATGCTTGTCACTGATCAGACTATACACACTCTGTTTTTCCCAATTCATTTTTATAAACCAACTTTTTCTCAAATGCAAACTCTTTTTTCTGCTTCAGGGAAAAAAAAAAGAATTACAGCTCCATGGGAAGAAAGAGATAGTTTTTGGTATCTGCTAATAGCGTGCATGGGACTTCTTCAAAATATCTGTAAATAAGTCTTCATTTAGCTAACAGGGCTGGCTACAAATAAAACTCCTCAAAGATTCTTTCAAACATAGTGTCTTATTTTTTTACCAAGGAGAAGCACCTGAAATTTAAACCCCTCTCAAGCAGAGTTCTCCATTGTGGTGACTTATATAGAAACAGCTTCCAAATCTCATCTCCAGGCACCAAAGACCTTTGGGAAAGAAATGTGAAAACTGGTATCTTTTGGGGAAGATGAAGTTTACCTCATTGCCCGAAGTAGAGGTAGCACTGGATAAGGCATTGAACTGAGACTGTGGAGCTCCTGCTGGTTGACTTGCTGCGCTCACCTTTCTCCTGTTGTGTACGTAGATTAAAATTGCATTGAGGCATGGACTTCTTATTAGTAAGCATTTCTATATCACCTAATACAACACTGTTCCCGATCTTGACAGACACTTCTGCATCCACTAAAAATAAAATGAAATAAAACAAATAAATAAAAGGGAGTAAGCCATGACTCTCTTAGCTATTTATTTATCATTTTTCTGCCACTATGAGCTCTTCATACTGTGTACCTTGTCTGTAGGTAAATATCCGATAAAGACAGATCTTGTCCAAAACAGATGAGATACTGATTTAAGATAAGAACTGGCAGAACGTAAAAAAGCAGAAAGGAAACACAGTAGTTGTACTGGGTCTGGCTGGGATGGAGTTTTGGATTTGTGACTAAAATGGTGTTGATAACGCACCAATGTTTTCGTTATTGCTGAGCAGGGGTTGACTCTGCTCAGCACCAAGGGCTTTGCTGCTCCTCACCCCACCCCACCAGCGAGGAGGCTGGGGGAGCACAAGGAGTTGGGAGGGGACACAGCCGGGACAGCTGACCCCAACTGACCAAAGCGATATTCCATACCATATGACGTCGTGCTCAGCATATAAAGCTGGGGGAAAAAGGAGGAAGAGGGGAATGTTTGTGGTTATGGCATTTGTCTTCCCCAGTAACTGTTAGGTGGGATGAAACCCTGGTTTCCAGTAAGTGGCTGGGTATCTGCCTGCCCATGGGAAGCAGTGACTGTATTTCTTATTTTGTTTTACTTGCTCACAGCTTTGTTTCACTTATCAAACTGTATCTCGAGCCCTGAGTTTTCATCTTTTGCTCTTCAGATTCTCCCCGCCTCATCCTGCTGGAGGGGAAGTGAGTGAGCGACTGGGTGGGTGCTTGGCTGCTGGCTGGGGTCAACTCACTGCAGTAGTAAACGTCAGACATCCAACCAGTTAACAACTGTCACATGTTTTACAGACCTCACTCAATGACCAGCTCCGTCTCTTATATTTTGGCTGAAGGTGATGCAGCTCAATGTTTACCAGGCTAAAAGCAGAAGGTAGTAAGAATCACAGGGCTAACCCCGTGATTTGGTACGCCAACCACGAAGGGCAGTTGGTCGGTGAACCAGAGTGCAGTTTTGTCTGCATAGGATGGGGTAGGGAAAAGGAATAGACAAAAGAAAATCGGTTTCTGCTTAATGCACAAATCCAAGTAGTTTTCTCACCTACCAGCAGGTAAGTTGCAGCTCATTATTGCTGTGAGGATAGAGGTGGTTGCACAAATGAATGAGGTGAGACAGCAGTAGCTTACTCAGGCTAAAATTATGAAGTCACTGCCTTTGGGAAGAGAAAGTCTCTCTAGCAGGTGTCCTTGCCTGCGTTGTGGATAAAAGAAAAAAACCCCAACCAATCCACCACCAACAAATATAAGGGGTTTTTTTGTGTGTGTGAGCAATGGCAGCACATTTCAGCCAAGGTTAATTGACCTCCATCTTTTGTATTATGTAAAAATGACATATATTTTGATTTTTTCAGTTTTGTCCTTTATCTCCATTTTGGAAGTTTATCTCCCCTGCTTCTTTAAAGGCAAACCAAAGGATCAACAACCTCAGGAGACTGGAGATGGTGACCTTGACAATACTGAGATGGCTTGGCTAAGCACGTAAATGCAATGAGGCAGCACTAATTCTTGTCCAGGTGTCTGGGAGGCAAAGAACAATATAACTCAATATAACTAAGCCATGGGAGGTTGGGTGGGGGGAGAAAAGAGACTGTTTTCACAACACTCTGTGTTTGCCTGAGCGATGGCGATGGACACCACCACTTCCACAGCACCGTACTGTCCCTCTGTGTCTGAGTTGTCTGTCACCTGGATCTAATCCCTTAGGAGTGGCAAACTGCAGTTTTGCTTCACCTAGCTTTTGTGCTTATAACAATTTTGGAGATAAGGGGCAATTTTAAATAACGCATAGACAAATCTCCTCCCAGGAAATGAGACCCACTCCTTTAACGAGCCTCTTGCTATGCATTACGCCTCTCCATGTTTCAGGCTGTATCATTTTATGCTGCTGTTGTTAAAACAAACCAACGTGGATGTCTGGACCATCTGAGGCTGTACCCATGTAAAAACTCTTTTTAATTATGCCTGTATGAACCCCAGTGCACGTGTCTATTCTGATTGAAGAATGTCTTATTTCAATGTAGCTTGTGCCTGTTCCTTGCTGACTTAACCTAAACCAAAATGTGCTATAGGACAAAGGGTAATGGTTTTAAACTAAAAGAGAGTAGGTTCAGTCTAGATAGAAGGAAAAAGTTTTTTACAATGAGGGTGGTGAAGCACTGGCACAGGTTGCCCAGAGAGGTGGGAGATGCCCCATCCCTGGAAACATTCCAGGTCAGGCTGGACAGGGCTCTGGGCAACTTGATCTAGTTGAGGATGTCCCTGCTCATGGCAGGGGGGTTGGACTAGATGGCCTTTAAAGGTCCCTTCCAACCCAAACTAGTCTATGATTCTATGATTCTATGATTCTATGAAAATAAACCCTTTCGTAAGCCACAAAAAGACTGCTCATTATTTTATAGTTAACTTCACTAAAGATAACTTGTCTCAAATTAAAAATGGTTATGATGGTTTGGAAAAAAATCTTTACAACCAAACCAGTCAATGGAAAGCACAGTTGAACTCTAGCCAGGGCTGTGCTGAAAGCAATTCAGTAAATTTATATTTAACCCACTTCTGAAATCCAGGTCCAAGGCTAACTGTTAAAATTTGTCATCAACATGCCTTCCTCTGTCCTATTGCTGTCTTCATGTGCACAAACCCAGTGTTTATTCTTGACTCTGTAAGAGACTTCTTTTCCCTACACTTGCTCAGGGTCCAGCAAAGGAGCAGATGCAATCTCATCTGTTACTGAGATTACAGTAGAAAGTCTCGTTACTCCAACTGCTCCCTCATCCATCCTCTTTCCTTTTTTTGCTCCTGGGCTTGATTGATATTCAGAGGGTGGAATAACCCTGGAAATTTGTTTAGGAGCAAATCACGAGTAATACTGTAGAAGATCATCTGTCACTCTGTACATACTGTATTCTTATCTCTTAAAATTACTGTTTTCTGTCAGCATTGCATGAAACATGGAAGTTTTGATCACATGCATCCACAAAAGTGATGCTCAGATTTAACTTCTATTGTTTGGAGATACTGAGGTAAAGCAAAATAAAAATCTGGTTTTACTTTACATACTATTTATGTTCACACAATAATCTTGGGTTATATCCTTCACTCCTGTGGCACTCGTTGGACAGATCTGGCTGCCTTTCCCAAACTAAACTCAGAAAAGGAATGCTAAAGAATGGTACTTCACAGTCTACAGCTGGCTGGGAGGGGTTTCTGCATCATCTCTGCCTGTTATCTACCAGCGTGTCGCGTGTTATCTATCAGCGAGCACGCCAGCTGAGAGCAGGGGGCAGGTGACGTGCTCAGGCTCCCTTGCGTGGGGAAAGAGGCTGCTGTGATCCAGAGTAAGAGGCACCGGAGAGGCCAAACACTGCGCAAACTTGTCCACAGGGAACACCCCTAGGCTTCTGGTACCCAGGTCATGTTTTTTTCCTTTACTGCTAAGTATAGAGGGTGGAAAGCTCTATGTGTGCCTGTGTCTTGAAAAAATACTTGATCTGGGCATGGAGTGATGCATTCCCCCTGCTTGGCCTTTAGTTTGATAAGTAGTCTGTACTAACATGGTGACCGTGCAATGAGCTGCATAGAGGGTCATTGTCATATCAGTCATAACACCCTAAATGTGAGAGTTCTCATTTTTTAGCTGGTTTTGTGTGCAGGGACAGATTTTTCCTTGGAGGTCTTCCTGGCAAACATTTCCCTTGACTTGATCACAACTCGGAATACACTGAAAACCAAAAGGGACAAGTTGGTAGTGATGCCACTGGAGTAGAATTAACAAAGCGAAGCTTGATGACGGCGAGTTAAAGAGGTGGAATAGCCTAGTGTGTTTGCAAATGAGCTATTGGGACAGAGCGTTGCAATTAGGACCTATTAAAAGAAGATGCTTCCAACTCGTTCCATACAGTTAACATAGTTGTGGGTACTGAGTCCCTCCACCACCGTCAGTGTGTAATACATCCTCCCTTTAGAGAAACTTGAATTACTTTCCAAATGGTTTGCCCAATTGCAGATGAAAATTGTGTTTCCGACAATAGCACAGCAGTGTCTCCAGGATAAGAGTTGTTCTCTTCTATGTAGAAAATTAATGGCTTGTTTTGTTCAAACACTCTCTGTCTTCTCCCCATGCTGATAATCTATTCTGAGTTATATTTAATGGTAAAAAAGCTGCAGCAGCTGAAGCCAGGCACAAGGTGAACTGTCTTCCCATTTAGAAAACAGAACAACTGTCTTTCAATCAAGATACAAAATGAGAGGCCCTGACCAGTTGTGGTTGTTGAAGACTGGCTCACAGAGCTACCTGAGCAAACAATGGTCCATTTCCTTGCCTTTGGCCTGAAATTCCTGTTGCAGATTCAAACTGGGAATGTTCTTTGCTGCTTTTCCAGAGTTTTGTGTACTGTTTGTACTTGTTAAAACAGCTGCTGTCTGCTGCAAAGGCAACTGCATTTTGATGGTGTACGGACATCAGCCTAGAATGAGAAAATCCACAGTGTCATTGTTTTACCACATGTCAGAAATGTTAAGGTCAGTACCAAAATCTTCCAGCTGGAGAAACGAGGCAGACATGGGAGTTGTTCAAGGGAAAAGATGGATCTCCAGAAGAGAGATCAGTCTTGAGAGGTGGGTTCATGTGAACTTCATGGTGTACAACAAGGCTGTCCTGGTTGTGGCTGGGATAGGGTTAATTTTCACCAGAAGCTGGCCGGGGTCTATTCTATACCATGTGCCCGTCACGCTCACTATTTAGAGGGGGTGACTGGCGGGGCGGGGATCGCTGCTCGGAGCGGGCTGGGCGTCGGGCTGCGGGCGGGAGCGACCTGTCCGGGAAGCACCGCTAAGTACACGCTGTTGTTGTCATTGTTGGGGTTTCTCGCTTGTTTGTTCTCTTTCCCTTTGTTGTTTGGTTAAACTGTTGTTGTTGTTAACCCACGAGTTTTTGCTTTTCTTCATCCCAATTCTCTCCCCGTCCCACCGGGAGGGGGGGGTGAGCGAGCGACCGCGTGGCTCAGCCTCCGGCTGGGGCTAAACCACGACAAAGGCCAAGTGCAAGGTCCTGCACCTGGGTTGGGACAATCCCAAGTGCAAATACAGACTGGGCAGAGAATGGACTGAGAGCAGCCTTGCCGAGAAGGACTTGGGGGTGTTGGTTGATGAGAAGCTCAACATGAGCTGGCAATGTGCGCTCGCAGCCCAGAAGGCCAACCATATCCTGGGCTGCATCGAAAGTAGTGTGGCCAGCAGGTCGAGGGAGGGGATTCTGCCCCTCTACTCCACTCTGGTGAGACCCCACCTGGAGTACTGTGTCCAGCTCTGGGGCCCCCAACACAAGAAGGACATGGACCTGTTGGAGCAGGTCCAGAGGAGGCCACAAAAATGATCAGAGGGCTGGAGCACCTCTCCTATGAAGACAGGCTGAGTGAGTTGGGCTTGTTCAGCCTGGAGAAGGCTCTGGGGAGGCCTTTGAGCAGCCTTCCAGTACCTAAAGGGGGCCTGCAAGAAAGCTGGAGAGGGGCTTTTGACAAGGGCCTGTAGTGCTAGCACAAGGGGTAATGGCTTTAAACTGAAAGAGGGTAGATTTAGATTAGATCAAAGGAATAAATTCTTCACTCTGAGGGTGGTGAGGCACTGGAACAGGTTGCCCAGAGAAGTTGTGGATGCCCCAACCCTGGAAGTGTTCAAGGCCAGGTTGGATGGGGTTTTGAGCAACCTGGTCTAGTGGAAGGTGTCCTGCCCATGGCAGGGGGGTTGGAACTAGATAATCATTAGAGTCTCTTCCAACGCAAACCATTCTATGATTTTATGAGAGGACATTTTTTCTAGTTTCAGAGGAAAATCAGATTTGCTAGCGTTTGTGATATCATACATCCTATTACCCACACCATTTGGAAAGCTGAGGAAGGCAAGACTCATTATATGGATTTCTGAGGTATCCTCTCTTCAAAACAAAGCTTATCAAATCTAGATTTTCAGAAGAGCTCCTTTTTAGTTATTTCCATACATGAGTAGAATCCTAGGGGAATTGCAGCTTCCCAGGAGCTGAACACCATTGAACACGCATGCTGAGCACCTTTGAAAATTGGTCCCAAATACAAACTATGTCTTTTTAAAATACTGTATTACTGGGAGACACAAATAACTTGGTGAATAAAGAGCTGAAACATTTTTGATTCTCCTTGTGCACAAGGCTATCCGTTCCTCCCTGAGGAAAGGCAGGGACTAACTGTGAACTCAGCTGCCTCTGAGGTACTTGAGATAATTGTGGTACAACTGGTTTGATTTGGAAATGGAATTAGAGTGTTCTTTTCTGCTCTTCTAATTAATCAGGGTTGACTGTCTATATTTGCAGCTCCTTCAATTAGTTCTCTACAGATCAGCCCCCACCCAATCTATTAAATTCTGGGATTTGTGTTTGGAGTGAAAGCGCTCTAGAGATGCAAAGCTCTTAGCTAAATTACTTCTCTCAAAAGTTACATTTTGGGAGTTGCGGAAAGCAAAACACAAAACTTGCCAGAGTTTGATAATTGCAGTCAAACTGTTCACTTCCTCCCTTCAAACCAAACCGTGCAAGGAGTCAGGAAAGCCATACACTGTCTGCGATGCTTCTGTTTGATGTTCGAGTTCTTTTTTTCCCCCTCCTCGGCAGCAAGGAAGACCAAAGGGAGTCTACAGCAGAGTTTTAAATAGCCAAAGCCTAATGAGTGTAAAACTAAAAAAAATAAAAACCAAACAGAAGAAAAAAACCTAAACAAAACCCCCAAACCCTTCTCCCAGCTGTTCAAGTAGTAAAATATGCAATTCTGAGACAGTGTAAACTAAGTGCAAGGCAAACCCAGAAAAGCTCAAAAGCAGTCTGTGGAAAAAAGCAGTGAGAAAAGTGGAGACAGAGTCCTTGGTAAGGCGGTGGGGATTTAAGCATGCTCAGCCCAGTCACAGCTATGGAGACACAGCTGTGTGCAAGCGTGTTGGTGTCTCCACCTGCCCCTGGACAGCAGCAATTTTTACGCCACGCAGTTCAGGTCCCCGTGGCCAGCCCCCCCCCAGACTGCTCACAAAGCGTGGCAGCTTGACTCACTCACCTGCATTTTAGCGGCAATATTATTCTCGAAGGCTGGTCTTTCTCTCTCCTTTTCTCTTTAGGTGAAATTTTTGCATCATTTGAGTGAAGAATTTGAAACTGATTATATACCTGACAAACCAGTCTCCCTGGCTACGAAGGCTGGGCTGGGAAGACAGGAGCAGGTTAGTCAGTTGTTAAAGCTATTATTGCTCGTTTTGACCAGATTTTTCTGGTGCAGGACTATTGTCTAAAGTACCTAAGAGCATTTATCCTTTTATGTATATACTTACTACCGTCAGTAAGAGGAGATATTTATAGGAGTGGACGAGCCTTTCCAGTCTCAAGGCAATATTTCACAGTGGAGACCTTGGAACAAAAGTTTACGATCTTTCTGACTCACAGCCCTCACTTTCAGGTTCAGGAAGACACTTTCACTGACATTTTGAAACTCATGACTCGAGTTTTGAAGTTGTTTCATTAGGAGAACTTCCTCTCGTGCTTTCAGAAAGTCTTTGTATTTGAAGACAGAAGGGCGTATTCTCATAAAACCTCAGAGTTAAGAGAGAATGGGGTTTGACCAGCGAAAGGGTGAAGGAGATTCCATTTTTTAACGTAACTGGCTTGCCAAGCTCTGTGTTCCCTATACATCCCAATGCTGTATTTTCCTGAGGATGTCGTGACACAGAAAGCTGTTCTAGCACTGGTGCCTCAAGAAAATTGCAAGGCTTCTATGGGAGTGAGGGAAGATTTCTGCTTGTCTCTGCATGTATGATAATGCTTCCCATTTGACGCAACTCAAAGTGCGTACACTCAGACGAGTGTGTATCGCATCCTTTCCCGCTGGCTAAGCAGAAAAATTCATCAAATGCCAATATACGTGAAGCTGTTTGTTGTAGGAAGTGCCACAGCTCTGAGGAACCCAATGCTGGCCCTGTTCAGAGTCAGACAGTTGTGATACGGGTTGTTGAAAGGCATGAGAGGAGAAAGAGAGAAGGGAAAATGGAAACACTTTTTTTCTTTTACCATCCATTTTTTACCATTTTTTCTTTTATTTAAAAGACGTTTAGATGAGGCCCTAAGGGATATGATTTAGTGGGGGACTTGGTAGTGATAGGTTAAGGGTTGGACCCGATGATCTTGGAGGTCTCTTCCAACCAGAACAATTCTATGATTCTATGATTCTATGATCCTTGGAAACTATTCTGCAATGGGAAAATGCAGAAACTGCCCAACACAAACAGTTGCATCTTAACAGAGGCACTTTGCAGTCATCATTCACTTGAGGCTTCTGGCTGCTCTGAGGTGGATTTTGTAGTTTTCTAAGTTCAGTTACCATGGAAGAGTCTAGAAACAGGGAGCAGGCTTGACAGCTTCCTGGGATTTTTATTTTAGCGTGTTTATTTTTCAAGGAGGTGTTCTTGGTTATCAGCAGGAAATAGATTGCACAAACAGCTTTTCATTAAGGGTGCTTGACCGTAGCCCTGAGCCACAATGGATGTTCAAAGAATTGAATGAGTTTCCCAGCGCATCTGTGAGCTGCAAGGGAGGCGTGTGTAGGCTTTCACGCTGAAGCCTCTGATTAAAGCAAACTCTACGCAAAGGGAAAATGCAGCCTCCTTTTGTGAAGAGCAATTCCATGCACTGTTAGGTAAATTGCTAGGTGCGCACTTATTACGAGCACAGAGATGGCAAAGGAAGGGGCACATAAGCACTGCGGCAGACATGAAGAAGCTTCTTGAAGGTTAGCGGTCAAAAAAAGATGTTACAAATGTCAGATATATTTGTGAAGTTCCTGTTGGTCATCAGGAGCCTTAATCAAGGTGGTGTTACCTCACCTGTGTTCCTGCCCCTCTTTGCCATGTTTAGAGAGTAGAAGTGAGGTGAAGGGAATTGATGCGCCACATCAAGAGAGTAGGGGAAACTTTACTGGTAAAGACCCAGCAGGACGTAATCATAAGGGTGATCCCTCCAAGGCTCTTGTTTTCATCTCCAGGTCAGGAAGACGTGCTGGATATACAAAGAGCCTTTGTTCTCACATCTGATCTATCTGACAGGTCTTGATGAGCCATAGAAACAACTTAAATACTCTTCTCTGATGCTGCAAGAACTGCTCTGCCCCTCTTAGGGAGGTGGAAAGTGTTCAGTAAATGCCTGGATCTCTTTCCAGGAGAAACCTCCACCTTTTCCAACTTCAAATCAGAGAAAGGAGATAGCAAATGTAGGCCTACCTGTGAAAGAACAGGGAAGGAAAGACAGAGGGAGACAAACGGGACCTTAGATAATTTCCTTATCTTAAATCAGGACAGCTACTAATTGCATGGTCCTTATCCCACCGTCCTGCCTCAGAAGAGAAAGACATTCCTGCCAGGATGGTGATACAGAGGGTGCCAGGGTAAGGTGATGGCTGGGGAGCCACCAGTCTGGGGGAGGTACCAAGCTCCCAAGGGAAGGATAAAAGTGAGAAGGACAAGAAAAGAGGCACTGGTTGGGCTCGATCCCCTAGTCTTAATCAGCTTCTGAAGAGGAATCCTTATGAGTAGGTGAAATCTCTGTGATCTCCAGTGAGAGCAGAGGGCATGAGCCTCATCCAGGGCTTTGCCTCTCCGTAACTCCAGAGGGAATTGGTTGGCACTGAGGGCAGTGTCTGAGCTTTGTTTTGATCATGTAGATTGCTACTCCATGTCCTAGAAAATTGCAGCATTACTGCTACTTAGCTAATTGTCTTTAGGGCAGTGAAAAAGAGTTTATGGTGAAACTGAATGGCTCACAAAGTTAGCGTGAGTAAAAAGGGCTTCTATAAATGCCATTTTTACATCAGTTTCACAGCCTTTGTAGCAGGGGTCTTAACAGCATTCTGTTTGCTTTATGTAGGCCTTGCACACGTCCTCCCCTCTCCTGAAATGCACCAGGGCACTGAGTTGCACACTGAGAAACAATTTCTCGATGAGAGATTCTTAAGTCCATTTTCCCCTGCAGAATCCACAGCAAGAAACAGGACTGGTGCTAACTGGAAAATAAGTTTTGCTGCCCTATTTCTGCATTTTCACACACCTAACCACCACCTTTGTCAATAAGACCTGTGTGATTCTGTTCCCTTGGGCAGCTGTTCAGGAAGGGTTTTTCCCCTCAAAAATACCCCACTGGCTTCTCTACCTTTCTGATTGCTGGGTGGAATGGTTTTCCTTTGAGGCTGACACAGGGAACTTGGAAAAGGTTTATGATCACCAAACAAAGGCAGAAGCTGTAATGAAGGAACAGAGGTGAGGGGAAATAATAATTTGAATTTTTGCTTCGGAATGGCCTGAGAATTGCCTCTAAGTTGTGATTCGGTCTTCTCTCTCTCAAAGTATTGTGGCGGCACAAGGACCTTGTGGTCCTCAGCACATGAGAGAATTCCTGCCCCACAGCGCTAACTCGATGGATATGTGTGTGAAAGATTTGATGTGCCAAATTTGGTGCATTTTCCCCGTTCTTTTCCCCCGAGGAGCGCTATCTTGCTGACATTATAAACAAGCAGACACTACATGTGTACGAAGCAGGGAAGAAAGGAAAACAGGATGTTAAAAAGAATCATGTTGTAATGAGGCTTTTCTGCTTTACAATGGTATTAACAGTGTGTTCCGGGCTCCGACTTTTAAGTAGACCTGAAGTGCTTTATCTTGGATTGGTGAATATTGTTTAGAATGGCTGTGTGATATTTTTGTTCTTTGAAATTTCTGAACTTGACGTATCTCAGAGTAGATCTTGTGAATGGGATGAATAGCTCTTGCTCTTTCTGAAAATTCTTTAATGGTGGTTATGGGGTTACCTGTTCTGACCAATGATTACCTGGGCAGATAAGACAGTTGTTTTATCTCTTCCCCCACCTTCTTCCTCCAAAAAGCTACTCAAAAAATTCAGTCATTGGGAAGGAACCAGCTAATCCCTAGTGGGATTAGATAAAAAGTAGGCAATTGCTTTTACACCTTTTATAGAGTTCAGAAAATTCTTTTAAACATGAGATGCCATTATTTTATCTACAGCATCTTTCCAGATTTCACTTTGTCGTAAATGAAGCCAAATATGGGAAAGAATACTCCAGACTGAAGCCTTTGTTCCCCCAAACTTTGGGTGGACGCTGTGCGGGATGTTTCACTATGCAGTGTACACGCGCAGGCAGGTGGGAGCCAGTTCTGGCAGTTTCAAACATCTTGGGCTCAAGCTCACTCTGGGATGGAGGCTGTGTGGTTGTGTTGGGGGCAAAACTCTCAGCAAAGCCAGTTATCCTGGGTACAACACCGTGCTAACACTGTTTCTGGATCAGAGCTGGCTTGTGGATGGATGGTTCATACCACAGAAGATGCTTCTTTACATCCATCTCTCATACACTGTAATTTTCCCAACCTAAACAGAAAAAGAAAAGGTCCTCTGATGTGTTCCCTGCTAATATGAGTCACGACACCTTACTGCCTTTCCAGAAGAAAAATATGTGCTTCAAGGGAGACTTGGAGGCTGCAAGGCACCTCCTCTGTTGGTCTTTTCTAAAGCTTGCCTGGTGTCGGAAGGGCTGTATATACAAACAGCGGGTACACTGGAAAGCACAGACCCTTTGGGCTGAGGTAATGAGGCTGCCTCGTGTCCCTACCCAGCAGATCAGAAGGCTGTGGTTCTGACATGTTTAGCAGATACCTGCTGATATACTGTGTTTATGCAGTTATTTCAGCTCATGTTGAGTCTGAAAAATAAGATCTATTCAAAACAGAATTTGTTGTTTCACCTTTCTGAAAAGTATCTTTCTTAATGATAGACCAGCTCCAGTGACTCAGAAGTTTCCACCATATCACCAGCCTACGTGCTTCAGTCAGCTTCTGAAGCTACAATATTCAGAGGACTCAAGACTTAAATATGTCGCTACACACAACGCACTAGTGGATGTCATTGAAAGGCACAAGTCACAGATAAATTGGTTAGACCCATCATGCCGATGGTGTTATCCAAAAGGGAGATCTTTACAACCTGCCTCTGGAGCACAGCAACTTGGGCTCGTTTTCAAGTTGCCCCGGCATTTCACAAAGGCTCCAGATTGCAACATAGTGCTTCGCATTGGTAGGAAGAAGGATTTTGGTAGATTTTTCCTCTTTACTCTTCCAAAGTTGTTGGAGAAAGCAAAAATGAGACCTACTGCAACTTTCACTCTAAGGCCAGAACGTGTTGTGTCAGGTTCTGGAAGACTGCTGTGCTGTGCGCTGTGAAGAAGCCATCAGGCACTGCCATAACGGCACCCGGTGGCATATGCACTTGCTGGAGGATTTTTTTCAGATATATGAATTGATCAGAGTAAATGTATAGGCTGCAAAGATGGGTTTTGTCTTCCCGGGGTGGTACAGCCTTTCATTTCTGATGCTGTTGCTTCTTAAACCTCTGAGCTATGCTAGCTTTCTCCTTCAAGGAAGGGGAACAGGGAAAATACTGTCTCACAGTTCCTGGGCCAATAGCCTTAACGAGAGAAGTATTTTGGTGCCAGATGGGCTCACATCTCATGCTGCTGTTTCATTGCCCTATGTGATTTCCTCACACTCTTTCACAGGGGCCATCAGCATTTTCAGGCTTTGGTCTGTTCCTCATCAAGCTTATCCCCACTGTAACTCTTACGTAAGCCTGTCACTCCAAGCCCCCATCCCTTGGTAGCTGTTACTTCCTTCTTTTCTATAGGTCTTGCCATACTCAGAGGCTCATCAAACACGTTTCCAAACTTCCACCCACTTCTGAGCTGCACGTCAGCGATTTTACAGCTCATTTCTCTTCCCTCTTGGCTTTGCTGTTGCCTGCAGTCAGGTGTGTTCCCTAGGAAGAGGGGGAAGAGGAGCAGGCTGGGACTTTGTGGAAAACCTTGTTTGCTCTTGCTGTTTGAGGTATTTGGCAGCATCTTTTTGCTAACCTGAGCCCTGGCAGCAAGAGCAGAACACCTTTGGGCAGTCACCTGTTTTTCCTGTGCCTTGAATCAAACGTGGTTTAATACCACTCTGTGGACATCTTGGACTTTGATTTAAGAAGTAACTGGAAGTGTATGCTCACTGTGCTATACACCGGGGGACATAGCTGTCAAATTCTTTTTACTGCTAGGAATTTAGGTGCAATCCAGCAACACTAAGATCACCACTCTCTTCCCCTGGAATTGAAGTAACATCCCTCCCATGCAGAAGAAACTGCTTCTCATCTTTCCTAGAGCCAGGAGCTGCAGGCATGAAATCACAGGCACTACCGTATTGAATTTACATGTTACACAGGAATCCGTGTCCCCTGGGATCTGCACCACCATATCAAACACTGAAGTCCGAGATCAAAGCCTGAACTTTGTATCGTAACACCACGGACTGCATTTGCCCGCTCAGGCTGTACCTTGCACACTTGATAAAGGCCACCTTGGCACGAACAGGGCTATAGCCAGGTACGCTGGAGGGACTGGCACTGTAACGGCTAGATGCTAGATCTAATTCTTATGCAATCTATGTACCGCAGTCTCTTTCATCCTTGCCCTTAACTTCTGTTTGCTCAATGAAAGCAGCACGTAGGCAAATAAC
Source organism: Phoenicopterus ruber ruber (assembly GCA_009819775.1). Taxonomy (NCBI): domain Eukaryota; kingdom Metazoa; phylum Chordata; class Aves; order Phoenicopteriformes; family Phoenicopteridae; genus Phoenicopterus; species Phoenicopterus ruber. Next base: position 162,767,095 of record CM020216.1, read on the forward strand.
ATTTTGCATTTTAAAAGAGTTTTAATTTGTAGCTGTTTTCAAAGTACACACCAAGGCTAATGAATAGTCACTCCATTCTCTAGGATACACAGGAACAACTGACTAAAATTAGCATTAATTAGCTGAATTACAGTAGCATCAAGAGGCTTCAACTGAGCTCGGGGTCTTGCTGCAGTAGGTTTAGGATGAGCACGTTGTGTGAAGCTGGTACAGGTTGGTGTAACTGCCATTATAACTTAACGGAGGGGTGATCAAGGAGTAAATTCCTTCTTGAGGTGCTACAGCTGAAGGTGCTGGCCCAGTGGAGAGCTATAGTGAGCAGTGGATCCTCATTGCTCCTGAGTTCACTTTGCTTCCCATCTGAATGTTACTACAATCCCATCTCTCGTTTATTCATTTGTTTTTACGCCTTTCACTGATCCCACCTAGAGCATGGTCCCATGAACGTGTACGCTAGCTGATCTGAGGAGCTGGAATACCACAGTGGAGAAAGACAGGGAGGGAGAAAACTAAGAGCTGGAGGGAACCTCTTCATCAGAAGTATTTAAATACTATCCCTTCCTTAACACGAGCAACGTACTCTGTCCCCAAAGGGTAAGGGTTGTTTGGTTTGGCTAGACAAGTCAAAGGATAAGAGGGAGAGAAGAGATGAAGCATCTTGCTTCAGGGCACCCTCATCTCTGGAAGTAGAAGGTAGTTTAAATCCCTTATTTGCTACTCCCCAACATTATGGCAGTGACCTGATGACCTCCCACCTGAGGGGCTTGACAAAGGCAGGAAGCCTGAAAAAAACCCCTTGCAACCCTACCTCCGTTCCATATAGTCTTTAACACTCTGCTGAGAAAAGGAATTATTGTGAGATTTTTGCAATAGGCAGCACGACAAATTTGGTAAATGTTCCTCATTGTGCATGGAGGTCCCTTGTTGTTTCCATTGGAATCACAGAAATGTTGATAAACATTTGATGTGACCTGAGCATGAATGAAAAGTACCAGATTTGCAGTTCTGAGGTTGGGTGCTCTGTTCTCCTTGAGCTGAAGTTCACAGAGACCATCTTCCCTGCAGGCTTGTGCTTCAAACCTACTGCACAAGAGAGGGGAAAAGCAGCCATTTAATTTTTCGCAGTGTTTATTCCCGCCCATCAGCTATGCCTTTTACCCAGGGAAACTTTTTGCTGGGTTTGATGGGTTTTTTTCATGCCTCAGCACTGGACTACTTAAAATTTGATGGAGAAAACCAATTAATTTCACTCAGGCCCTCTCACTACTGATGGATCATCATTAAAATGGAGGCAATGTCAGGCTGAGATTATGCTGTAGAAACTACATTCATAGACTCACAGAATCATAGAATGGTTTGAGTTGGAATGGACCTTAAAGATCATCCAGTTCCAACCCCCCTGCCATGGGCAGGGACACCTTCCACTAGATAAGGTTACTCAAACCCCCATCCATCCTGGCCTTGAACACTTCCAGGGAGGGGGCATCCACAACTTCTCTGGGCAATCTGGTCCAGTGCCTCAACACCTTCAGATTGAAGAATTTCTTCCTAATATCTAATCTAAATCTACCCTTTTTCAGTTTAAAGCTGTTACCCCTTGTCTTGTCACTACATGCCCTTGTCAAAAGTCCCTCTCTAGCTTTATTGCAGGCTTTTCTTGTTGCCCTTGACATCCCTGGCCAGATTTAATTCTATCAGGGCTTTAGCTTTCCTAACCTGATCCCTGGCTGCTCGGACAATTTCTTTGTATTCCTCCCAGGCTACCTGTCCTTGCTTCCACCCTCTGTAGGCTTCCTTTTTGTGTTTGAGTTTGTCCAGGAGCTCCTTGTTCATCCATGCAGCCTCCTGGCATTTTTGCCTGACTTCCTCTTTGTTGGGATGTGTCACTCCTGAGCTTGGAGGAGGGGATCCTTGAATATTAACCAGCTTTCCTTGGCCCCTCTTCCCTCCAGGGCTTTATCCCATGGTACTCCACCAAGCAGATCCCTGAAGAGGCCAAAGTCTGCTCTCCTGAAGTCCAGGGTAGAGACCTTGCTGTGCGCGCTCCTCACTGCCCTAAGGATCTTGAACTCCACCATTTCATGGTCACTGCAGCCAAGGCTGCCCTGGAGCTTCACATTCCCCACCAGCCCCTCCTCGTTGGGGAGAACAAAGTCCAGCATAGCACCTCTCCTCATTGGCTTTCTATCACTTAGAGAAGGAAGTTATCATTGATGCATTCCAGGAACCTCCTGGATTGCTTATGCCCTGCTGTGTTGTCCCTCCAACAGATATCGGGATGGTTGAAGTCCCCCATGAGGACCAGGGCTTGTGATCGTGACGCTGCTCCTATCTGTCTATAAAGGGCCTCATCTGCTTGGTCTTCCTGGTCAGGTGGCCTGTAGCAGACACCCACTACAGTGTCACCTGTCCCTGCCCTCCCTTTAATCCTGACCCATAAGCTCTCAGGCGGCTCCTCATCCATCTGCAGACGGAGCTCCATGCACTTCATTGTATTTTGGCTTAGTCTAATGATGTGGGAATATTGAATATTGCTTCTTTCCAACTTCCTTCCACTTACTGTGCTTCCCAAAATGAGGCAGTGATTTCTTTGACCTGTGACAGCTCCACTGGAGACCTTGCAAAATCAGATTAAAGAGTAGGAGAAACAGAGTTAGAGAAGCAGGTGTAAAGCTACAATTACAGAAGGCGCACAAAACCACAAGTGCTAAAGTACATAGAAACTACTGATTCATGGAAGTCGGAAGTCTAGATCAGCTCAAATAAACGGTTGTTTCAAGAAATCCCACTCTCTACCAGCCTCCAATGCTGTCTCCTGCAGGTGCATTGCTGTCTATATGGACATCCCTGGAGGCTAATCCATTAGTCGGGTGTACCTCCACTCCACATTACAGCAATGCCAGGACACTCCGCCTGTGCTGGGGTGTCAGCCAGCTGCGTGCGCCCGGTAGCAGGGCACTGACCCTGAGCCAATGCATCCAGCCTTCACAAAGTTTCTAGCCTCTCAGCAAAGCAGAATTAACTCGTTTTGCTGTTACACAGCTTTTGCATGGGAACTGACTCATCTTTGCCATGCATCTGCCTACCATATATCACACAGGCAAGTTATGACATCTTAGGGGCATCTCAGTGTCCCACACTTTCAGAGCAACCACACTGTAAATTTAATCTCTTCTGCGCTCTATCTCTCTGGAAGAAGTAGGAGGGAGGAGGCGTATCCAAGCTACTTCACATCTCCTAGGCTGTGAGGGGCTTCTCAAGGTTTCCTTCTGAAAGAACAGGGCTCACAGTCTCACTCGCCACCTTCTTTGCAATGAATGGAGGGTTTCAAGCGTTCCCATCTTTCCCCAAGGAAAGAGGCTCATTTCTCCTTATATCCCCTATAGTAGGTAACGGCAAGGGATGACGTCGTTTCCGCCTTTGCTCTCTGTCCCTCTTCACCAAAGCTTGTCGGGAAGGTCTGGCAGATGGGCCTTCGAAGTGCCGTACCTGCCAGCCGAGTCTGCCCAAGCCCTGCTCGGAGCCTCAGCGATCCCTCCCACGCACGGCACAGAGCCATGCCAGCTGCTGCGGCGCGGCCTGCAAGACACACACACACACTGATTAGGCGAGATTAAATAAAATAATATACGAATAGATAGAGAGGAGCTAGATTTTAGTCCTTTAAGTGGCTTAAACCTGCAGGGCTGCTTAAAACTCAGGTTTTAATTCTTTGGTCTCTTCCAAGCTCTGGAAGGAGGGTTTTGCAGGGAAAGGGCCGCTTTGGATACATTAAAGGTGTAAGCAGTAGAAAGGAGGGGAGAAGGGGGGTACTTTTTACTTCTGCTTTGGACATGCTGCTGCTGCTGACTTGCATTCCCTGTAGGGATTCAGGGAAATGTTGGTGGTTCCTTACTTGTTTTCTGGAAGCAGACAGGAATTTATACATTGCAGCACTCGGTGTTTGATTTAGCCTATGCTCCATTATACTTGAAATGGGCTTTCTTAATGTTTCCTGCATTAGAAGTATTTTTATGGCAGTCAGCAGAAGAGAATAAGGCTCTGATTGCACTGATAGCCTCTAGCAAATAGTATTGCATTGCTAAGTGTAGGAAGAGGTCTCCTCTTTTTTCCTTAGGTGAACATTTCTTTTTTGGAAAGATGAAACACCTGACTACTAAGCTAGCAGAAATGTCCAGCTGCAGATCAGAACATAAAGATACGTTTGTTGTCTAAAACACCTTGCGGTCTGCCAGACTGTGCTACCTTTCACTGTGGCCTGAGGTCAGCTAATTCATAATCATCAAATAGTAATGACTTGCTCAGGGCTTGGCATTTCATATTGTATAGAAACAAAGATAAGCAAGTGGAAGGTATTCAGGAAGTCAGTGAGTAACATTAATTTCATAACCACACAAAACCACACCTTTGTGGATGCGTACTCTTCTGAGATTAAGATATTCAGGCAGGAAATTAAGAGAGTGGAAGAACTATTAGCTTGCTGGTCAACCTTTTTCCAAGACAAGATAGTGTGTTCCTGTGTGGTTTGTCTGGTTTGAAATATTTCCATGTAAGGGGGAGGAAAAGGTTCGTCTCTTCTCCTGGGATAGTCTTCATCTTTCCAGCAGATCTCAGGCGGAAGATTTATAATCTTTAAGAATGTCACCCTTAGGTTATAAAGTTAATTTATTTGCACTCCCTAATTACATATGAGATGTGCTCAGTTTACAAGTTAAAACCTGGGGTGATTTTTTTTCTTGTTGCCTTTTTTTTGTTTTTTTAAGATGCTAACTTTGCAAACTCTTCCTGGAACTGGAAAATAAACAGTATTTTCAGCTTCCAATGCTACTTCTAGCTATATCAATTTCTCAGGGTGCAAGAGGAAGATGATTATTTCATTGACAGAATGGGAAGCAGGATAAACTGTTTACTTTCTGTTTAGTGGCGGTGGGTTTGTAAAGCTACCTAGAGAAAAAGCTACACCATGAGACAGATCCTATAAAGGTTGGAACTGCTATAATTTATGCCAGCTGCCCAGAGACACTTGCTGTTATCACGTTATACTAACAAACATTAAAGTCCTGAAATACTTTGGTCCAAAATAGCATAACTGCATATTTCATTAAAAGAGATCTTATGTTGCTGCAGCTGAGCATCTGGCCCTGTGAGCTGATTTCATGTTTCCAGTTGGAGTCATTATTTCTTTGGCTGTGGGAAGATACATCCCATGTTTATGCTCAAATCAAGAATGTCAGACTCAGTAGTAATATATATAAACCCTGAGCATTATTGAACATCTTTGTGCTACATAAATATTATGATAGACCTGAGCAAACTCCCAAAGTCCTAGCCTAGGATTCAGTGTGTAATTTATGGAGTGTATTTCCTCCACTATTTTCAGCATCTTAGCTGAGGAATCTGGAGCAAGCACTGCCAGGATAGATGAATTTTTAGAAATTCACATCTGGGGATGGACATCCCAGATTAACGCTAATAAATGGCGTGGAACATTGGCTGACCGGTGAGTTGTGACAAGGCCAACTATTTTCCTCACCTTTCTAAAAGCTGGCTTCAGTCAGCATCCTCAGTCTGCCAAGTGCAATGAGAAGAGAAAAAAATAAATCTAATTGCTTATTGAGGTTTGATTCTGACATCAGTGAACGTACAAAATACCTATTTCTCTGTCGATGCTGATTTTGTCACCAGATCTGGGCCATGAATGAAAGGGTCATCGGGTTCCTTCCAGGAGCTGCAGTTGCCTCGTTGTTTGCCTGGAACTAAAGGAAGTTGCTATGTCCTTTACAAAGAAAATGTTGTGATTAATAGTGTTTTATTTGCCCCACCTGAAACTCATGGTCCAGCCTGACCTGGGGAAATCCAGATGGTCCATCTGAAGTTTAGAGCTTGAGGAGGGACAGGGGACATCAGGTACATAGTGACATTTTGACATTTTCACAGGGCTCCTCCCTTTATATCTAAAAAAGAGAAAAATACTGTTTTACTTGCATTTATGGCTGCTTGATGGCCGTTTTACAAACTGAACAGATACTCCTGCTGAAAGCTTGACACAGAGGGGCCGATGCATGGCTCCTGCATTGCTCCTTCATCCCAGGCATGTTGCTTCTTTTTTTTTAAAAGGCATGTCTCATGCTTTCCCTGTTAAACTGTCTTTGTCTCAACCCACGAGTTTTCTCACTTTTACCCTTCCGATTCTCTCCCCCATCCCACCGGGGCGAGTGAGCGAGCGGCTGTGCGGGGCTGAGCTGCCTGCGGGGGTTAAACCACGAACCCGGGTTTCTTGTATCGGCGTATCCAGATCTGTTTATAAGCAATAGGCAAGAGCAACGGCTTCCTGTGACCAAATGTCCTTAATTTTGCCCATGACTCATTTGCTTTGGCAGCATCTGGAGCAGTAAACTAGCTCTATGGACACTTCAAGTGATTGATCTGAATTACAGAAAAGGCACGGCAGAGGGGTAGAAAGAGTCAAGCACTGCACCTTGCCTGATTTATGGCTGTGAAGCCAGTGCCCTCTGCAGCAGTGGAAAGATGAAGATCTACAACCACCTGTGTTATCACTCAAGGAGTGGAGAGAGATGGCTCACATTTTATTTTAGCTGGCAGACACACGGAAAAGGTCTCCTCCCTCGCCTCCTCCCTTGCTTTGCCTTTTGGTGCTACAATGACTGCAGTGATGGACCGGAGAATGCAAATGATGAAGTCTGGTGGTGACCAGAGACCCCAACTCCCCCAAAGTAGCAGTTTCTGCATGATGTAGGTGCCACATTTTTAAAAAGATTGTAGTGCATGAAATTAAGAGAAAGAAAAGCCTATATAAGGACAAAACCCAGCCTGTTGTGAATGTTGTCACAGCAATCACGATCTGCCTCATACCTGGGGAATTAGTGCCTGACCTCCCTCGGCTTCTGTGACAGCAGAGTGGATCAATTTTACCTCAGGGTAAGATTTTGCAGCAAAGTTTGAGATTTCTGCATCTTTATTTTTGTTTCACTCTTCCAGCTGACGGCATTTAGGGGTTTTGAGACCCAAAGAAGGCTATTTCTGAGGAAAGGAATGTACCTCCTTTCGTATGCAGATAAATGATTTTATTATTAGAGAAAAAACCTCATGAACTGTGAAGTTTACAATTGAGCTTTTTAAAATTTTTATAACTATCAATATTTGCATGAAATCTGTAAAACCTCAGAAATGCTGAGACTTTAATCACAGTGAAAGCACAATGGCTATGCGCAAGCTAGATTGCAACTGCCCCGCTGACAGCTCGTCGTGGAACTGAGTGCTGCAGGAACGGCTCAGAAGTGACCAGCCAGAGCCGGAGCAGGGAGCTCATCCACTCGGATAAAATCCTAATTCACAGTGACTATGGGGGTGGGCTGTCCGAACAGAGAAGGTTGCTAAGGAGCGCCACGAAAGTAAAAAAATATTTTGCAGTCTTCCTCTTTGCAAATCCATGCGGAAGAGGGACAGAAGCCTGTACGCAATGTCAGATGGTAGGATGACCATAGTGTGCGTGTGCATGGGGGGGTGTGTGCATGTGTAGGGGGTCAGATGGTGTTGAAGGGTCCTCGTGCTGCCTGCCTTTGGGAAGAGACCTTGTCGCAGGCCTCCCCTGACGCTGGGGCTCTTCCCAGCAGTCTGATTGATTGCCACGTGCTGCAAGCACCGCCGCTGCTTTCCTACCCCGCAGCCGAGGTGCATGGGGCACCATGGCTCAGGCTGCTTGGTGGCATGTGGGACCATGGGGTGAGAGGTCCCACAGCGCTGTCCCCTAAATGAGTGAGATCCCCTTATGGAGGGGACTGTGGAAAAGGAACCATTTTGACATTAACTTCAGCAGTGGCAGCGTCTGGCCCAACGAGCTTTATAAAATCTGCGCAGTTAATTCTCCTGTGAGACCAAAACCAGCCATGGTGTTTTTAGGGAGAGAGAGTAAAGCCAGGGGGAAATGCATTTGCTTAGTTTTAATGCAGTAGTTTTTTAATCATTTATATCTCAGCAGGCTGTAAAAGAGAAAAACAATAGTATTAAGGCAGTACATGGATCTGCTGTATTACATTGACCCACATTCTATATCTTTATAAAACTGCAGCAAATGGGAGCTCCGAGAAGGAATACATTCCCCCATGTCTGTAATATTTCTCTTTTTTTCATTTCTCCCTTTTTTTTTTCCCCATCTGTGTCTGTAAGTGTGGCTCATTCAACAGCCGGTGAGGTAGCTATTATTAACGTGGAAGAGAGCTAAAGTAGTTTACTGGAAAGCCTGTCTTACAGCAAATGCAAAGCAAAGGTTTAGGTGAATCAATTTGCTGTTATTATTGTGTCCTTACATGGTCTCCAGCAGAAAGCTCTGTCGAATTTACAGCCACATTTTGTATCACTTTGAAGTATTAACTACTTAATTCTACTGGTTCTGCTGCCGACGATAAACCAGCTGTTTTATCATGGGCTGAGGTGTGGATACTTACGGGTACTTATGCGCCAGCTCCTATTCATTTCCGTAGGAGCTGGGCTTATCTGCTCAACTGTAACCAGAAAATGTATATGGAGCACTTTGAGCGCAAGCTGCCGCCAAGTTTTTTCATTTTAACCTGCACCTTGCATTAGGGGATGTTTTTCCTTTAAGATTTACACCTTAGACTCCTGGGATTATTAAAATAAATAAAAAAAAAATCTTTCATTGCTCCCCTCACTTTTTCTCGTTTTTATTTAAATAACAAGAGGCAAAGTTAGAACTACCTTTATGGAATCGTCATTGTTGCTTTTTTCCACTGACTTCCATGGACCATTAAATCAGCTGAGGAGATATTAACAGCCAAAAATCCCAAACAAACAAAAGAGTACATTCTAGAACAATCCCACACCTCAGGTCTTGGGGTTTTTTTATGAATCTTGTTAATGGATATTATTAATTATAAATTAATATTATTTTTAACTTAAAACATTGATACTGAACTCTTTTCAATGTTTGTCCTTCAATGAAGAATTTTCATTTAAAAAATCACAAAAGTACTAAAAATTAAACTTTCTATATTTTCCATTTTGGAAATATTTGTTACATAAAACATTACTGTTGTATGTAGTAATGTTTAGTAATGTGTTAAATAGTCCTCTACAAGCCTTTCAGCCAAGTTTTAGTAGATTTATTTTCAATTATAATACTGCATGTGAACTATAGTGCCTTAGCTCAAGTTATTTGCAGCAAAAAACTGGGAGAACTTATTGGGACTGGCCTGGGGAGAGGGGAATTTTTTTTTATGTGTCTTACTGTAAATGGATATAAATGCAGGACTGGGGCACAGAGTAGATGGCAATGCTTTTTCCTGTTTGCCTTGCCCAGAATTAATATTCCCATGTGCTCTACACAGACAGGAGGTCAAAAAGAAGTCTCAAAAGGAGAAAAAACCAGGATTGTGTAGATTTGTAAGTGGTCAATACTCATGGGAATGACAACTCTTCTGATTCAAGACAATGCTGGACTTCTGATGCTCAGGATGGTTTTCAAGCCAGATCTTGCTTCGAAGTTGGCCCTACTTTGCACAAGATGTTGGAGTAGATGAATTCTAGAGGTCCCTTTACATCTAAATTATTCTTGTAGTTCTACAGTTTTGCATCAAAGACAGTGAGGAAGTCTTCTTCCAAGAGGAAGAGGCTAAGTACAACTTACTCTGTACTTGTGAGACTTAGGAAGTTGGAAGAAAGAAAAACACTATTTTAAAATCAACTTTTTCCCCATCTCTTGGGTCCAAAGGCACTGACAGTTTTGATTTTGGGGCTTAAATTATATCGCAGCGGTTGTTGAAAACAGCAGACTGAAATGTCAGTGTTGCTGGAATACAATAGCAGTGCGCCAGTAAATATCTCCAGATTTAGCTCTCACGTACTCTTTTTTTATTTAGTATTCCATCAATAACTTTGTTGTACATGCTTTCACACAGATAGTTCCATTCTTTCAAGGTGGTTTAACTGCCTAGCAACCTTATAAAAATAAACTTCAGCGTTCTGTAGTAGCGGCTGAAAACAGTGTAGCTTACATTAATGCAACTGCAGTGTTTTGAGAGGTAATGACTGAAATGCCCTGGCCCTTTTTTTTTTGGTCAGAATTAATTCTAAGAGGAGGCAGTGTTTTTAAGGGCTTAATGAAGCCGATTGATAACGAATCAAGTAAAATATGGCTATTAGGTAAAACATCCTACTTAAATGGCAACTTTCGAAGACATCAGTAAGAGCTGGGCATCCGCACATTCTTTGTGCCTTTGAAAATGCTGTTTTCTTCCCAGAGGAAGTAGTAAGTTGAAGCCTTTTGGAAAAAAACCCCAACCATAAACTGCTATGAATTTATCTCAGCCAGCCCCCGGAGATGTAGATGGCTGTTCTAGTGTGAATGACATATCCAGTCTTACAAAGATTTAAGTGTGAAACTGCAAACACTTATTACCAATTTCAGGGCTTACTACTCTGAGTAGTTTCATCCAGTAGTAGTGTATTTATTATTTCCAAGCAGAAATGATGTGCCAAGTAGTTTCTAGAAGATCATGCTTGGGTGAAAATTTGGTCTTGCAGAGGTGACTATAGACTGTATTGGAAGATAACTCCTAAATGAGAGAGTCACTGAAGTGTCTGGACATTTGTAAGTATGGAATGAGGTCAAATGAGCTTAAAATTAAACACGTAATATTCAGGATTTCATTGTGAATCTTGTGATACTGAAGGCTACCAGAGGGAAATGATCACCTATAAGTGGCAACTGTCATTTACAATGTTTTATTCTCTCTCTTACGCTTGCAGAAACAAACCTCACAACTGTGACCTGAAAAAGTGACCAAGGAGCCAAGAAGCAAAATGAGCCCCGTTATCTGAGCCACCCTTTCAGTTCAGAGGATAGCTGGTTGACAGATAGGGCTTTCAACCTACGTCTTACAGACCAAGGTATGCACACCTTTCTTGCACTGATTGTGTGTTTTTATAGTAATAAATTAACAGAAGTTTTCATGGTCAGGGGAAAGCATCAGCCTTTTTGGCAGCCGATTCTTTCCACCCGGGCTGCAGCCTCTTCCCCATGGCAGTCGCCGGGCAGTCAATGAGTTAGATCGTGGAAGCGAGCAGCTCCATCCGTACACTCCTGAGGCACTGTCATGGAGCAAGCTGTACGTCAAAACTGAATGCTTATTTTCAGACAAAGTGTCAGTGAGGGGTCCGTAGGCCCCTGTTAGCACTGCCGGTTCACCGGGCATTTGCAATCAGAAAGTCAGAAAGCAGTTACGCTCTTTTTCCTGATCGACAATGAGACATAGAATCATAGAATCACAGAATCGTTTAGGTTGGAAGAGACCTTTAAGATCATCAAGTCCAACCATTAACCTACCACTGCCAAGTCCACATCTTCCAACCCAGACAGACCCCTCTCAGAGCGCTGTTTATGAGATTTCCTTGCATGAAAAAAGTAACCGACCTTGTCAATTGTTTAGTGGGGCTTTTGGTTTTGTTTGTATATGGTATCAAAATAAAGAGTTACTGCCCCACGGATTGGGTGAACCCTACCATCTCTGTCTAATTGGCAAGTCTCCTGCAAGAGCTGAAAAATGCTTCTCAAAAAAGCTATTTTTACATTGTCAAGAGAAAGAAACAACAGCTTAGATTAATAATTAAATATAAATAATCGAGCATAGCAAAGGTGAAGTCAGCAATGCAGTATCCTACAGGTATACAGATTTTGCTTTTTGTAGTGTGTATGATCAATCAGGCTTATACAGGTCTTACCATTAACAGTGTTTTACAAGAAAAAAAAATACACCAAGAACCAGAGTTTGATCATGACAGAATACACCAAGAACTAAGAAAAACAGAGAGTTTGATTGTAACTTGAAACAAGAGCACTTGAAATTAGGCACAAAAATTCAGGAAGTGACCACCTTTAATTGGCCCTGAATGTGTGCAGGAGTCTCTGCATTACCACTTTAATTGGGATCTGAAATGCAGTTTTGAAGCAATTCTTCCAATCATCCCCATTCCCCGCCCTGCGTTTTGAATCCTGGAGCAGTCCCCAAGTGTGCAAACCAGATTCATTTCAGGTGAAACCAAGCCAGAAGACAGTCTCTGGAAGATGCCCTCACGCACTCCTGCCGTTCCTGAGGTTCCAGCCTCGGGCCCAGACTAGAGCTGGCCCAGAGCAAGCCCTTCCCGCCGCAGAAGTGCTGTAAGGGCTGGGAGCTCGGGCTTCAGCGTAGGCTGAGCACGGCGCTGCTTCCCAAAGCAGACGTAGCATCCAGCTCCCACCAACCAAGGCACACCGTGGCACACAAGCCTGTGTGCACCAAGAATTGAGAATCTGGGACTACATCTATGATAGCAAATTAAACAGAGCCAGGAAATGTCCCTTGGCACTGAAACTCAATTGCCTACCCTGTTAAATTGTTGGAATTGCTCCTGGTATCCTTTTAGTCAAGCAGCACTGTCCCAAACCGTTCCTCATCACAGCTCAGTAATTAGCACAGGCAACCACCATTCCCAATAAGCAGTTTCCATGCAGCTACGCTTTCCTGGAGGGCGAGAGAGTGAGGTAGTTCGGACACTTTAGAGTAGCCCTTTCAATGCCCAGTTGCCTCAGTGCCAGAGAAAGGTCCTAAGCACATTGTATTTGTTAGTGTAAATCTAGTTTATGTATCCTGATTCCTAGATGTTTACTCTAAGCAAAATAGCATCTGAATATTCGGTTCCAAGCTTGGCTGCTGATACGCAACAAACATCTGAGGAAAAATAGAGAGATCTAAGACTGGAAGCAGTTAAACGATGAGATGATCCCTGATTCTGGAAGCAGGAGCTTCGCCTGCACAAATGAAGTGCAAACTCATGACTGGAGAGAACATACTGCTGACCTAGTGACTATTGTTTCACCAATGCAGCTTTATTTTCTCTATTTTTAAATTATGTTTTTGCATTGTTTCAAAAGGAAGGTGCTGCTTATGCTAGAGCTTTGCCCTGGTATTAGCAGCTGGCCGCCATCGGCTCATTAAACCGCGCTACTCCAAAACGCTAGTAAAGCAGCAACGGCCTGAGCCACTGCAGCTGAGCTGATGCGAGCTCTGCTACTTTCTGCAACGGGAGCAGCTGTAAACGTTGTACACGCAGGAGCTGTGCCTGTCCGTGCTCGTCGTTTGTGTCGGGCAGCTGTGCCAGGGATTGTAACATGGGAAAACCATCGGTATAATGGAGCCTCAAATATGTCATTCCCATTGGGTTGGACAGACTGCAGACAAATGTTGTTCCTTTTGTCCTGGTGCACTGGCTCAGGTCTTAGTCTTTGTCTCTCACTCTTGACGATATGAGCCCACTATGCAGATATGCAGCAGGTAAGGAAGAACCAGGAAAATGAACTGTCGTGCTTATCCTAGTCCAGGCATCAATGGGATCCTTTGGAATCCCTTGTACTTCAGAGGGCATTTTCACTAGGTGGTAATTAAAATTATGTTTCCA